>JACYXH010000469.1:4315000-4367500 GCA_026745465.1 Lota lota | reverse complement strand
TGTGAAGACTATCTGTTCTACTAACGTCATCATAGACAGCGGCTCAGGGTTACATATATAAAAATTATATAGATATGTCATGTTGTTTTACTTTTATTAATTCTAACATACATAATTAACATCCACACAAACCAGTTTTATATTGAACCTCATTCATTCATGTTTATATTAATTTGTTTCTTTCATTGGTTCTCCACTACCTGTTTTAGTATTTATAATAAATAAATAAAACCCCTTTTTGTCACAGACTCTGTATTACTGTTTCCTGCGTTCAGTCCCTCACAAACATAATGAACATTATCGAGGATTTCACATCACATTAAAATACATTGTGGAGTGTGTGTGGTTGATGGGTGAAGCAGCCTCACCTGGCCCGAGTCACACTGATTAGACTCTGGGGCGGGGTGAGGCTGCACACCTGTGGTGCATTGACCAATCAAGGCTCACAGGTTAAACCAGCCGTCATCACACACACACGCACGCACGCACGCACGCACGCACGCACGCACGCACGCACGCACGCACGCACGCACGCACGCACGCACGCACGCGCACACATGCACACATACACACATACACACATACACACACACACTCTCAGGGAGCTCGGACATGCTGGTACTGAACACCTGCTCTGACTGTTCCAACTCTACAACAAACCGCTTTACTCAACATCAACCTGTGTCCTGGTCTTGGGAGGAGCCCAGTAAAGCCACCTAGGTGGTGTGTAGCACGCATATTGCTACAACATTCATTTAGCGGATGCTTTTGTTCAAAGCTACTTACAAGATGTGCATTCAATGAAGATACAACCTAAAAAGTGCAAGAATCATGCCAGCACAAGCAATTCAGAATCTGATTCATCCCTTTATGTTATCTTTAATTATGTTTTATGTTTAAATCTCTCTAGACCAACAGAGTGAGTTACAAACGATGACTTAGAGAGCCTAGACAGACTCTAGCCCTTCAAGTGTATCGTGTGTATCTCACAGGTTGTTTCCTCACACCCAGGAGCTTGATTTATCTTCTGATCATGCATTTCATCATCTGCACTGCTGCGTCTCCAGATATGTTTAGCCACAGGATGCTACACCGTGAGCCTTGTTATCTGGCGTGTGTGGGCGTAATCACGTGTTTGGTTTTTCCCGGTCATCAGAATAATTATTGAATTTATTTGTGCTTAATGTTCTGAGAAGCCCACCTCAGAGCTGGTGGCCCTTTACCTGGTTCAAAACATCTGGTTCAGAACATCTGGTTCAGCACATCTGGTTCAGTACAACAATTGCAGTTGCTTTACAACAACATTATTCTCAGTTTAGTCAGACCACTTTCATTTAAAGTACAATATTTATAAGTAAATACACGTCTGTATTTGGAGGGCATTATAGAGATGAGGAAAGATAGAGAGCTGAGGAAGGAGAGGGGGAGAGAGAACTGAGGAAAAAGAAAAAGGGGGAGAGAGACAGCGAGAGAGCTGAAGTAAGAGAGAGAGAGCTGAGGAAGGAGAGGGGAGAGAGATCTGAGGAAAGAGAGAGATGGGAGAGAGACAGAGAGACAACTGAGGAAATAGTGGGGGTGAGAGCTAATGAAAGAGAGAGAGAGCTGAGGAAAGAGAGAGAGGGGGGAGAGGGAGAGGGAGAAACAGTGAGAGAGCTGTCGAAAGAGAGCGAGAGAGAGCTGTCGAAAGAGAGCGAGAGAGCTGAGGAATGAGAGAGGGGGAGAAATAGCTGAGGAAAGAGAGAGAGAGGGAGTCAGACAGAGAGAGAGACAGAAACAGATGAGGTAAGAGAGAGAAAGAGAGAGAGACCAAGAGAGAGAGACAGAGAGCTGAGAAAAAAGAGAGAGACAGAGACTTTAACTGACAAAGAGTTGATTACATGATTAGGCTGCTAAACCTTTATTGTTGTGTCTCTAACAGAGTAGGAGTTTATCTGGACCGGCCTGCTCGCACCCTGTCCTTCTACAGAGTGTCCCCAGATGTAGGAGGGTCCTCAGACACACTGACACACATCCACACCTTCCAGTCCACCTTCACCCAGGAGGACCTCCTCCTTGGGTTTGGGTTATGGAGGTATGGTGCCTCAGTGTCTCTATCAGTTATAGTCTCTCTCTCTCTCTCTCTCTCTCTCTCTCTCTCTCTCTCTCTCTCTTTCCTCAGCTCTCTCTCTGTTACTCTCTCCATCTCTCTTTCCTCAGCTCTCTCTCTGTCTCTCTCTCTCTTTGCTCAGATCTCTCTCTCTGCCTCTCTCTCTCCTCAGCTCTCTTCCTCTCTCTCTCAGATCTCTGTCTCTCTGTCTCCCTGTCTCCCTCTACCCCTCTTTCTTTCCTCAGCTCTCTCTTTCCTCAGCTCTCTCCTCTCCTTTCTCAGCCCTCTTGCTGTCTCTATCTCTCTGTCTCTCTCCTTCCTCAGCTCTCTCCCCCCTTTCCTTCATCACTTGTCTCTCTCTGTCTGTCTCTCTCTATCTCTCTTTCCTCAACTCTCTCGCTGTCTCTCTCTGTCTCTATCTCCCTCTCTCCCTCACCCTCTCTCTTTCCTCAGCACTCTCGCTGTCTCTCTCTGTCTCTCTCCTTCCTCAGCTCTCTCTCTCTCCTCATCTCTATAACGCGGCCTGTGAAGCCCTTTAGATCTGTGGTCAAGCTCACTGTCTCTCTCTCTCTCCTCATCTCTATAACGCGGCCTGTGAAGCCCTTCAGATCTGTGGTCAAGCTCACTGTCTCTCTCTCTCTCTCCTCATCTCTATAACGCGGCCTGTGAAGCCCTTCAGATCTGTGGTCTAGCTCACTGTCTCTCTCTCTCTCCTCATCTCTATAACGCGGCCTGTGAAGCCCTTCAGATCTGTGGTCAAGCTTGCTGTCTCTCTCTCTCTCTCCTCATCTATATAACGCGGCCTGTGAAGCCCTTCAGATCTGTGGTCAAGCTCACTGTCTCTCTCTCTCTCCTCATCTCTATAACGCGGCCTGTGAAGCCCTTCAGATCTGTGGTCAAGGGCGTTCTAAACTGATTGACCTGATGGGACGTGTTGCCCTGGCCGAGAACATATTGCACAAATACATTCAATAATTATTCTGATGACATGGAAAAAAACACAAGACTACGCACACACACATGCCACACAACCACAGATCACAGATAAGACTCACGGTGTAGCGTCCTGTAGCTATACATATCTGGAGAGGCAGCGGTGCAGAATGAAATGCAAGATCAGAAGATACATAAGTTACTGGGTGTGAGGAAACATCCTGTGAGATCTATACCAGTTTACCCAACAGAGCCATACAGCCAAATACAAACATGTTGCCCTGGCTTATGAATATCTTACTTTTAATGAAAGTGTTCTGACAGCAACACAGAGTTTATTAATATTGTTTACCATCATAATTAATCATAATTTTGTAACATGTAATAGGTATTATTATTATTAAATTATTATTGAGTAATTATGATAATTAGTATTAGTATTGTTTGACATAATTTTATCACAATAATACAGACATTATTAATAGTTATTATGTGTGTATTTCATATTCCATTAGAAAAAGTAGTTTCTTTATTATAGCCTCATTACTAGGCCTATTATTTTAAATATTTTCCATAGTTATTTATATTTGAAATGAAGATTATAGAACTATTAGTATTACTATTTAATAGTATCATTATATAAGACAGAAGAACATAATACTGATGCTAATACTAACATTATTAATCATAGTAATTATATATGCATTTCATATTCAGAACATGATATAAAATAATTGTTATTTTATTATTAATGCTATTTTTATTATTATTTAATTCAGTTTATTATATTAGACATAACAACCTAATAATCATAATGACTGTAATGATGCATGTATTTCATATTACATGTTAACTACAATACTATTATTACTGTTTTTGTTTGTCATTAACAACAACAACAACAACAACAACAACAACAACAATAAAGATTTAGCAGGCTAATCATGTCTTGTTCTCCCGTCAGATGCCTGTGAACTCACACTGGACCCAAACACAGCCCACAGACGACTCTCTCTGTCTGAGGACAACAGAAAGGTGACGCGGGTTAGAGAGGAGCAGTCGTATCCTGATCACCCAGAGAGATTAGACTACTGGGGCCAGGTGTTGTGTAGAGAGGGTCTGACTGGCCACTGTCTCTCTCTCTCTCGCTCTCTCTCACTCACTCTCACTGTCTCTCTCTCTCTCTCTCTCTCTCTCTGGATGGCCGGGGAGTTTCCCCAACAGAGCCATCCCGCCAAATACAGACATGTTGCCCTGGCGTATAAATATTTTACTTTAAATGAACGCAGAAAACAGAAACACATAGTTTTCACAAAAAGGTGTTTTATTTATTTATTATAAATAATAAAGCAGGTAGTGGAGAACCATTGAAAGAAACACAACTGAGGTCAAAATAATAGAAACATGAATGAATGAGGTTCAACATAAAACTGGTTTGTGTGGATGTTAATTGTGTATGTTAGAATGAATAAAAGTAAAACAACATGACATATCTATGTAGTCTTTATATATGTAACCCTGAGCCACTGTCTATGATGACGTTAGTAGAACAGATAGTCTTCACACAAATGATAAGCATCATTTAAAGCTTTAAACAGAACTGCCTTTTATACCACAGACACACACATATACACACACACACACACACACACACACACACACACACACACACATAGACAACGTCAGCAAAACACAATCATTCTGCTGTTCCCATAGTGTGCTGAGTTATGTTGTATAAATATAAATCTGTAGTGGACTCCTAGACATGTCCACTACGCTATCTGCTATATTATACCTCTAAATGTTGTGTCTTTATATTAAATGAAAAATAATGTTGCTTGTGTGTGTGGTTGCGTGCGAGTGTGAGTGATGGCATCTGATAAGCGTGTAAGAAAAACATTTCCTGACACTGATGGGTCAGATGACAAGCTGATGATTGGTCAGAATTCAAACATGTGACGTTTTTCCATCTGATATAGAAGAGATGAAGCCTGAGAGCAGAAGCAGTGGAAGCTGACAGAGAGGAACCATGGACCACATCTATGAACTGGACCCTGGACCCACTGAGGAACCTGAGGACACGTCTTTGGACCCTGGACCCACTGAGGAACCTGAGGACACGTCTTTGGACCCTGGACTCACTGAGGAACCTGAGGACACGTCTTTGGACCAGGAGGAGACCAGGAAGAGAAGATTTGGTAGGGACCCTTTTTAGAGAATTTCAAAGAAATAATCCAGTAAACAAATATGTTTTCATCTACATACATTTAAGATTCACATTTAGCAAACGTTTTTAGCCAAAGTGACCAACCTGATGAACCAGCGACCGCATAGACAGATTTATTCTCCTAAATAACAACATGTGTATGTTCTAGACAAACAGCACACATAGACAGATTTATTCTCCTAAATAACAACATGTGTATGTTCTAGACAAACAACACACATTTACGTTTCCAGAACAAACGACCTGTGATTACGGCCATGAGTTACGGACTATTACTAGGCTTCTCAAGTAGTTGTGTATTTCATGAAATATGTTTGGTTTAGTATTTTCATTACTTATTATTAGTGGTGGTGCAATATTTTTTTTATCCACATTTTTGTCTTTTACTAAAGGCTACTGATATAACTGAAGTGATATAAAGTGGACTTATGGATTTAACACAATTACATAATGTTTGTAATTAATATGAACATATCTTTAAATATAATTAGATATATAATATTTTCTGTGCGTGCCGGGGATGTGTGACTGTATGTGTTACTGTATTACTGTACGTGTATGTATGTATTACTGTATCTATTACTGTATGTGTTACTGTATAAGTGTGTATGTGTATAATACAGGAATAATAAATATGCAAGGCTAGTACCATTAATCACTTATTGAGGTGTTCTCAGTAGAGGTCTTCAGATATTTCTTAAAGATGGGGAGGGATTCTGCAGACCGGAGGGAGACTGTGAATGATAGCCGTGTGTGTGTGTGTGTGTGTGTGTCTTACTCGTGAACAGCTCTAAAGTCACACATCATTGTTATTCTGATCTTCATACTGCTGTGTATTCTCGTAATCTCCGTGCGCCTCAGTGAGTCTAAATCATATCATCCTGAATATAATTACCATAATAACAGTAGTGATTATAAGCTCTGATTATCACTCATCTCGTCCTGGTTTCTTCTGGTTCAGTGATGCTCATGAAGGAGGAGGCCCCCAGCATCACAGAGTTCCACTCCTCTACCAAGGTGTTGCCCGTGGGCCACACGGCCCAATTCTCCTGCGATCCCGGCGGCACGCCGGAGCCCACCGTCGAGTGGCTACACAACGGCAGGCCCCTGGAGAGGGACAGCACAGACATCCAATCAGAGCCTGCGGCCTGGGTGGAGAGGAGGTTCATCTTCGTCAGAGGTGTGAAGTATGGTGTGAACACGGTCTGCTGCATGGCGACCAACAGCGCTGGCTCGGCCAATCACACCGCAGAGCTGCTTGTTGTTGGTAAGATCTGGATCCAATGAGAGATGTTTGTTGTTGATGTATTCATAACATTGTTGTTGATATATTCATAACATTGTTGTTGATGTATCCATAACATTGTTGTTGATGTATTCATAACATTGTTGTTGATGTATTCATAACATTGTTGTTGATGTATTCATAACATTGTTGTTGATGTATTCATAACATTGGTTTTGATGTATTCATAACATTGTTGTTGATGTGTTCATAACATTGTTGTTGATGTATTCATAACATTGTTGTTCATTCATAACACAGGAATAAGAAGTCTACAAGAGAACAGTACTAGTGATGATGATGATGATGATGAAGAATGGTTCAGCAGCTAATCATGTCTTTTTCTCCCATCAGATGCCTGTGAACTCACACTGGACCCAAACACAGCCCACAGACGACTCTCTCTGTCTGAGGACAACAGAAAGGTGACACTGGTTAGAGAGGAGCAGTCGTATCCTGATCACCCAGAGAGATTTGACTCCTATCCCCAGGTGTTGTGTAGAGAAGTTCTGACTGGCCGCTGTTACTGGGAGGTAGAGTGGGAAGGACGTGTTAATATAGGAGTGACATACAGAGGAATCACAAGGAGAGGAGGGGGTGATGACAGCTGGCTTGGAGGGAACAACAAGTCCTGGAGTCTTGTTTGTCATGATGATGGTTACACTGCCTAGTACAACGGTAGTAGAACAGTCATACGTCTCCCCCCCGCTGGCTCTAACAGAGTAGGAGTGTATCTGGACCGGCCTGCTGGCACTCTGTCCTTCTACAGAGTGTCCCCAGATGTAGGAGGGTCCTCAGACACACTGACACACATCCACTCCTTCCAGTCCACCTTCACCCAGGAGGACCTCCTCCCTGCGTTTGGGTTAGGGTGGGGTGGTATCTCAGTGTCTCTGTGTCGGTAGTAGAAAAAAAAAACATGCACGCGCTCTGGCGGGCAGGACCCTCTCACACACACACACATAGTACACACACACACACACACACACACACACACACTTATAGTACACAGACACACATAGTACACGCAGATTACACACACATAAATACATGAAGAGATTATATTTACTCTTTCATTTACTTCATTAACTTTTTTAAAGTTTTAATGTAAAATACTTCTTTTTTTTCTTCTAAGTCTTTTTAGAGAGAGAGAGAGAGAGAGAGAGAGAGAGAGAGAGAGAGAGAGAGAGAGAGAGAGAGAGATTTTATACGTTGTTAAAGTTGATTGGACAAGCATATACAATGTAACATTTGTCTATTTACGTTTATTTTGCTCTGCTTATTACAACAATAAATCATTTGGTTCGAAGTAACTTGGTACTTGAGTAGTCTTTTCGCTACATACTTTCTTACTCTTCTTCAAGTTATTATCTGATGAATACCTTTACTTCTACTTTATTATTATTAGCTAGATAATAACTAGTTATTATTACTTTAAATATAAAAGCAGGCTGTTATAGATAGGACGTTATTGACAGTGCTCATTATTCTCATTATATATAATTATATTACCTACAATTCTTATCATTACCAATATAAACACTTATCTTGTTCCGTCTTAGTATGTCTTCTATGATCTTAAACTTAGTAACCTATGCTCTTTAGTCAACGTTACTAGAATAATCACATAATGCAGAAAGAAACCCGTTCCACGCTGCTCTGAACTACGGTCCGGTTCTTTCCGGGATGTCTACGGGCCCTTTCGGAGGCCCCGTGACGTCACAACGTCAGCTCCATCTGGGGAGCGGTTATTGTTGGGGTCCGAGAAGGTTCATGAAGCTTCTCGGACACTTGTAGGATAAGGCCACGGTGTGTGGTGCGTTTCATATCCAACATCGCTCATGATGACGCTCCCACTCAGCTACTGTAAAAAAAAGAGCATCACAAAGTGGCCGTGGGTCGTAACTATGGGGATAACCCCCCCCCCCCCCCACCCCGCTGAGTGTTCTCAGCCCAAATCCAATCCAACACCTTTTACAACCTTTAATGCTAGAACATCAACAGTTGCATTGATGTAGAAATGTTTAAAGGATCCATTTTGATAACACAGTAATAATAATATTTCTTTAAGTTTAAGCTGATGAATACTGAATAGCATGTTACAATGTTTGTACACTTTACTGATTTGAATAAAGACAAAGTGTGTGTGTGTGTGTGTGTGTGTGTGTGTGTGTGTGTGTGTGTGTGTGCTGCATCAATATAGAAAAAGAAATATGATCACCACGATATTAATAAATAAATATATATATAAATACAAGTTTAAACTAACACAGCAGTCCTATACAAATAGCCTTCATAACTGTAGGCCTATAATAGAGTTGACTAAATATATGAACATAGTTGTTTCCAGGCCTACAGTTTGTTAAATACCAACACTGCTGTATTATGCAGTTATATCTGTTGCATTTAACTCTATCTAGTAAGAAGTAGTAGTAGAATTAAGGTATAGGACAACATGAATCATTTAAACGTCTTGAGAATATTAAACCAATTGATTTGATATAAGGTCCGTTTTGAAACAATAGAAAAGGGTGCACCGTAGCACCATCTGCTGGTTAGATGATGTCAGTGCAACTTGCTGACCTGAAAAACATGAACCCTACGTCGTTTATGTGTTGAGACGATTTAATCTCCCTCTCATACGAGTGATCCTCTCAAATATAGAGTAGGCCTACACTACATAACACAATATTGGGATTGGCTCCACAATATTCAAAACAATATCACCTGAATCGTTGTCCCTGGTCACCCAAATCCAAACAAGAAAACGTGTTCATGAAGTCAAAGTTGACGTTTTTATTAGTCTTCTATCAAATATTGATAAATAAAATATGCTGTTTAATTTGATAAAATGCAGTTAAAAAAAAGCTTCATATTTTCTCATCAGAGATTTTTGGATTTTGTGGGCGTGGCGCTAATTCAGTTAGAGAAGTTTGATTGACAGCTACAGGAACCAACCAGTTCTAACCACTGGGCCGTCATCATTCTATATTGTCCCTGACAGTATTTTAAAATGCAATTAATTACAAACGCCATTTGCCACAGGTGTCAATCACAAATGATGGGTCTGCTACTTGTATGTAGGCCTACCAGGGCAGCTCATCTTCATTAGTTGATAGTGAAGATGGGTCTGCTACTTGTACTGTATGTAGGCCTACCAGGGCAGCTCATCTTCATTAGTTGATAGTGAAGATGGGTCTGCTACTTGTATGTAGGCCTACCAGGGCAGCTCATCTTCATTAGTTGATAGTGAAGATGGGTCTGCTACTTGTATGTAGGCCTACCAGGGCAGCTCATCTTCATTAGTTGATAGTGAAGATGAGTCTGCTACTTGTATGTAAGCCTACCAGGGCAGCATGCTCATCTTCATTAGTTGACTGTAGTGAAGTTAGTTGACCTCCTCTAGCCTACCTCCTACCTGGGCCCTGGTACATAAAGGAGCAGGCCCATAGCTAGTGTTATGAGTGACAGCTGTGCTTATGCTACGATGACACCTGTGAAAAGACAACTAGGCTAATGCTTGTGATTGGTCAGGCTTACCATTAGCGCCATTGGTCAACTAGGTCTGAGGTCATTCCTTATTGTAGATATTAGTTATGGAGTTATGGATATGGATATAGGGCCTATATGCTTTTTAGTTTTTTTATATGCGTGTATATCCAGATTGACTGGAGAACATTTGTCTTCACTTTGACTAGCAGCCTATGCTCACTGAATGTAACAACACTAAAACAAACCTAGCTTGAACCAGATAACTGGGTGATTTATGAAATGAAAAGCTGGGACATTTGTAGTTTAGTGGTCCACAGAGTCAACTAACCATCTAAGGTTATGTTTTCTGAAAAAATAAAAAGGGACAGATTTACGCTTTGCTTGTTATCATGGTGAATGCAGTAGGCTACTATAGGCCTAGTGAAAGATTGGGCCCAATGGCTTACTATGATGTGTTTTAAGCTTAGGTTAACCAGCCAGAAACAGCCAGAGTCTTCTCCTCCTATAAGGAATCATTCTATATTGTATTGATAGCCTATTGATTATGATCAGTCTGCTTAGGCTTAAGTCCATAGGTAGCGAGGCCGCGTCACAGCCTATCAGATAGACCCCAGACTAATTACCAACTGTCTAAAAATGAATATTCATGAGCAAGCTAGAACCTTTCAATCTATTCATATATCTTTAAAATGCTATTTTTAAAACGGGGACTGTCCCTGGAAAACGGGGCCGTCTGGTCTTCAGTAGGCCGGTAGTATCGACCTCCTACTGGAGCTGACCGCACTGAGTTCACACTTGACAGGCGCTAGGACCCTGGGGACAAGATGTCCGCCTGCACATTGGCTCCCTGACTCCCCTTATGACTACCTGACCCGGGCACTCCTCCACCATCACCACCAGCACCACCAGCACCACCACCAGCACCACCACCAGCACCACCACCAGCACCACCACCAGCACCACCACCACCAGCACGTATCATCTTCATGACGTTAGACTATAGCTCTATGATGCTAGGCTATCCTCTGACCCCTGAGGTCAAGAGACTAAATTAGGTGTAGAAGTTCACATATATCCACAGCAAGTTTCCAGTCCGATTCTTCCAAAAATACAGCAGAGGCAATACTTCACGTTCAATGCTCTATTTGTGGGCTCATGCAGGATCCTAAAAGAAAAAAACCACCAGAGACCTTCCATGGTCACAAAAAGCTCTGCTTGATTCTGTGTGTAAAATCCTGAGTGCTCTCTTATTATTCTTCTCCCATTCTTCTCCCATTAAAGTATTTTCTTCATCACACAACACAGTGTCTTAAAGCACATGACAAGGGCCGGGCTCTCAGTTACCTCCTATCATTACTTGTTATCATGCAAAAAGGTGCAACCCACAGATGGCTATTGGGTTATCGTTATTAAATTAAGCCAATGACAAACCGCCTACACCCTCTCTAGGCTAATTATTTCGGGGGAGGGGGGGGGGGGATGATGGGCCCCCGACCTGTTTGTCTGAGGGGGATCTGTTGTTAGGTTGTGAGACAAGGGAAGGGTCATTTGATGGCAATACCAACCGTGGAGCAATATCTTACAATATCTTTAAGAACAAAAGGGGGTTAGAGACAGACGTTTAGCAGGGAGGGGGATGAGAACAGGATGAAGGTAAATATGAACTCTAACATGTGTTCAGAGAAAGGGATCTGGCGGTGGGGGGGGGGGGTAAGGGCAGGGAAAAGATGTCATCAACTAACAGTGGGGGGCAGAGACCGGGTTCTGGCTGGGAGGGGGGAACAGTATGAGGCAAAACCAAATTTAACTGTTTAAAGACACTTTCCTCAACAGCGTGTAAAGACAGCTGTTTTTAATATATGGGGTCGAAAGGTCAGAAGGAGCCCGCGCCACGCCCCTTCTGAGATCTAACAAAGTGAGAGGGGTAAGAGGTCATGAGATGGAGCATTATCCGAGGCTCTTTTAGTTACTTCCTGTAGGGCTAGAGGCCCTAAATGTATTATCTTACCTTGAAGCCCTCTTTCATACGAAAGAAACTCCAGGTCTCTTTCTCACTCCAAAGTGTCCTTGACCCCTAGATCACCTACTAATTACATAACTTCCTGTAGGGCTGGATGTACAGTACATTAGCTACTATTTTAGTAAATCTTGATGCCCTGATTCATATTAAAGAGACCAGATGTCGTTATCTTACTCCCAAGTCATTCTGTGAACACACCATTAACGGGGTTAATGGTGTGTTTGCATCACTTCCTGTAGGTCTAGGACCCTCATGTTGATAATTGTAGTAATCTTTAGAAAGTCTTTTTAGTCTTCCTTTTACTTTATTGACACATTAACACTTTAAAACGGGATTAATTGGTCATGATTATCTTGTGCTTACTATCTATGTTTTTATCAAATTAACCTTTGGAATGGATTTTTGGCAGAAGCAAAGCAGACATAAACTCCCCCTTTTCCCACAAAAACAAGTCGGCCTGGTCCGTCCCAAAGACGAAATATGTCATCCGTGGGTCACTCGAAAATCTACGTCTTTATTGAAAGAACATCATCAGTTACATAAAATAACATATCATGACTTTCATATAACACACATAACATAGCAGCCCAGATGACTAATGTTACACAACGCAAAACAAAGATTCAAACAACATGCAAGCTGCGTTGTTTCAGGGTTACCATTATCTATATGAATCACCATTGCAACGATAGAAAAAGTTGCATTAACTAACAAACTAAACATCCTCTACGTTCACTGACTGAAGATTACAACATTAAAATAAATATTCATCACTATAAATGTTATCAAAGCACATTTTAATGCCGTAACTATCTTAAATGTTGCTTTTTCAACTGAGAATATAATGATTGTCATCCATTTTGTTTTTGCAGAACCTTGACATACGTGACGTATTGCTGTTTCTTCAAACAGTCGATAGAGGGCTAAAACGGTCATATGGTTCGTTTTCAAAGACCTTTACAAACAACCTATTCTGACGTTTAGGTTGGAGATCACGTTTCATCATTGATATTGTCAAAAAGGTTACCTGGATAGGTTGATGGTCAACAGCTTATCCAAGAGAGCCATGAATCAGAACTTTTTGTTACTCTGTTACCTAAAGCTAGCCTGCTAACATTTCTGATAACTACAGCGGGGCAAACTATGTCATCTATTTATACATTCAGATTATTGGTCTTCTGGTCAGTGATATTAGGATGACACTAGTAAACAAACATTAAATATGTTACATTTATATGCAAAATAAAGACAAACTAGCACATTCACATCAGGAAAAAGTGAATTGTCAATATCAATACATAAATATAACCCCCACTTAAATTCCATTAAAACAACTTACTCAATCAGAGTTTAAGATAAAACCCTACTGTGTGGATATCATTTGTAAATCAGCTAAGCCAGACAGAGATATAAAAGCCAACAGATACTTTATCTAGTCTTTTGAAACCATCTTGAACTCACAATCTCTACATTTCAGATCAAAGGATTGATGCATGACACAACTACATCTGCTCATAAAGAAGTTCACTGATTATAAACTAAAGTAAATGTATCCTATATGCTATTCTAGCACAAAATGTGGCCTGTCACAATGCCCATAATGACGGAATGCAGAACTAGCTAGCTACCTCAGACACACTCTGAGCTACAGCATTCAGAAACTTCACTACTCAGGTCTACCCTGATTCTACTTCTTCAGAATCAGCAGCTATGTTCCCCAGTGAGGCCAATTAGGTGCAGCGAATTTGATTCTCTCTTGTGGAAGTATAGAAGCGCAACTTGTTCACTCCTTCGGTCGGACCTGCATAAATAGAAAAATAAGAAATGTAATGAAAGTGGCTGAAAATACCTACAGCTCATTTCATTTATTCATACTCCTAGGTTGAGCGTAGTACTAACGAGGATTTATATTTTCCCAAACAGGAAGCTCAAACCTCTTACTGTTTAAAGCTGTTTGTAAATGTTAAAAAGTTTACTGAAAAAGGAGATACTTCATGAAGATCTTAACTGAGAGTCCCTTGTGCAGGTAGCATATGCAAGCTGGTGCATGCCTTTACAGAAGGTTAAGCATATTTGGCTTTATAAGGACCTGGTAATGGCTCTATAGGCTGGACACCAACCTGTAAAGCGGATGAAGTTAAGATGTTCTTCACAAGAGCGTGGCCTCCATGTGGAAGGTTCCATGCTGGACACGCCCCCACAGGGGCTGGAATGTTGTGAGCCTTCGTCCCATTGGCTGAAGTCCATTGGGTCACCGGACATCCAAAACCAGGAGCTTCCTGAAAGTGACCTACCAACATTGAAAGAGATTAAAGAGTTACATGAGTGGAAGGAAGAATAATGTGGCCAAATATTGAGCTTGTGTTATTTTCCTGGTATTTTTGATAAGACAAAGTGATGGACGGACAGATGATCATAAGGACAGACTTGACTGCCTGATAGACACCAAGGTCTGACCAGTACCTGCGCAGGCCCACCCAGAGGTGGCTGGTTAGTGGGAAGGGGGTGCGAGCCACCAGCTCATCAATTATCTCATGCTCTTCTGGGTCCCTGAAGCTCAGCATGTCCCAGTGAGAGTCTCTGCAGTAGAGTAGGGCATCTGACCAGCACAGCCGTGTCCCCATCAGAGTGAGGTTCCTCCCCATCTTCTGAATGCTGACGGAGGGTGCAGCAAGCTCTGTGGTAATAATTGACAGTGTGTTGTTGAGGGAGTTTTACTTTCAGCAATGTAAGTCCAGTAGAGCTATGAAGTAGAGCCTCTATAATCCCATTCAAAATAGCCTAGCCTTCTATTAATATTTACTATGTACCTATACACCGTATATACAGTCTTCTGCATTGCCAATGCCACTATCAGTATGTAGTTGTTAAACGTTTGGTCCACTAGAGGGCATTCTACCAATTTACATTTATTTAAATATTTTATTAAATATATTTAAGTAAATATTAACATTAGCCACAAAATTTTACATTGAATGTGATTGTTCGTTTCACACAACAATAAAATAATAACAAGTCATTGAGTTGAATGGGAGTGAACACATACAAAGTGATTTCCCTTTTGCGAAAGGCAACATACAATTGATTCACACCAAGGTCTAATTTGTTTCGGCTCTAGCCAGGGAATAAATATGCTAAACCAATCATGTTTTGGTGATTTTGTCAGTCACCATTGAAACTGTACAAGTTGGAGGAGGTAACAAACTATTAATGTTTTTCCACACAGTGTTCTTACTGCATCCATAGTGGTAAACTACAATCATAGACCTATAATTATCACTATCTGTTATATGTATTGATCATTCATCTCGATAGCAGTAGGCGCTACAAGCGAATGTTTAATTCCACCTCAGTACGTGAATTTAGGTTGCTTTTGATAACATGAAGGTGTGCCGTTGTATCGCAACAGTTTAGTTTTGGATATCAACTTTCTACGAAAGAGTGACAACTCTATCTTAGTTATTGAACAGGGAAACAATTGTCTCTAAAACATGGATGTATTCAAGAATGCACACCCACTTATCATCGACAAACAGCTATTCACTACACTATTTTATACTTGGGTTAAAGTCAAACTCCAGTGTGATTGAATCCTCTAAATACATAGGATTTTTTGGTGAAAGGACTGAGCATAAGCTCGTCTTTACTAAGCTATACAGGTTGAGGGTTGAATCCGTCTTTACATCCGTCTTTATGCAGCATATTCACATCGCGCCTGATGTAAATAGTTTGTAACTTAAGTGAAAACGTCATTGTCAGGCGTCAAGTGACAAAAGCATTTTGTTTTCTAACATGCGGGTAGGCATAGGCGAGGACAAGATTTGCTTACGTTAACACAAAAATACACATTAAACTAGTAAAATACACATTCAACTAGTAATTTCAGCATTTGATTAGTATTCATCTTTTAGTATTTGATTTATATTCAACTCCCGAAATTCGTTCCAACAGCCCTTCCACACACCTTATTTTGAAACTAATCAATTTCAGTAAGAATAATTAGCGGCAAAAAATTAATCACCAATCAATGTGTGATGTTTTTTTTAACATTTTAAGGGCAAACCAACACCTTCAGACACTTGGCAGTTCTTTCTCTCAAAAAGGAACCGGCACAGTCTTATCTCAGCACACTTGAACTCAACTGATGTGAAGGGCTATGAGGTGTCTTAGACCATTCAGAAAACATCTTACTTTGATACTTCACTCTGAAATATCACAATACAGAACAGAGTCATGTAGATCTTTGGTGCCCAACCTTTGACTTTAGGTGGACCACTAAATTGTCATTAAGACCTTTCGTGGACCACCTCAGATGCAAACGGTAGAAAAAAGATAAATACTAATGCAGTGGCTGACCAAAGAGTGCCGGTAAACCCTTTATACACAAGTATTACTGCAAAAAGGCCATGACCATTGGGAAGCAGTGGAAAGAAAAAGTCAGCAACACTGCTTTTGCTCCCTTTTATGTATATTCAGAAAACCCAAATTAACACAAAGCATCAATGGAAAACCTTAAAATACAAAAATTTGAAAAGCACCTCTTTAAAATATGAAAAAAAAAGATAATACTTTATTTAATATATTATTGTATTTGAAATTATCTATATTAATTTTTCTATTATTGTACGTTACACTATTTTAAGAATAAAATCCCATGTACCGCCTGCATTACCCTCATGTACCACCAGTGGTATGTGTACCACCTGCAGTTCCCTCATGTACCACCAGTGGTACGCCTACCACAGTTTGAAAACACTGTATGCAGATTGTGTTTTGGTGGTTGCTATTACCCAAAGCATCTTACAATACTGCCGGTGCATACATTGTAATAATAGGTAGCCCCAACTGGGAATCAAACCCCTAACCCTGGCAGTGTTAGTGTCATGCTCTACCTGTTGAGCTATAAGGAACAGCAGCATTTGACTTTTGACCAGAAGTGGTACTGGTACACCCATACCCCTTTGATGATCATGTATTGATGGACTGGGTTCCTACCTCCATACACTTTGACCTCACACAACTGCAGGTTGCTTGCTGTAACAGAGGACATGTAGAAGTTGATGAATCTTCCTTCCATTCCCCAACACTTGACAGTCTGAGTCATTCCGATTAGTGACCTGGATCTCTGACACCCTGTACACACCAGGCAGCTTCAGCCTCCACCATGGTTTGGCCTGGAACAGGGTAACGCTGCAGCTGTTGTGCTCCCACTGAGGGTCGGTGTTCCCATCGATGGCATGTTCAGCCTCCCCGCCCCCGTACAGGTAGTTTGTAGACTGAATAGCTTTGCCGCTCAACGCCACGTTAATGCGGGATGCCGCTTAATGGAGAAAGAAACCACAGAATAGTTTGTCAAGTAGCATTCTAGTGTTGAAAATACATTGAAATACTTATAATAATAATTGTAGCTCCTCCGTTGACACGCATGAGGCATGAGATCTTGATTTATATACAGGGTTTTATTGCTGTTCAACCCGTGAGAACTGGGTTAAAGAAAAAGAAAAAATACATTAACAAAAATAACGCCGTGTGCATGTGTCACACATTCGGCGCTACAATCCACTCACAACTAGACACTCCATGCACATTTCACACCAAAAATTACGCATGTAAACACAAACACTCTCAGCAAAGTAACTAGTTAACAAACCTCATTGCGGCTTGTCCCAGAGGTGCTAAACATCCTTTTAATGTCCTTTAGCTTCTTCGGTAAGTATGTACTTGAACACGCTAACAGTGGAAAATAATTCGCCCATGCGGTCAAGTTTCCCTTAGGGTCGCTAAAAGGCGCCCGCGTGACAACACTCGGGCGGAACCAAGAATTAGTTCCGTCTTGTTGTACCGTACAATTCAAAATAAATTAAATAATAAAAAGTGCAAATACCTAAAACAAACCAACGTGACAGAGGCAGTTACACTCCCACCAAATCACAAGTGATTTCTTAAACTCGGAGGCAAACCTACTGCATGAATTAAATGAAACTCTGTCCTAATAAACAACTAATAAACTTTGTGTGAGTGTATGATAGAACCATCAGTCTGCTTCTAGCAATGTAAATGTTTTCTGAATGGGTCTCTCCAGGTAAACAGGTTTGGCTGTACGCTTTCCTCTTCCATCCAGGGAGGAGTCACTGATGAGTAACTTGAGTCTCCTCACTCTTTCGTCACTTCCAGGATACACCTCGATGACTCTTGCTAGCTTCCATTGGTTTCGTGGTGCGGCAGCATCTTGTAACAGAACAATGTCACCGACCTTAGCATTTCTAAGATCTTTGGTCCACTTCTGTCTGTGTTGGAGATTCAGGAGATACTTCTTTTTCCATCGTATCCAAAAGTTGTTGGTTAAGAGTTGAACTCTGCGCCTGGCTTGTCTTTGACCTTTTTCTCCTTGTAATGTCTAAGGCGTTGAATTTCTTGAGAGAGGGTTGCTTCCTGGACCATCTTGATTATGATCAGCTCCGCCTCTTTCCTTTCCTCCAAGTTCGAGGACTCACAGGACTTTGGCTTAAGACCTTTGATTTCCTTAGCACGGCGCTTGAGTCTGGCAACAGCCTTCACCATTCTTGCCCAGTCTGAGAACTTGTGTAGACGATCTAAAATTGTTTTTGCTTCTTCTGCCTGAGTGTCATGAACCTGAGCTTTCTTGACCTCTGGGTCACTGCTCTCGATCTCTCCCACCATGACAACTCCAGTTGGTAGCTCTTTTTGCCAAAGAAGGTCTGGACCTGTGAACCAGTTAGAGGCTGTGAGTTGTTCTGCTGTGACACCCCTTGAGGTGTGGTCAGCTGGGTTGTCTTCTGAAGCTTTTTCTACAAAGTCAGATTCCAACACCTTGATGACATCTGTTGGAAGGACTGCTTCTTTGATCTGTGTTCTACAGACATAGTGCACTTCGTTTGGGAGATTTGGAAGAACAGATGTCACTTGCTTCACAATGACTTGATGGCTTATTCCAAAGGCATCTCCAAAGTCAAGACATGGGTTGCCATAGCCGACTACACTCCAACCCAAGTCTGTTCTCTGAGCAAAGGGCTCATTTTCTTCTCCAGCAAGCACTTGTCTTGGTACAAGAGCTTGAGGACAGTTGTAGCCAATTAGTAGGCCGATGTCACAGCTCTGCAGAGGAGTAATTTCATCTGCAATGTGCTCAAGATGAGACCATGCCTTGGCAGTCTCTGGTGTGGGAATATGATCTCTGTTTGCAGGGATGAATTCTCTTGAGTAGGTTACCGGCAGGTGGATTATCTTATCGGAGTGGAATCCTCTTATTTGTAGATCAGTCAGCCTTCTGCTAGGCACCACTGTATTTCTTGAAGTCATTCTGGAGAGCCTTAACTGGACTGGTTCGTTTTTTATGTGAAGCGCCTTTGCTGTCTCTTCAAGGATGAAGGTCGTGTCACTCTGTGTATCGAGAAGAGCGTACACCAGAACTTCATGATTTGGCTTATTTGTAGTGGACAACCACACAGGAATGACTGAGGATGTATGGGTGCCTTTAACATTCTGGATAACTCTGTTAGATGTTACCTCGCGTGGTGGTTTTGTCACCCTCTCTTGTGAACGATCTGTCGTTCCTTCTCTTGACTTGTCACTCTCCATTTCTCCATAAGTCCTTGTTGACATTCCTCTTTCTTTGCTGCGATTATCGTGTAGGCAGGTGGGATGTCCTTTCTCACAAGTATCACAGATCCTTCTATTTTCACACTCCTTTGAGTGATGGCCAGGCTTCAGACAGCCAAAGCACAGCTTCATCCCTTGAACAAACTTGACTCGCTCAGAGATGGTTTTATTCATAAATTTCCAACACTTGTGTAGACTGTGACCTGACTTCTCACAAAAAACACAGCTGGTGGAGGAAGCCCTTTCATCTGAGTTAGTTGCTAGTACCTTTGCTCCGAGAGCTCTGTTCTTTAAATCCTTGATCTGCTCATCTTCAGCAGGTTTCAGAGCATGGAGAGATGTTATTGGGTGGTTAGCAATCTTAGCTTCACGCGTGAGAAACTTTACAAACTGCTGGAAGCTTGGGAATGTGTGACTTTCTTCCTCCACTTCTATGACCTTTCTGTTCCATCTCGAGGTCAGCCAGTCTGGAAGCTTTGCAAGTAACTTCTGGTTCTCATTGCAGTCATTAAGTACTTCGAGGCCTCTGATCTGAGTCATAGCAGCCTCACAGCTCCGAAGAAAATCAGCAAACTCTTGAAGTTCGATACTGCCTTTGGAGCTTATCTTGGGCCATGCCTCCAGCTTATCTCTGAATGCTTTGGCTATGAGGAATGGATTTCCATATCTTTCCTCGAGAATCCTCCATGCTGCGTGATAGGCTGACTCTGAACCGAGCAGGAAGTAGCTCTCTATAGCCTTTTTAGCAGGTCCACCCACATACTTTCGCAAGTAATATATCTTTTCTTCGGCTGGAATGTTTTTCCGATCAATGAGTGTCTGAAATGAAACCTTCCAGTCATTGAATCTGAGTGGGTCGCCATTGAATATGGTTGGTTCAGGTATAGGAAGACGACTTGCACTGATGGACTCTGCAAGTGCTCTAACAAGAGCTGCTGTGCTGTCATCCTGCTTTGAATGTGCCCAGTCTTGTGATGAAGAATGGTGCTGCAACAGATTATTTTCATGTATAACTTCTTCCTTTTCCTTCATACAGACACTTTGATGGAGTAGACTGCTTATTTCTTTATCTGAGCACTCACTCTGATCATACACTCGCTGACGTGCCTTAGCAGCCTTTAACCTTTTAACTGTCTCTAGTCGCTCCAGTTGTCTCCGCTTTGCATCTAGCACCTTTTGTCTCTCTGCAGCTTCAGCTTCAAGCCTTTCCAATTCCTCCATGCAACACTCTTGTTCTAGTAGTACTTCTAGAGTAGCTTCATTGGCAGCAACTTCAGCAGCGGCCTCTTGTCTGCTTTCAGAAATCCGACTTGAATGTCTGGAGCTGCTTTGAGCATGAGAGGACTTAGTGCATTCGGATTTGATACTTATCTTGTCTGAGGCTACAGACTTGAATATAGACGATGTCGCCCTGTTACTTCGTTGTTCATCTCCTCCACCGTTATCTGCTGACTCCAAACAATCCTTTGCAGTTTGGATGATCTTCCTGGTTACTGCATCACAGGTGTCAATTTTGCGACGTGTGTCATGGTCAAGGTTGTCTATGCGCCTTAACTCATCATAGGCAATGTTCAGATTCTCTGAGGCAGCACTTATTTTGCTTATGTGTTCATGTAGCAGGTTGTTTGAGCATTGTCCACTCAAAGCTTGCTTGGCGTCTTTAGCAATAGCCTTCCACTCCTCATAACTCACAGTGAAACAGTGAGCAAATCTTCTTATTTGCTCATTGTTCAGTTCTTGGCCTTTTTCCGTTAACTTTCGGTCTCTTTGGCTCCTTCGTGGTTCTTGTGAGGAAGTGTGGACATTAGCTCTTGTGCCTTCAGTAGCCTGTGGTTGCATGTCTATACACTGCTGCTCTATACTTTCACCTACATTAACCTGCTGTCTCTCAGAGGTAACACTAGAATCTGACATTGTTACTTGGTGTACTTAAATTTGGGTTAAATCTAATTTGGCCTGTAGCTAAGTGATTCAGCTCCCATTAGCTATTCACATTTATACAATTTGTACCACTAATATTTTTTAGAACATATTCACTTCTCCTTCACACAATCAATATCACGTTGTTCTATGAAATGCAAATTCAGTCTCTTGGTTGTAGCTTAGTTAACACTTAAACATACACACAACTATACCGTATGAATATGAAGGCAAAAATGTGTCAGTCTCTTGTGGGAAATAGTTTAAGCTTCTTTGCATCAGCTGGATTCATGGTAAGGGGCCTGGATTCTTCTGTAGATGCCACTCTTGGATGTAGAGATGTCCCTTCTTGTCCATGGATCACGGCTCTTTGGTACTGTCTTCCTCGTCTACTCATGCAGAGCAGCTAAGTTCTCACTGTAGGTCCTCCGGTGACACGCATGAGGCATGAGATCTTGATTTATATACAGGGTTTTATTGCTGTTCAACCCGTGAGAACTCATTGCGGCTTGTCCCATAGGTGCTAAACATCCTTTTAATGTCCTTTAGCTTCTTCGGTAAGTATGTACTTGAACACGCTAACAGTGGAAAATAATTCGCCCATGCGGTCAAGTTTCCCTTAGGGTCGCTAAAAGGCGCCCGCGTGACAACACTCGGGCGGAACCAAGAATTAGTTCCGTCTATCTGTACCGTACAATTCAAAATAAATTAAATAATAAAAAGTGCAAATACCTAAAACAAACCAACGTGACAGAGGCAGTTACAATAATTATAACTAGTCATCGGCCGCTAAATGGGACACATAGAAATACCTGAAAATCCAGGGGACTTCCAAAGGAGGACAACAACACCTGGTGATGAGGAAATACTATTTACTTAATAAAATAAATACTTCAGCTATTTGCAAGCATTGATCCTGCAACTATTGTATCTATGAAATATTCAAACTATTTGTGTTAGGAATCTTACACACGCCCACGATCAAAGTAACATAGGAGGAGGTCAACTGTCAAAAGTTATGGCAGGTACATTTTTAGTAATTGAATATAATGAACTGGATAATGATAAATACTGTAGTGCTGTGTGGAATACCTACATATGAAACAACAGATGAGACGACTGGACCCCATGGTTCTGGAGAAACAACATGCCCAGACAATAGATAACACTAGCTACTAGGTATACATTCCTTCATATTAACATTGTATTAAAAGTGAAAAGGAACAGATCATTTGAGATGGAGCTATAAGTAACTGAAATATTACATTAATCTTAGGTGTCCAAAAATTAGGAGTCTAACATTACAGAGCAATTCAAAAATATCGCAAAATAGTTTGTCTCTCTGTCTTGAAGATGGTACTCACCGGCAGAGTCTGTAGGTCCGTCTGCTACGAATGAAGCGTCTGCATCTAGGATCAGCACCATATACACTTGGATTTGCATTAAGTAATCCAAAGGCTCTTGTACGCAAATGCTACTGCTCAAGCCCTTACTGTGAGAGTAGCTATGGGGTTTTCTGCAGGAGAGGAAAGGTGAGAGATATGAGCTGAATGTTACAAAAACATGGCTTTCGTTATTACAATAAACTTGTTTTAGTTAGAATTACAGGGGGAAGAAAACGGTAAGCAAGGCTAGCGTTCTAGAAATGCTTATACTTATACACATGGTATCGTCAGGGTGTATGGTACCACTAAAACACATTGTCAAGGGCCGTAGTCCTCCCTTTTATTTGTTGAGATGTCAATGAGTTTATTTATTACTAGCAATGGGTATGCTTTTATCTCTCTGCCTCTGTACTTTCCTCTCCAATTTGATATGCAAAGATATTCAATGGAAAATAAATGCATGGTTTTATTTCCTTCTCCATGTATTCATTATGAATTGGTAGAATTAGAATTGTCCAATTATATGTAGTTCTAATTAAAACATTTATTTTTCAAACTTCAGTTCTGGTTAACATATTCAGGCTGATTACACTTGTCCTCATGAGTAAAAGAGATATCAGATGTGTAACTTACTAAAAAATGATTATGGCCCCACTGCTACGTACCTTGCCCTGACGTCAGTCTCTACATATCACTTTGCATCGGCTCACACTGGCTCTAGGTAGGAAGAACAACCATTGATAAAATGGAAAACATTTCTAGCTACTGCAGCCATTTATAGGCACTTTACAGGGAAATTGGAAGGGCGTTGAATATTTGCGAGCATTGTTTGTGTAGGCCTCGTGAGGCACGTCAACGCGCTGCACGAAGGATCATGGGAAATCTCTGTGTGTTATATTGTTGTGTGATGAAGGGAAATCGATGTGCTATATTGTTGGGTGATGAAGGACAAACGGGCACGCAAGTGTGTCAGCTCTCTGTACTTCCACAGGGAGATGAGGGAGGGGGCGCCAGAATTTATTTATTTCGAGCAACAGTAAATATGTATATGTATATGTTGCACAGTTGGACAAAAAGGGACTTCCAAGCACAAGTTTATAATGGTTATTTTAATTATTTTCTGGAAATACAGAAACAATACAGAAGTCCCATTTCTGTCCACTGGGTGGCACTTTAGAGTTTGAACAGCTGCTCGTGTGTGGAGAAGCGGAAACGTTGAACTTTAACACAAACCTTCCCTCTTTGCTTTTCTCATTATTAGTCAGATTTGTGGTTCCAGTCTTCACTAAAGGCCTTAGCTGTTCCAACGAGCCCACACCAGCATGTCTGACGTTAATGTCTAAACAGTTGTAAGATAACCTAAGGTAATGAAGAACTAACATCTCTGACTATTAAACCCAGCTGTAATATAACCTAAGTTAATGAATTACTAACATATCTAACTATTAAACCTAGTTGTATAATATGTATATGGCTATTAAGCACATTTTTAAGTTAACCTAAATTATATTCGTAACTAATGTCTCTGACTATTAAACACAGTTGTAAGATAACCTAAGTTAATGAATAACTGATGTCTCTGACTATTAAACCCAGTTGTAAGATAACCTAAGTTACGTTAATGAATAACTAATATCTCTGACTATTAAACCCAGTTGGAAGATAACCTACGTTAATAAATAACTAATATCTCTGACAATTAAACCCAGTTGGAAGATAACCTAAGTTAAAAAATAACTAACATCTATGACGTAGGAGCCAATTCCTTTGTTTACTTTTATTGGCTATTTCCAGTATCGTGTGTGTGTGTGTGTGTGTGTGTGTGGGTGTGTGTGTGTGTGTGCGTGCGCACTTGTACTCACCTATTTGAATGGCAGTTGACGAGCGTTGCGTTGTGCAAATTCCTTGACAATGTCCTTGAGTCTTGACTCAGCAGTGAGTTCTCCTTTGAACACAAGCGAATTTCAGAAGTGGTGATCTGAATCTCTCGCAAGGGGCCATTCTCCGCACAACACACAGTTGGAGGTCCCGCTCTCTCTACGGGCCCCCCACCCCACGGGCCCCAGTGAAACACCACTGCCTGCACCGTTTATATTTACGCCACTGCATAGGGACTCAACTGCAGGAGGGGCACCAAAACAGCCTCATGATAAACGTTATAAGAATTAATAAAATGTAAGGGTAAGCACAACTCCAAAAGGTACATATAACCATTAAAGGTAATACAAGATACACACATGTGTGGGGCCCACAGTAATGTTAGGTATATTAATGGCATATTAATGGACACTGGGCACCCCCCCATTCTCTTACTAAATTGTCACGTAGTCTTTTATTGTTTAGTTTATTATATTGTACATTTGCAATCTGATATATATGCATTTGCAAGAACAACTGATATATTTTAGTAGGTTGAATGACTATTTACAGTCAGTAAAGCTCCCACAGGCACTTTGGGGCAGCTAAGTAGCAACGATACACTGCCGTGCTTGTGTTTCTGTATTTCCAGAAAATAATTAAAATAACCATTTTACACCTACGTGCGCTTGGAAGTCCCTTTTTGTCCAACTGTGCAACATATACATATACATATTTACTGTTATTCTAAATAAATAAATTATGGCGCCCCCTCCCTCATCTCCCTGTGGAAGTACAGAGAGCTGAGACTCGTGCGTGTCCGTTTGTCCTTCATCACCCAACAATATAGCACATCGATTTCCCTTCATCACACAACAA
Source organism: Lota lota (assembly GCA_026745465.1). Lineage (NCBI taxonomy): Eukaryota > Metazoa > Chordata > Actinopteri > Gadiformes > Lotidae > Lota > Lota lota. The sequence goes on along the minus strand of JACYXH010000469.1, from coordinate 4,341,796 downwards.
TATAACACAGAGAGAGATTTCCCATGATCCTTTGTGCAGCGCGTTGACGTGCCTCACGAGGCCTATACAAAAAATGCTCGCAAATATTCAACGCCCTTCCAATTTCCCTGTAAAGTGCCTGTAAATGGCTGCGGTAGCTAGAAATGTTTTCCATTTGATCAATGGTTGTTCTTCCTACCTAGAGCCAGTGTGAGCCGATGCAAAGTGATCTGTAGAGACAGACGTCAGGGCAAGGTACGTAGCAGTGGGGCCATAATCATGTTTAAGTAAGATACACATCTGATATCTCTTTTACTCATGAGGACAAGTGTAAGTAGCCTAAACATGTTAACCAAAACGAAAGTTTGAAAAATGAATGTTTTAATTAGAACTGCATATAATTGGACAATTCTAATTCTACCAATTCATAATGAATACATGGAGAAGGAAATAAAACCATGCATTTATTTTCCATTGAATATATTTGCATATCAAATTGGAGAGGAAAGTACATAGGCAGACAGATAAAAGCATACCCATTGCTAGTAATTAAATAAACTCAATGACATCTCAACAAATCAAAGGGAAGACTACGGCCCTTGACAATGTGTTTTAGTGGTACCATTAAAGGGATACACCCTGACGATACCATGTGTATAAGTACAAGCATTTCTAGAACGCTAGCCTTGCTTACCGTTTTTTTCCCCCTGTAATTCTAACTAAAACAAGTTTGTTGTAATAACGAGAGCCATGTTTTTGTTAAATTCACCTCATATCTCTCACCTTTCCTTTCCTGCAGAAAACCCCATAGTCACTCTCACAGTAAGGGCTTGAGGATTAGTATTTGCATACAAGAGCCTTTGGATTAATGAATGCAAATCCAAGTGTATATGGTGCTGATCCTAGATGAAGATGCTTCATTCGTAGCAGAAGGACCTACCGACTCTGCCGGTGAGTACCATCTTCAAGACAGAGAGAAAAACTATTTTGCGATATTTTTGTATTGCTCTGTAATGTTAGACTCCTAATTTTTGGACACCTAAGATTAATGTAATATTTCAGTTACTCATAGCTCCATCTCAAATGATCTATTCCTTTTCACATTTAATATAATGTTAATATGAAGGAATGTATACCTAGTAGTTGGTATTATATATTGTCTGGGCATGTTGTTTCTCCAGAACCATGGGGTCCAGTCGTCTCATCTGCAGTTTCATTGGTAGGTATTCCACACAGTACGACAGCATTTATCATTATCCAGTTCATTATATTGAATTAATAAAAATGTACCTGCCATAACTTTTAACAGTTGACCTCCTCCTATGTTATTGTGATCGTGGGCGTGTGTAAGATTCCCACCATGAATAGTTTGAATATTTCATAGATACAATAGTTGCAGGATAAATGCTTGTAAAAAATAGCTGAAGTATTTATTTTATTAAGTAAATAGTATTTCCTCATCACCAGGTTTTGTGGTCCTCCTGTGGAAGTCACCTGGATTTTCTGGTATTTCTATGTGCACCATTTAGGGGCCGATGACTAGTTATAATAATTATTATAAGTATTTCAATGTGTTTAGAACACTAGAATGCAACTTGACAAACTATTCTGTTGTTCCACTCTCCATTAAGCTGCATCCCGCAATAACCTGGCGTTGAGCGGCAAGGCTATTCAGTCTACAACCTACTCGAACCTGGGGAAGGCTAAAAACGCCATCGATGGGAACAGTGACCCTGAGTACAATCACAACAGCTGCATCCATACCAAGTTCCAAGCCAAACCATGGTGGAGGCTGGAGCTGCCTGGTGTGTACAGGGTGTCAGAGATCCAGGTCACTAATAGGAATGACGTTAGGGACAGGCTCAATGGCGTGGAAATACTCATCGGGAATTCACTGGCGAACAACGGCAACAACAATCCAAGGTGAATCACTGGTGTCACCTCCCCTACTTCCACTGAATACTGTTAGACTCCCAGCCAAAACGTTCTGGGTTTGATTCCTTATGACCTCGACCTGCTTTTAATTATTTGGAATTATTTGGATAAAAGTACAAATTACTAAATAGCATAAAATATTATACTCTCTGATACCTTCACCAGACTACTGTATCTTCTCTCTCTGTCTCTTTTCCTCAGGTGTGCCATCATCAACGATGACCCAGGCTGCTTGACTCAGACTGTCAAGTGTTGGGGAATGGAAGGAAGGTTCATCAACTTCTACAAGAACTCTGATGTAACAGATGCTTTGGTGTTGTGTGAGGTTAAATTGTACGGAGGTAGGAACCCAGTCTATCATTACATGATCATCAAAGGGAATGGGTGTACCAGTACCACTGTTGGTCAACCATCATTGGTCAACAGTCAAATGCTGCTGGTCCTTATAGCTCAACTGGTAAAGCATGGCATTAACACTGCCAGGGTTAGAAGTTTGTTTCCCTCTCGGGGCTACCTATTATAACAATGTATGCACAGATAGTATTGTAAGACACTTTGGGTAAAAGCATCCACCAACGGACAATCTGCATACAGTGTTTTCAACCTGTGGTACGCGTACCACTGGTGGTACACGAGGGTACTGCAGGTGGTACGTGGGATTTTATTCTTGAAATAAACAAACACTTTTTCCCACTGGCCAAGGCCTTTTTCTCAGTAATACTTGTGTATAAAGGGTTTGCCGGCACTCTTTGGTCAGCTACTGCATTTGTATTTATCTATTTTGCACTGTTTCAATCGGAGGTGGTCCGTGAAAGGTCTTGATGACAATTTAGTGGTCCACCTAAAGTCAAAGGTTGGCACCACTGATCTACATGACTGTTCTGTATTGTGATATTTCAGAGTGAAGTATCAAAGTAAGTTGTTTTCTGAATGGTCTAAGACACCTCATAGCCCTTCACATCAGTTGAGTTCAAGTGTGCTGAGATTTCTGAGAGAAAAGTACTGCCAAGTGTCTGAAGGTGTTGTGTGTGCATTTAAAAACATTGCACACTGATTGGAAAATTAGTGTCGCTAATGACGTTTTTGTAAATGTAAATGTGTCTGCTAAATGTGTTAATAGTGGGTAGGGAGTAGGTGTCTGCTCAAAGACACATAAAGAGATACTTACAGGGCTGAGAGTAGAAATCCCTCACCCCCACACTGTCTTTTGATTCCCCAGAGTTAGGGCCTCCTCCACCCTCCGTCAGCATTCAGGAGATGGGGAGGAACATCACTCTGGTGGGGAGGCGGCTGTGCTGGTCAGACGCCCTGCTCTACTGCAGAGACTTTCACTGGGATCTGCTGAGCCTAAGGGACCCAGAAGAGCATGAGATGATTGATGAGCTGGTGGCTCGCGCCCCCTTCCCACTAACCAGCCACCTCTGGGTGGGCCTGCGCAGGTACTGGCCAGACCTTGGTGTCTATCAGGCAATCAAGTCTGTCCTTATGATCATCTGTCCATCCATCACTTTGTCTTATCAAAAATACCATGTAAATAACAAAAGCTAAATATTTGGCCACATTATTCTTCCTTCCACCCAGGTAACTCTTTCATCTCTTTCAATGTTGGTAGGTCACTTTTAGGAAGCTCCTGGTTTTGGATGTCCGGTGACCCGATGGACTTCAGCCAATGGGACGAAGGTTCGCAACATTCCAGCCCCTGTGGGGGCGTGTCCAGCGTGGAACCTTCCACATGGAGGCCACGCTCTTGTGAAGAACATCTTAACTTCATCTGTTTTACAGGTTGGTGTCCAGCCTATAGAGCCATTACCAGGTCCTTATAAAGCCAAATATGCTTAACCATCTGTAAAGGCATGCACCAGCTTGAAACAGTAAGAGGTTTGAGCTTCCTGTTAGGGAAAACAAAAGTCCTCATATGTACTACGCTCAACCTAGGAGCATGAATAAATGAAATGAGCTGTAGGTCTTTTCAGCCACTTTCATTAAGTTTCTTATATTTATGTTTCCGCAGGTCCAACAGAAGGAGTGAACAAGTTGCGCTTCTATACTTCCACAAGAGAGAATCAAATTCGCTGCACCTAATTGGCCTCACTGGGGAACATAGCTGCTGATTCTGAAGAAGACCTGAGTAGTGAAGTTTCTGAATGCTGTAGCTCAGAGTGTGTCTGAGGTAGCTAGCTAGTTCTGCATTCCGTCATTATGGGCATTGTGACAGGCCACATGTTGTGCTAGAATAGCATATAGAATACATTTACTTTAGTTTATAATCAGTGAACTTCTTTATGAGCAGATGTAGTTGTGTTATGCATCAATCCTTTGATCTGAAATGAGGAGATTGTGAGTTCAAGATGGTTTCAACAGACTAAATCAAGTATCTGTTGGCTTTTATATCTCTGTCTGGTTTAGCTGATTTACAAATTATTTCCACACAGTAGGGTTTTATCTTAAACTCTGATTGAGTAGGTTGTTTTAATGGAATTGAAGTGGGGGTTATATTTATGTATTGATATTGACGATTCACTTTTTCCTGATGTGAATGTGCTGGTTTGTCTTTATTTTGCATTTAAATGTAACGTATTTAATGTTTGTTTGCTAGTGTCATCCTAATATCACTGACCAGAAGACCAATAATCTGAATGTATAAATAGATGACATAGTTTGCCCCGCTGTAAAAATGTTAGCAGGCTAGCTTTAGTTAACAGAGTAACATACACAGTTCTGATTCATGGCTCTCTTGGATAAGCTGTTCAAAGTCCACCAACCTATCCACGTATCTTTTAGACAATATCAATGATGAAACGTGATCTCCAACCTAAACGTCAGAATAGGTTGCTTGTAAAGGTCTTTGAAAATGACCCATATGACCGTTTTAGCCCCCTATCGACTGTTTGAAGAAACAGCAATACATCAAGGTTCTGCCAAAACAAAATGGATGACAATCATTCTATTCTCAGTGGAAAAAGCAACATTTTAAGATAGTTATGACATTAAAATGTGCTTTGATAACATTTCTAGTGATGGATATTCATTTTAATGTTGTAATATTCAGTCAGTGAATGTAGAGGATGTTTAGTTTGTTAGTTAATGCAACTTTTTGTATCGTTGCCATGGTGATTCATATAGATGCTGCTAACCCTGAAACCACGCAGCTTGCTTGTTGTTTGAATTGTTGTTTTGCGTTGTGTAACATTAGTCATCTGGGCTGCTATGTTATGTGTGTTATATGAAAGTCATGATATGTTATTTTATGTAACTGATGATGTTCTTTCAATAAAAGCACAGATTTTCGAGTGACCCACGGATGACATATTTCTTCTTTGGGACAGACCAGGCCGACATGTTTTTGTGGGAAAACAGGGAGTTGATGTCTGCTTTGCTTCCGCCAAAACATCCATTCTAAAGGTTAATTTTATAAAAAACATGTTCTTGCACAAGATTGTCATGACCAATTAATCCCGCTTTAAAGTGTTAATGCGTAAATAAAGTAAAAGGAATACTAAAAAGACTTTCAAAACATTACTATAATTATCAACATGAGGGTGCTAGACCTACAGGAAGTGATGCAAACACACCATTAACCCGTTAATGGTGTGTGCACAGAATGACTTGGGAGTAAGATAACGACATCTGGTCTCTTTTCTATGAATCAGGGCATCAAGATTTACTAAAATAGTACCTAATATACTGTACATCCAGCCCTACAGGAAGTTATGTAATTAGTAGGTGACCTAGGGGTCAAGGACACTTGGGAGTGAGCAAGAGAACTGGGGTTTCTTTCATATGAAAGAGGGCCTCATGGACAAGTAAGATAATACATTTAGGGCCTCTAGCCCTACAGGAAGTAACTAAAAGAGTCTCGGATAATGCTCCATCTCATGACCTCTTACCCCTCTCACTTTGTTAGATCTCAGAAGGGGAGTGGCGCGTGCTCCTTCTGACCTTTCGACCCCATATATGAAAAACAGTTGTCTTTACACGCTGTTGAGGAAAGTGTCTTTAAACAGTTAAATTTGGTTTTGCCTCATACTGTTTCCCCCTCCCAGCCAGAACCCGGTCTCTGCCCCCCACTGTTAGTTGACGACACCTTTTCCCTGCCCTTACGCCCCTCCCGCCAGATCCCTTTCTCTGAACACATGTTTGAGTTCATATTTATATTTACCTTCATCCTGTTCTCATCCCCCTCCCTGCTAAACGTCTGTCTCTAACCCCCTTTTGTTCTTAAAGATATTGTAAGATATTGCTCCACGGTTGGTATTGCCATCAAATGGCCCTTCCCTTGTCTCACAACCTAACAACAGATCCCCCTCAGACAAACAGGTCGGGGGCCCATCATCGCCACCCCCCTCCCCCGAAATAATTAGCCTAGAGAGGGTGTGGGCGGTTTGTCATTGGCTTAATTTAATAACGGTAACCCAATAGCCATCTGTGGGTTGCACCTTTTTGCATGATAACAGATGATGATAGGAGGTAACTGAGAGCCCCGCCCTTGTCATGTGCTTTAAGACACTGTATTGTGTGATGAAGAAAAAACTTTAATGGGAGAAGAATGGGAGAAGAATAATGAGAGAGCACTCAGGATTTTACACACAGAATCAGGCAGACCTTTTTGTGACCATGGAAGGTCTCTGGTGGTTGTTTTGGGGATCCTGCACAAGCCCACAAATAGAGCATTGAATGTGAAGTATTGACTCTGCTGTATTTTTGGAAGAATCGGACTGGAAACTTGCTGTGGATATATGTGAACTTCTACACCTAATTTAGTCTCTTGACCTCAGGGTTCAGAGGATAGCCTAATATCATAGAGCTAGACTCTAACGTCATGAAGACGGTTAGTACTGGTGGTGGTGGTAGTGGTGGTGCTGGTGGTGGTAGTGGTGGTGCTGGTGGTGGAGGAGTTCTCTGGTGAGGTAGTGATAAGGGGACTCATGGAGCCAATGTGCAGGCAGACATCTTGACAGGCGCTAGGACCCTGGGGAAGCCGTGGTCCCCAGGGTCCTAGCGCCTGTCAATTGTAAACTCAGTGAGGTCAGCTCCAGTAGGAGGCCGATACTACCGTCCTACTGAAGACCAGACGGCCCCGTTTTCCAGGGACAGTCCCCGTTTTAAAAATAGTATTTTAAAGATATATGAACAGATTGAAAGGGTCTAGCATGCTCATGACTATTCATTTCTAGACAATTGGTAATTAGTCTGGGGTCCATCTGATAGGCTGTGACGCGGCCACGCTACACGGGGGGTCTATCTATGGACTTTATACCATAAGCAGACCGGTCATAATCAATATGCTATCAATACAATATGAATCACTACAATTGTGGATGACAAACTAAGCTTTGAGCCTAATGTGAAGGCAGTCTCAAACAAAGGTCACCAGCGCTAATTCCTTGTAAGGAAGCGTAGTCGATTCACTGTCGACAAATAACTTTTGAAAATGTTTTACTCATCTTGTAGCGAGACAGTTCTTACCTTTGCACAAATTCATTTTTATGTTTATTTTAGCTCCCTGTGTTTTAGGACCTAATCTTATTGTGTTTTTATGTTCCTTTTAGCTGTATGTGTTTTAGGACCTAATGTTGTTGTGTTTTTATGTTACTTTTAGCTGTATGTGTTTTAGGACCTAATGTTATTGTATTTTTATGTTCCTTTTAGCGGTATGTGTTTTAGGACCTAATGTTATTGTATTTTTATGTTACTTTTAGCTGTATGTGTTTTAGGACCTAGTGTTATTGTATTTTTATGTTCTTTTTAGCTGCATGTGTTTTACGAACCCATCTTAATTGTTCTTTATGTTTTTTAACCGTTTGCTGTAAAATGAATTGCCCCAGCAGATAATAAAGATTTCTCTACTCTACCCATGCACTGGAAGGCCTACATACAAGTAGCAGACCGCTAAGTAGTGAGCGACACATGTGGCAAACAGCGTTTGTAATTAATTGTATTTTAAAATACTGTCAGGGACAATATAGAATGATGGAGGCCCAGTGGTTAGACCCGGTTGGTTCCTGTAGCTGTCAATCAAACTGCTGTATCCAAATTACTTAATAAAGCTGTTTTAAACAGCATTTTATCAAATTGAACAGCATATTTTCTTTATCAATATTTGATATAATACTAATATAAACGTCAACTTTGATTTCATGAACACATTTGCTTGTTTGGGTGACCAGGGACTTTAATGATTCATGTGATGTTGTTTTGAATACTGTGGAGCCATTCTCAATACTGTGTTATGTAGTGTAGGCCTACTCTATAATTGAGAGGATCACTCGTATGAGAGGGACATGAAATGACCTTCAAGATGTTTTAAAACTGCTGCAATCGTCTCAACACATACATAATGTTGACGTAGGTGATGACGTAAGGTTCATGTTTTTCATGTCAGCCAGTTGCACTGACGTCATCTAACCAGCAGATGGAGCTACGGTAAACCTTTTTCTAGTGTTTCAAAACGGACCTTTCATCAAATCAATTGGTTTAATATTCTCAAGACGTTTTCATGTAGGCCTATAGCTTCATTCTTCACGTTACTAGCTAGAGTTGAATTAATCAGACATGACTGCATACTACAGCAGTGTTGGCATTTAACAAACTGTAGGCCTGGAAACAACTATGTTCATATATTTAGTCAGCACTATTATAGGCCTAGTTATGAAGCATAGTTGTATAGGACTGGTGTGTTGGTGGTCGCACTTTTATTGTTTTATATTGTGGTGATCATTGTTTTGATGTTCTAATACACACACACACACACTCACACTCACACACACACACACACACACATGCATCTTAATCATGTATATATTGATGCAACACACACACTAACACACACACACACACACACACACACACACACACTCACACACGAGTCTGTATAGGCAGAAGAGCACTTCACCGGGAGTGTGGCTCAAGGAGGGAGGAGCCAAACTGTAGGCCTGGAAACAGCTATGTTCATGTATTTAGTCAGCACTATTATAGGCCTACAGTTATGATGAGTATTTCTATAGGACTGCCGTGTTGATGGTTGCATCTTTTTTTTTATTGTGGTGATCATCATTTTGATGTTCGAGCATGCAGCTTAATTTTCTATTAAACCTTCATTGCCCTTTATAATTAGGCTTATATAGTTATAGGAACCAACGAATAATAAAGAATAAAGCTCCAGCCCCAATCCAACATTCAACAAAAGAAGAAGAAGAGAGAACCGATCTGTTTATTGCCGCTACGCTCGCTGCAGGAACGCGCCCCGGCGTGCACGCGCACAGTGCACACACGAGCAGCAGAGCTATGAGAGCAGCAGACAGCGGATTCAGTCAGAGTAGGAAGTAGAGGAAGCAGCGCTCCAGGTTTGGTATGTGTGTGTGTGTAAGCGTGTGTGTGTGTGTGTGTCGGGGGGGGGGGGGGGGGGGGGGGGGGGGGGGTATATGTGTGTGTTCAGTAAAGTGACATTCAATGGTGATATTTTGCACATTCCTGCACAACTGTACAGCTGCATTTTAAAAAGAGACTAACTATATATTCTGTATTCTTTATATAGTCCGTATGTATTTCATATATTGTTTCTTATTTAAATGATTATATTTTAGTATTTAATTTTCTTTGCACTCAAAACATTTAAAATTCTGCTGAGAGTGTGAGTGCACTATGAATATATATATATGTGTGTATATTACTCTGTGTGTGTGTGTGTGTGTGTGTGTGTCTATTACATAAATAATGCTAATTAGTTAAATAAGTCACTTCTCTTCCAAGGCGCGGGCATCAACCAGTAGAAACAGAGTGAAGCATTTGAGCCACTGCAGCAGTCAGAGTGGCCATGTTGAGTCAAACAACACAATGTTAGCCGCTGTGGAGACAATGTTGGTGGTTTCCTCTTGACAATTTAAGACCACAGACAGGTGCGTGTGTGAGTGTGTGTGCGTGTGTTATAGGAACAATGAGTAAAAACCACTGCGCTAGCTAGCAGGGGAGGACAGGAAGTATTGTTCAGGAAATGAAAGTTACGCTTCACAACTCAAATCAAAGTCACACGAAGTGGAGGCCCTTCTCTCTTTCTGTAGACAAAGAAAAACACATTTTAAACTATATAGTCTGACAGAAACATTAAAGGTGAGTCCAAAGAATAAAACAAATAATGTGATAATAATTTTACTTACTTACAAATGTTTTCTTGGAAAGGCCTCTGCTAACACTTCCTGGTCTGAAGTATGTTTGGGTGGTGTATCTAACAGACTATGTTTGGGTGGTGTCTCCAACTGACTGTATGTTTGGGTGGGGTCTCCAACTGACTATGTTTGGGTGGTGCATCCAACTGACTATGTTTGGGTGGTGTCTCCAACATGACTATGTTTGGGTGGTGTCTCCAAATGACTATGTTTGGGTGGTGTCTCCAACTGACTATGTTTGGGTGGTGTCTCCAACTGACTATGTTTGGGTGGTGTCTCCAAATGACTATGTTTGGGTGGTGTCTCCAACTGACTATGTTTGGGTGGTGTCTCCAAATGACTATGTTTGGGTGGTGTCTCCAACTGACTATGTTTGGGTGGTGTCTCCAAATGACTATGTTTGGGTGGTGTCTCCAACTGACTATGTTTGGGTGGTGTCTCCAAATGACTATGTTTGGGTGGTGTCTCCAACTGACTGTATGTTTGTCCTACATGGTTAACTGCCTGTGTGATGGTTGATTCACTTTATTCAGGGTTCTGGGTAAACTGGGTTGGTCCCCCATGAACACAATCACACAGCCTGACAGAGACATGTACAATACATCCCACTCCAGGAGGGCTTAATCACAGCTCAGTACACAACATACAGAAGTAATAAGGTAAAACCCTGTGATGGTACATTTGCTGTGTTAAAGCAGTAAGAAGCTTTAAAACCAACAGGGGTACCAGAGCCTATAGAATATGATGCACGTGTTGGACATTTTAACAGCAGGAGACACAACCGAGCTCCTGAAACGCTCAGTGGAACATGGACGCAACAGCCTCACCCAGCCCCAGAGTCCAATAAGCCTCAGCCAGGTGAGGCTGCTTCAACCAGCCATCATCCACTCATACCTAAGTTAATGAATAACTAATATCTCTGACTATTAAATCCAGCTGGAAGATAACCTAAGTTAATGAATACCTAATATCTCTGACTATTAAACCCAGCTGGAAGATAACCTAAGTTAATGAATAACTAATATCTCTGACTATTAAATCCATTTGTAAGATAACCTAAGTTAATGAAGAACTAATATCTCTGACTATTAAACCCAGCTGTAAGATAACCTAAGTTAATGAATAACTAATATCTCTGACTATTAAACCCAGCTGTAAGATAACCTAAGTTAATGAATAACTGAGATCTCTGACTATTAAACCCAGCTGGAAGATAACCTAAGTTAATGAATAACTAATATCTCAAACTATTAAACCCAGTTGTAAGATAACCTAAGTTAATGAATACTATTTCCGACTATTAAACCCAGTTGTAAGATAACATAAGTTAATGAATAATATCTCAGACTATTAAACCCAGTTGTAAGATAACATAAGTTAATGAATAATATCTCAGACTATTAAACCCAGTTGTAAGATGACCTAAGAAGATGTGTTCAGGGGGTTGGAAGGTCGTGGAGGTCCCATCAAGTTGGGGCCATTAGGTCTGGTCCCAGTCAGTCAAACTGTCAGCCAGTCGGTCTGTGTTCAGTCAGTGTGTGCTTAGTCAGTGTGTGTTCAGTCAGTGTGTGTTCAGTCAGTGTGTGTTCAGTTAGTGTGCCCGCTCACTGTTATATGAAGTTGCAAAATGATTGGTTGCAAAATGTTGTCAAAATAAAGCTGCTATTTTACTAATGAAAGATTTAGCATATGCTTTATCCAAAGTGACTGACATTGAATTCAGATACAGGTCATTAAGGAGCATGTAAGGGTTAAACAGTACAGAGACAGGTCATTAAGGAGCAGGTAAGGGTTAGACAGTACAGAGACAGGTCATTAAGGAGCAGATAAGGGTTAGACAGTACAGAGACTGGTCATTAAGGAGCAGGTAGGGGTTAGACAGTACAGAGACAGGTCATTAGGAGCAGGTAGGGGTTAGACAGTACAGACAGGTCATTAAGGAGCAGGTAGGGGTTAGACAGTACAGAGACTGGTCATTAAGGAGCAGGTATGGGGTTAGACAGTACAGAGACAGGTCATTAAGGAGCGGGTAGGGGTTAGACAGTACAGATACAGGTCATTAAGGAGCAGGTAAGGGTTAAACAGTACAGAGACAGGTCATTAAGGAGCAGGTAAGGGTTAGACAGTACAGAGACAGGTCATTAAGGAGCAGATAAGGGTTAGACAGTACAGAGACTGGTCATTAAGGAGCAGGTAGGGGTTAGACAGTACAGAGACAGGTCATTAAGGAGTAGGTAGGGACTAGACAGTACAGAGACCAGTCAGTAAGGAGCATGTAGGGGTTAGACAGTACAGATACAGGTAATTAAGGAGCAGGTAGGGGTTAGACAGTACATAGACCGGTCATTAAGGAGAAGGTAGGGGTTAGACAGTACAGAGACAGGTCATTAAGGAGCAGGTAGGGGTTAGACAGTACAAAGACAGGTCATTAAGGAGCAGGTAGGGGTTAGACAGTACAGATACAGGTCATTAAGGAGCAGGTAGGGGTTAGACAGTACATAGACAGGTCATTAAGGAGAAGGTAGGGGTTAGACAGTACAGAGACAGGTCATTAAGGAGCAGGTAGGGGTTAGACAGTACAGAGTTTGGTCATTAAGGAGCAGGTAGGGGTTAGACAGTACAGACAGGTCATTAAGGAGCAGGTAGGGGTTAGACAGTACAGAGACTGGTCATTAAGGAGCAGGTAGGGGTTAGACAGTACAGATACAGGTCATTAAGGAGCAGGTAAGGGTTAAACAGTACAGAGACAGGTCATTAAGGAGCAGGTAAGGGTTAGACAGTACAGAGACAGGTCATTAAGGAGCAGATAAGGGTTAGACAGTACAGAGACTGGTCATTAAGGAGCAGGTAGGGGTTAGACAGTACAGAGACAGGTCATTAAGGAGTAGGTAGGGACTAGACAGTACAGAGACCAGTCATTAAGGAGCAGGTAGGGGTTAGACAGTACAGATACAGGTAATTAAGGAGCAGGTAGGGGTTAGACAGTACATAGACCGGTCATTAAGGAGAAGGTAGGGGTTAGACAGTACAGAGACAGGTCATTAAGGAGCAGGTAGGGGTTAGACAGTACAGAGACAGGTCATTAAGGAGCAGGTAGGGGTTAGACAGTACAGATACAGGTCATTAAGGAGCAGGTAGGGGTTAGACAGTACATAGACAGGTCATTAAGGAGAAGGTAGGGGTTAGACAGTACAGAGACAGGTCATTAAGGAGCAGGTAGGGGTTAGACAGTACAGAGATAGGTCATTAAGGAGCAGGTAGGGGTTAGACAGTACAGACAGGTCATTAAGGAGCAGGTAGGGGTTAGACAGTACAGAGACTGGTCATTAAGGAGCAGGTATGGGGTTAGACAGTACAGAGACAGGTCATTAAGGAGCAGGTAGGGGTTAGACAGTACAGAGACAGGTCATTAAGGAGCAGGTAGGGGTTAGACAGTACAGAGACAGGTCATTAAGGAACAGGTAGGGGTTCGGGGGCCTACAGGCTGGACTGTGGACATTGGGGATCGAACCCAGAACCTTTCAGCTGGGAGTCAAGCACCCGGTTATTGTTGAAATAATAGTTTTTCATTCTTCTGTTTTAGGATTGGTCCTAAATCTGAAGTGTCCCTGGGTGACTTTAACGGTAGGCATCTTATTATATATACTATATATTACTATATATACTATAGGCTACTTTATTTATATTATAATGATTAAATTCACCCTGTCATGACTATTTAAATAACTTCCCATGTTGTAGACAAGTGTGGTTTTGTGTCACTAGGATAACGATGTAACTGATGCTCTAGATAGTTTTCAGGGACTAACAGTAAAAGTGCTTCCATGTTAACTCCTATCACAGACCTCTGAAAGCGTAGCGTTGTGACACTCAGCTGTTTCAGCTGGGCAGGAGTCAGAGACTGCTCACCCTATGCTAACGTTGTTTTTGGACACTTTGGAAACATTATAAGGTGAGTCCAACATATTGACTAAAATCCTCATGAAGCTGTCCTGTCTGCAGGGCTTCATGTTGCACCTCCCGTTGGATGGACATTTCAGCTTGAAGCAACACAAATATATAAAATATATAAAACACTTACATTAGAACGAGTTTAAAAAGTTATTTTACTAATGTTATACAATTAAAAAAATAATATAATGTTTTCTGTTTTTACTTGATAAAACAATTGTTTTCTAGGAATGACCTCTGCTACTTCCTGTTATGAAGAAGACTTTTCATGTTCAACCTGTCTGGATGTGTTCAACAGCCCAGTTACCACTCCATGTGGACACAACTTCTGTAGAACCTGTATTACAACGTTCTGGGATGACAAAGTCCAGTACAAATGTCCTGTTTGCAACGAGCTTTTCAAAATAAGACCTGATGTACGGGTCAATACCCTCTTATCAGAGATGGTTGATCGGTTTAGGAGTTCCATACAAGTAAAAGATCAGCCTTGTGTTGAACCAGCAGAGGTTCCCTGTGACGTCTGTACTGGGACCCAGCTGAAGGCCGTGAAGTCCTGCCTAGTGTGTTTTACCTCCTACTGCCACACCCACCTGGAGCCTCATCAGAGAGTCGCAGGCCTGAAGAAACATCGGCTGGTCGACCCTATGGACCGTCTGGAAGACAGGATTTGTAAGAAACACGACCGACTTCTGGAGCTCTTCTGCCAGACTGAGCAGGTGTGTGTGTGTCTGTTCTGCACAGTGTTGGACCACAAGTCCCATCCTGTTGTACCTCTAAAAGAGGAATATGAAGTGAAGACGGCCAAGCTGGGGAAGATGGAGTCTGAACTTAAGCAGTTGATCCAGGAGAGACAACAAAAGATTCAGGAGATCAAAGACACAGTAGATCGCAGCAAAGCAGACGCAGACAGAGAGATAGCCGATGGTGTGCAGGTCCTCACTGCTCTGAAGCGCTCTATTGATAAGTGGCAGGATGGTCACAACCAAACGGTTAAAGAGAAACTGATATCCACAGAGAAACAAGCTGAAGGCCTCATCAAAGAGCTGGAGCAGGAAATTAAAGATCTGACCAATAGAAGCTCAGAGGTGAAGCAGCTCTTACACACTGAAGACCACCTCCACTTCCTCCAGACCTTCAGATCCCTGAAGAATCCTCCACCCACCAGGGACTGGACAACGGTGGTGGTCCGTCCTCCGTCATACGTAGGGACCTTGAGGAGATCCCTGGATCAGCTGGAGGAGACACTGAACATGGAGATGAAGAAGCTGCCTCACCTGAGATCAGCTCTAAAGAAGTGTAAGTGTCTGCTTAGTTTGATTTAGGGCTGTCAAATGTACATTCAATATTTCAATATTCCTAACATATATATATATATATATATATAAAACATTAGAACTAAATTGAACATTGCAGTGTAAAGTGTAAAGTGTGTAAAGTGTTTAAGATATATGGTGACATTAAATAGCTGAACTCAAGTTAAAATATTTGAACAGAGTTTAAAGTCTGAATCGAGTAAGTGTAATAATGTAAACATACAGACCATTAAAAAATGTCAAATAGTTGGACTATAAGAGTTAAAACAAATAGCTAAACTAAAGTGATGAAGATTGAAATGTTTGAATCAAGTCAGTGTAACAGTCAAGTAAGAAAAAGAAGAATATAGTGTGTGTGGGTGGCATTACTACATTAGCTTATGGCTTAGTCTCTTTAGGTTCTAAATGACACATGACACTGAAATATCTGTTAATGGTGGTTTAATGTGATCAAACATGACTTGATAACAACAAGGTAAGATGCTATCATTCGTGGTTGTAACTTTACAATTTGACTTAACAAAGAGAGCTCGAACACCGGCGCCGCCATACAGCCGCGCTATTACTTCACAGAGCCCTTACCACTTATTATATTAAACACAGAACAAGACCTAAAATCATCACAGAGCCATTACCGCTCATTATATTAAACACAGAACACCTAAAATCATCACAGAGCCATTACCACTTATTATAATAAACACAGAACAAGACCTAAAATCATCACAGAGCCCTTACCACTTATTATACTAAACACAGAACAAGACCTAAAATCATCAGAGCCCTTACCACTTATTTTATTAAACACAGAACAATACCTTAAATAATCACCACAGAGCCCTTACCACTCATTATAATAAACACAGAACACCTACAATTATCACAGAGCCATTACCACTCATTATATTGAACACAGAACAAGACATAAAATCATCACAGAGCCATTACCGCTCATTATAATAAACACAGAACAATACCTAAAATCATCACAGAGCCATTACCACTCATTATATTAAACACAGAACAAGACCTAAAATCATCACAGAGCCAGTACCACTCATTATATTAAACACAGAACAACAGCTCATATTTCTTCACCAAAAACATAGCGTACCGAACCCAAAACCGTGATATTAACAGAACCGTGAATTTTGTGAACCGTTACCCCCCTAGTTTTTGTAGATTGCATGATGTGAAAAATTACGTTTTTAAGTACATTAGCATTTAGCTTGTACCGAAAGCAGACAACCAGCCATGTATGAAGAACCTAGCCTCAAACCATGGACTCGTTCTCAAAAACTATAAATGATTTTTATAAATTGGACACAATCTTGATCAGTAAAAGTAGACAAACGTGAGAATGTTTAATGTGTGTCTGTCCCTTCAAGTATGTGAGTTTATTCGCGAGGTTAAAAACGGCATTAAAGATGAGACTTTTCTAATTTAAACGGGGGTCGCCACAAACAAACGCCTGATGCTCAACAAGTATATTCCCAATCGATTAACCGTTGTGGCGCCAGTGAAACAAGAAATACCCGAACAGTTAAAGCGTTATATTGAGTTTCTAGGTTAAATATTGACGTTGTAAGGCTCTGCGACGTCCGAAATGGTTAGCTTTGGTGATAGCCACCTTGGGCTAGAGCGCGGTGACGTCATCACACTCTAGCAGGGCTCAACGGAAGTCAAGGAGACCAATTGAAAATATACGAAGCGGGTTTAAAACTAAAACTGTTGAATGTCAACAAGTATAAATGATATTGAAACTCTGTTTAAAGATCAAAGCGTAATGATTTTGTAAAATGTTTGACTGAAGATTAAAGGTTAGAAATGTACAGAGATGCAAAGTCTGAAGTAGTTGAAGTCTCAGAGAATGGGCATTGACTTATATTATAAAATATTATTTTAAAAGTTTAATAATATTTAAAAAAATGTAATGATAGTGAGCGCTTCCAATCAAAGAAGAACATTTTCAAATTGGATTAGAGTCTCTAGGTGAAAACGTTTGTAAGACCCCAAAATGTGTTGAGAATAATAAAGAATAATAATATATTCTAATAATAACAATAATATGTAGTTGGGCTGCACCATATATGGTTTTAGCATTGTCATTGTGACGTGCTAATGCACAATAGTCACATGGCAGGACCATGCAATCTCTGACTGTTTCACTGCTAGATGCAAAAGGAAAACTCACGGTTCTCATTTTCCATGACTAATCTAGAAGGAGGCCTGTCTTCTAAACAAAGGATATGCACTATTGCTTCTAAAAAAACATAGCAGACTAGTCCACTATAGTACCTATCATATTATATATTTGTTGTCACTCTACGTTGTTGTTTGTACTAGTGGATGGAAAGCAAAATAGGATAGAAGTAGGAACTAGAAATCGTACAATTCCTGAATAAATTGTACTTGCACTGCCATTACATGCTTATGTGTGTGTATATTAATATGTTTGTTTATGTATATGTAGGTATGTTTACGTACATGTATGTTTACATATGTGTAGGTATGTGTACATATGTAAACATACGCATCTGTATGTTACCATATGTATGAGTGTGTACACGTATGTAAATGTCCTTATGTATATGTATGTGTACGCATGTGTTTGTATGTGTATGTATGTTTGTGAATGTATCAGTGTGTATGCGTATGTTTACTATGTATGTGTACGTATTTGTACATATGTATGAGTATGTACATATGAATATGTATGTATGAGCATGTACAGTATATGTATGTTTAGCTATGTGCATGTATGTATACGTATGTTTAGCTATGTGCATGTATGTATACGTATGTATGTGTACTTATGTTTATGTGTGTGTACTTATGTATATATGTGTGTACTTATGTATATATGTTGTTAGATCCGTCACTATGTGAAGCTTGTTGTCCAGTAACGGTTGTGAACAAGCTGGTGAGGAGATTCGCCCAGCCCCTAACTACTCTATACCAGACACCTATCCCGCTTGCTCCGACGCCCTACCCCTGGGCATAACCCTGGCCAGGACCGTGGCTGCCGGCCGCGTCTGTGTAGTAGCTCTCCTCTGGGATCCGTGCACTTGGAAGTTTGCTGGGATTATTTAAGAGTTTGGAAAAATAACTCTAAGGATATGTTTTATTTATGAGGACTAAGTAACCTCTTAGAATCACGATGCTTGTTCCGTCTCTACCGTTGTCCGAAAGAAGAGGGCGTTGTCCGATGAAAAATGGTTAAAATGATTTTATTAGTTGATAAGCGTGCAGATTACAGGGGGGAACCTTGCATAAAGCTAAAAATACCCTCAATAAAAAGTAAAAGGGAAAAAATAGAATAATAAAAAAGGATGCTTTCTATAAGTAATTAAAAGAAAAGGGTAAAACAACGATCACACATGTTGCTTACTTGAGATGAGGAGCCGTATTAGTTGCAGGGGTGAAAAGGGAAAAAATCCCTTTTTGGAACATGGAAGAAAAAGTTATATTAGTTTTTTCTGTCCGTAATTCTTCGGTGGGCCCGCAGCTGTAAGCCTTCATAGCTTCTTAGGGCTAAGGGAGGAATCCTCTCTTCGGAGGGTGGGCGGTCAAGGCTAGCTTCTGGTAAAAATGCGCGGCTGATAGAAGTTTTAGAAGAAACTCTCTTCTCCTATTTTCTGAAATCTTTCTAAGTCTTTTTAGTATTTCTTCTTCTCCGGACTTTAGGTGGCCGGCCGGCATGGCCGTCCGGCACGGAGCCGCCGTGGCTAGGAGTCCTCTTATTCCTACCCCGGTCAGGCTGTTTTATAGAGCGTATGGCTTTGCCCATTTTACGCCCTTCTATTGGAGCAGATATGGTTTTGCCCTTTTATGGATTTATTCGTTGTGCTGTCGTAACTTAGTTATGCTGACCTCACCTATGCTATCCTCCATTTTGTCCTTACACGAACCGCAGCTGGTGTTTTTCTGCTGATGTCAGCTAATCTACTCGTTATTTTGGTGATCTTATCAGTACTCATCAAACCCTCACAGGCAAGGCCAACTTTCCCAAGTAAACCAATTAAGTTATGTTCCAAACAATAACAACACCCCACGTATGCCGTAATACATAAAACAGTAATTATCCTCAGAGACCTGTAAGTCACACCAGACCTGAATGATGAGCCCATGTACCCTTAGTTAACTGTGTTATACTATCTGTAGACATAGAATAGTTTGCACATGCCAACCGGGCTTACTAACATTGAATGCAGTACATGTACTTCTCGTATCATAAAGTGTTTCTTCATTTTATAAGATACTCCCGAGTGCTTCAGCATTGTAGCTAGTGCATTACTTATAGTATGTATGGTTACGCAGTATGACATACAGATGGGTATACAGTAAAACATACAGTGTTCATTGGTTATTTGTTATAGCTTCCCATAGGGTTGCACAGTGTTATAGTAAAACATACATTGATGCATGACCAGTGTATTACTTTTAAGCGCGCCTATAGTTATGATAAAACAATGCTTAGGTTTATATAGAATGTGATTAATAAAGAGTAACATCCCTTACGCCCCATACCTTCTAATATATCTGGACACCGATGAATCAACATTACTTGACAATGTATGTATACTTATGTATGTGTACTTATGTATACATATGTTTGTGTACTTATGTATACGTATGCCTGAGTAGGTATACGTATGTTTAGCTATGTGGATGTTTGTATATGTATGTATGTGTACTTATGTTTATATGTTTGTGTATGTACGCATGTATGTATGTATGAGTATGCATATGTATGTATAATACGTATGTGTACGTGTACTTATGTATATGTATGTGTATGTGTACTTATGTATGTGTATGTATGAAAACATGTCTATGTATATATAGGATGTACGTGTATGTATGAGTACATGTCTATGTATATTTAGTATCTATGTGTATGTATGAGTACATGTCTATATATATATAGTATGTACGTGTATGTATAAGTACATGTCTATGTATATATAGTATGTGTGTGTATGTATGAGTACATGTCTATGTATATATAGTATGTACGTGTATGTTTGAGTACATGTCTATGTATATATAGTATGTACGTGTATGTATGAGTACATGTCTATGTATATATAGTATGTACGTGTATGTATGAGTACATGTCTATGTATATATAGTATGTACGTGTATGTATGAGTACATGTCTATGTATATATAGTATGTATGAGTACATGTCTATGTGAGCTTGAGCTGAGAGATGTTTGTTGTGGATGTATTCATAACATTGTTGTTGATGTATTCATGACATTGTTGTTGATGTATTCATAACATTGTTGTTGATGTATTCATGACATTGTTGTTGATGTATTCATAACATTGTTGTTGATATATTTAGAACATTGTTGTTGATGTGTTCAGAACATTGTTGTTGATATATACAGAACATTGTTGTTGATGTATTCAGAACATTGTTGTTGATATATTCATAACATTGTTGTTGATGTACTCATAACATTGTTGTTGATGTATACATAACATTGTTGTTGATGTATTCATAACATTGTTGTTGATGTATTCATAACATTGTTGTTGATGTATTCATAACATTGTTGTTGATGTATACATAACATTGTTGTTTATATATTCATAACATTGTTGTTGATGTATACATAACATTGTTGTTGATGTATTCATAACATTGTTGTTTATGTATTCATAACATTGTTGTTGATATATTCATAACATTGTTGTTGATGTATTCACAACATTGCTGTTTAATTATTCATAATACTATATATATATACTTATGTTAATGTATGTGTACTTATGTATATGTTTGTGTAAGTATGTACTTGTATGTATGAGTACATGTCTATGTATATATAGTATGTACGAGTACATGTCTATGTATATATACCGTAATTTCCGGACTATAAGCCGCGCCTTTTTTCCCATTTTTCGATTCTGCGGCTTATATAACGGTGCGGCTAATCTATGGATTTTTACAGCTAACGGCCTCTAGGGGACCTCCTAAATCTATGGATTTTACAGGTTACCAACTTTAACTCTATGGGCTCTATGACCGGTCCGCGCACCTTTAAGCGGCGGGCTCCAGCAGGAAAAGCTGGAGGCCGGAAATGAGTGAGACAGGTAGCGCGCAAAAGTAAACGTGGAACCGAGAGTGGAACGAGAGACAGAACGACTAACCCTAACCCTAACTAACCCTTCAGTGGGAGGCGTGGATGACTAGCGGCGATAAATCATTCACCAAAACTGGTCGCATGCGAAAAGCAACTTTCGCTCAAGTTTGCGAGTGGATCCTGATAGCGTGGAGGAGTGTCAAAACATCCACGATCGTTAACGGTTCCGAAAGGCTGGACTGCTGCGTGATGAAGAGGAGGACGCCGCCACAGCTGAGGCCCTTCAGAGGCTGTTCGATTTCGACAGTGACGAAGAGGAGTTCGTTGGTGTTGAGAGCGACAACGAAGGAGAGAGGAGAGTGGCTGACGAAGCTACCCTGAGCCTGTTCGTTTCCGACACTGAAGATGAGGACGTTGGTGGTTTTAGTACGCAGGAAGAAGACGGAGATGAGGATTAATGACTTGACTTTTCTGGTTACAGCCGTGTACTGCACCTTAGCCTAAAAGATGAAGACGAAGATTAATGACTTTTCTGGTAGGCTGATTACCGTATATTTTAAGCAGCCGTGTTGCTGCAACTTTAGGCTTACGCGCTTACTGTCGTGTTACAAGCACTTTATTTTGCACTTAAAAAAAACACATTTAATTTAGCCATTGATATTGCCTCGTCAAGCGCTGTAAGCTTTGTTTTTTGTTTTGGTACTACTGTAGGCTATAATGTAGATAAATATTCAAAGATGTGCACACTTTTTCAAGGTTTTTCAAAAATAGCCTAAGTTAAGTGGTTAAATGATTGTGACGCTATTAACTAATTTTGCTGGGGAACCCCTAGCACTCCCTCAAGGACCACTGGTTGAAAACCACTGCTGTAGATCACTGCCGGTATGTGCGCTGGGAGCGCACCGTTTAAGTTTGAAAGTTGAAAAGTTTGTGTGTCTGAAACGCTATGTGATACAGTACAGTTTACACAGCACAGTATATGTTCTGTAGCTACTATTGCACTAAATGGTAACACTTGAATACGTTATGCAAATATGCAACTTGTTTGTTGAAATGTTAATAAATGGGAGCTTCCTCAAGCAGCCATCTCTTTCCCGACAATCCCCTCTGTGCACGAACCCTTACATATGGTAGTTAAACATTAAAACACCTGTGGCTTATAGTCCAGTGCGGCTTATTTATGTACACATCATTCAATTTAGCTGCTGCGGCTTATACTCCGGTGCGCCTTATAGTGCGGAAAATACGGTATGAGTACATGTCTATGTATATATAGTATGTATGAGTACATGTCTGTAATATTCATATGTATCAACATACTGAATTGTGATTGGATGCATTATACTGTGCTATGATTGGTTAAGACCACCCAGGTCGTGAGGGCAGTCGCAAAGGATCATGGCCCATGGACATCCAAGTCACAGCTAGCTAATAAAGAGCTACGTTTCTAAATATCCTGTCGTCCTGCATTTTACTATTTGTATAAAGTATACAAAACAAGACATGGTGTCAGAGTAAAAGGACTGAAAGATGGATTTTGCTGGAGTTCCTTCACCTCGAATGGATTGGGGGTCTACGAATTTACCCGATGCGTGGCGTAAGTTCAAACAACACGTGGAGCTGATGTTCACGGGTCCTCTGAAGGAAAGAGGAGAAGAGGAAAAGTGCAGCTACCTGCTCCTCTGGATCGGTGAACACGGGAGAGACATTTACAACACATGGACACTTACCGAGGCTGAATCAAAGGTACTGACAACGTACTACGATCGTTTTGGAGCATATGTTGTGCCAAAGACCAATACAATTTTCGCTAGGTACAAATTCCATGAGAAGGTACAAGGCGCTAGCGAATCATTTGAACAGTTTGTCACTGAGCTGCGTCTGCTTGTGAAAGACTGTGATTATGCAAACAAGGATGAGATGGTCAGGGACCGTATTGTATTTGGAATACACTCACCGCGAGTGAGAGAGAAACTTTTGAATGTTGGATCAGAGCTAACGCTAGACAAAGCTATCGACATAGCCAGATCTCACGAGCTAGCACAGGTTCAGATAAAAACCATTTCAGGCGGCAGCACGTGCGCATCACGTGAACAAGCAGTGCACGCAGTCAGGCAGACACCAAAGCACACCTCCAGTGCCCAGAGAGCATGTTTTAGAACGGAGACAGACAGAACTCCAAGACAAAGCGACACAGACTCCAAACGCCCCAAAACATGTGGATATTGTGGATACAAAGTGCATGGCGAACAGGAGAATTGCCCAGTGTATAATAATTGCCCAGAATAGAACAGGAGAATTGCAAACAGTGTACTAAATGTGGAAAATGGAATCACTTTGCAAAAGTGTGCAGAGTTTACCGTGGAAAAACTACATGCAGTGAGTGAAGACGAAATGTCAATCAAAGAGTAAAATGCTGATGAACTGTTTATTGATACAGTGACAGAAACGTCAGATATCAGAGACAGAGCAAGCCTTTGCTGACATTGAGATAGGACGACGAGGCACAGAGCTAAAATTCAAACTAGACACTGGTGCACAAGTAAACATAATTCCTCTGAGTAAGTACAGAAGCTTGACATCTGAGTGTGAGCTACAGCCCACCACGCGCAGACTGACTGGTTATGGTGGTGAACAGCTCCCAGTAAAAGGCACATGCACTCTCCACTGCAAATACAAGGAAAGGGACATGATGTTGGAATTTTACGTTGTCGACACTCGAGCACCTGCAGTGCTAGGTCTTAAAGCATGTTTAGACATGGACCTTATCAAGCTAGTTTTATCAGTGACAGCACCAGTAGAAATAGAGAACGTCATGGAGGAGTTTGCTGATGTTTTTACAGGAATAGGACTATTCCCAGGAGAATGAACCATTCACCTTGACCCAGACGCAACACCTGTGGTCTACCCACCGAGAAAGATTCCACTTGCTCTCCGCGCCCGTCTGAAGAAAGAGTTGGAGAGCATGGAGCAATCTGACATCATCACCAAGGTTACAGAACCGACGGATTGGGTCAACGCGTTAGTGGTGGTGGAGAAACCACGCACAGGCAAGCTCAGGGTATGTCTCGACCCAAGAGACTTGAACAAGGCTATCAAACGCCCCCATTACCCCTTACCGACGCTAGATGGCATCACACACAAGCTAGCGGATGCATGCTACTTCAGTGTCATGGACGCCAGATCAGGCTACTGGGCTATCAAGCTCACAGAAGAATCATCTAAACTCACAATGTTCAACATACCGTTTGGACGCTACAGGTTCCGTCGCCTGCCTTTTGGGATTATCTCAGCCCAAGACGAGTTTCAGCGGAAGATCGACGAGGTGTATGAAGGTCTCGACGGAGTCGTGGCGATTGTGGACGACATCCTCGTCTTTGGTCGAACCAAAGAGGAACACGACAGAAACCTCAACGCGATGCTGCAAAGGTCCCGCGAGAGAGGAGTCCGGCTCAACCCCGAGAAGAGCACAGTCGGCGCTACAGAGGTCAGCTACTTTGGACATCTTCTCACAGCGAATGGAATCAAGCCAGATCCGCAGAAGATCTTAGCCATAAAGGAAATGGAGCCACCAAAGAACCGCGCAGAGCTGGAAACAGTGCTTGGCATGGTCAACTACTTAGCCAAGTTCGCACCCAGCCTCTCCAATGCTACTGCGCCCCTGCGTCAGCTGCTAAAGCAGTCCAGTGAGTTCCTCTGGGACAACCAACATGACATCGCTTTCCAGAAAGTGAAAGACTTGATCATGAGAGAACCAGGACCAATCCTTGCCTACTACGACCCCAACAAAGAGCTCAGACTCCAGGTGGACGCGTCAAAGTATGGACTAGGGGCAGTGCTACTGCAAGAAGGAAAACCCATCGGCTACGCTTCCAAATCTCTCACAGACTGTGAGATCAACTACGCTCAAATCGAAAAGGAGCTGTACGCCATTCTGTTCGGATGTAAGCGTTTCCACCAGTATGTCTATGGACGACAAGTCATTGTGGAATCAGACCACAAGCCCCTCGAGTCAATCATGAGGAAACCGTTAGCCGCAGCCCCGCCAAGGCTACAGAGAATGATCCTTCAACTACAAAAATACGACTTCACAATCACTCACCGTCCAGGCAAAGACATCCCTGTCGCAGATACACTCTCCAGGAAGTTTCTTACCTACAAGGACAGCAGCCTCAGTGAAGGCATGGACATGCAGGTGCACACTGTGTACAGCAACTTACCAGTTAGTGACACAAAACTGAAGGAGATCCGAGCAGAAACAGAAAAAGACACACAACTCACACAGCTGAGGAAAGTCATACAGTCAGGATGGCCTGAGGAGAGGAGAAAATGCCCTCAGAGCGTCTCAGAGTTCTGGAACCATCGTGACGAACTATCACAGATCAACGGAATACTTTTCAAAGGAGAGAAAATCATCATTCCTACCAGTCTCAGAGAAGAGATGTTGACAAAGATCCATGCTGGACACATGGGCATGGAAAAGTGCAAACAGAGAGCACGGGACATTTTGTTTTGGCCCGGAATGTGCAAACAAATAGAGGACATGGTTGGTAAATGCCCCACCTGTCTTGAACGACGCCCCTCAAACACCAAAGAGCCAATGTTACCTCACCATATCCCAGACCGACCCTGGCAGGTCGTGGCAACAGATCTGTTCACGTGGAACAACGAGGACTACATTATAACAGTGGACTACTACAGCAGATACTTCGAACTCGACAAACTTCACAGCACCACATCTGCAGCTGTGATACACAAGCTGAAAGCAGCATTTGCCAGGCATGGCATTGTAGAGACTCTAATATCTGACAATGGGCCCTGTTACAAATCAAATGAGTTTGAATCCTTCACAAAAGCATGGGAGTTCACACACGTCACCACAAGCCCACATTACCCTCAAAGTAATGGCCTTGCTGAAAAATCTGTGCAGATCGCTAAATCACTCATGGACAAAGCAAAAGCAGACAAGTGAGACCCCTACCTCAGCCTCCTTGAATACCGCAACACTCCAGTTGACAACTTCAAATCACCAGCCCAGCTGTTGATGAGCCGCAGACTTCGCTCAACCCTTCCCAGCACCAACCAGCAGCTGCAACCTGAGGTCGTCAGCTACAAGGAAGTGTATGCAAAACGTGCACAGAGACAACAACAGCAAAAGCGATACTACGACAGGTCAGCCAGACCACTGCCACTACTGAACGACGGAGAGTCAGTTAGAATCCAGGAGCATGGCTACTGGAAGCCAGCAGTCGTCATCCAACCAGCTGACACTGAACGTTCATATCTCGTTCGCACCGCAGAAGGAGCGGTGTACCGCCGCAATCGTCGTCACCTACTGAACACAAAAGAACAACACAC
>JACYXH010000469.1:3902500-4312500 GCA_026745465.1 Lota lota | reverse complement strand
CATCCTGGCAGAAGGCTCTCTGTACTAAAGACAAATAGTTTGCCTAAAACGCCTATTTTAATCTTTTCAAGATTGATGGAACATTTAAAATCACTGAAGAATTGCAAAAGTTTGTAGTTGATGAACCAGTAAATGACTTAATCTCAACCATACAACCCAACATTTACTACACACTTACATAAAGGTCACAGTGACTACATGTAAAGATTCTCCCCATGTGTGTGAGTACCGTGACTTTGTCTTGTCAGCTCTCCTCTCCATCCTCTCTTCTCTTCCTCCTCTCTTACCTCTGCTCTCCTTTCTAGCTCATCTAGGATTGTGTTAATTATTGTCGTACATACACATAACATGTGATCACATGTCAAAGGTAAACATATCTAGATTTGTGAACGTAAAATAGATTTTGTACAACTGAACTCCCACTCCAGCGGGAGCAGAGTCCTCCCTCAGGAGTGGGAGTTCAGTTGTAGTGAATGACCATTGTACTGGGTTTGATCCCTAATGTCCAAAGCCTAACCTGTAGCATCCTATAGAGCAAGATGCCCCCTAACCCCTACCGGCTCCTTAATCACATGTATCTGTGTTCACTGTCTAACCCCTACCTACTCCTTAATCACACGTATCTGTGTTCACTGTCCAACCCCTACCTGCTCCTTAATCACATGTATCTGTGTTCTCTGTCTAACCCCTACCTGCTCCTTAATCACATGTCTCTGTACTGTCTAACCCCTACCTGCTCCTTAATCACATGTTTCTGTGTTCACTGTCTAACCCCTACCTGCTCCTTAATCACATGTATCTGTGTTCACTGTCTAACCCCTACCTGCTCCTTAATCACATGTATCTGTGTTCACTGTCTAACCCCTACCTGCTCCTTAATCACATGTATCTGTGTTCACTGTCTAACTACTACCTGCTCCTTAATCACATCTATCTGTATACACTGTCTAACCCCTACCTGCTCCTTAATCACATGTATCTGTATATACTGTCTAACCCCTACCTGCTCCTTAATCACATGTATCTGTGTTCACTGTCTAACCCCTACCTGCTCCTTAATCACATGTATCTGTATACACTGTCTAACCCCTACCTGCTCCTCAATCACATGTATATTTACCAAGTGAACAGACGATAGAGACCAAACAGAAACAAAATCCACTAAATGAACACAAGACACAATGAAAAGTAAATTCCAGGTAGGTTTGTTAAAACGTATTAACCCTTTCACCAGTGACTGAATGACTCAGTTACAGGATTGGAGATACTGGTTGTCACTACACTTGTGATGATATTTAAACACAAGTGTAGTAGGTTGGAGTTTAGCTTCAGGTGGGGTTGATATTATCTAACTAGGACGTTTGAGTGAGGTTGACATTATAATTTAATCTAACTGTATGTTTGGGTGGGGTAAAAATGATAACACAATCAAACAATTCTCTCCAACACCACCTTGAATTGAATAGATCATTCAAAAGACACATCTTCTTTACTTTGAGCAAAACAGTGAAATGCCTTGGTTTAAATGTGGTTCAGTCCAGCATGAACCAAGTCATAAACACTCCTGTTCAAAAGCATAGGTTGTGTAGGACATGGCGGAGGTAGCAGCCTGTTTGTTTCTCAACACAGTCCTTTTCCCCTCACCGTCTCCAAAGTGGTACAGTCCATTCATAGACCTAGAAGTATGGCTCTCTGTTGTTTGGACCATTCATCCCATGTAGCAGTTGGCACTACAAGCCAATGTTTGAATTGGGGTTCGTGAATGTTGCTTTTGATAACGTGACGCTTTGCGGTTGGAAGTTTCCTTTTGGATCCTGTGATGGAAAATGACTCAAGGCCCCATTCCGAGGTCAACTCGCTTAAACTACTTAGTTTTGATGTGCACACTATAGTGTCCTATCTGTCTTTTCAACTATCTACCTCCCCACAGCTGTCTGTTTCTCCTGTACTCCTGCATTGCGCTCTGTTCTCATGTGAGAAACTCCAGAGCAAGCTCCTATTCCAAAAAAATTTATATGTTCTTGACTGCATATCCTCTCCCCAAACCAGGTGTCCGGCTTTAACTGTGCATCGAACCCAATATAGATAGTCAAATGGCGCCATCTAGTGTCAATTCTGAGATGTTGTTTGCTCCACTCTATAAAAAATGCTTCCTTCCTCTATTCAGGGTTACGCTTTTTCTCCAGAACTCTGCTCTGCGTGGAGTTGCCTTTGCAATGGTGTCTTTTATGTGGTGCAGCGTATGAAATAAATCAACTACGGATATCCATTAGTCTTAGCCTTTTATTCGAGCCAGCCACGAGTTATCTAATTTGCTACAACAAGAGTCACTTACATATACACAATAAACAGAAAGACTCAAATAATAGTAGTACCAAACATTACAGATCATAAACAGGTTTCTTTGACCTCTGAAAATATTAGTGAACATATTATTCAATCTGCTTTAAATCGGGTTCTGTTAGGATTATCAAAATAAAACCTGTGACCAGAGCCCTTTAGTATGAAAGTGTTGTTCTTCTAATAAAGTACTCTTTATCCAAAATATTGTAGTATAAATACAATTATAATAGTTTTCAGAAGCACAATAAAATGTATTTAAATGAACAAAAGTTTAAAAGTGTTTACACTGTCAAAGTAGACTCATAAGAGCATAAACAGCTGCTAAAAACAATGCAATGCAATACATGTACATCATGGGTCCAGATTTCTGTATTTCAAATGATAATCCAGGTAACATATGGTCATACCAACAACAAACATTTCATCAGGAATCTGTGCGTGTTTGTTTGTGTGTGTGTGTGTGTGTATGTGTGTGTGTATGTGTGTATGTGTGTGTTTGTGTGTGTGTGTGTGTGCGTACATGAGGGCATGTGTTCATATGTGTGTGTGTGTGTGTGTGTGTGTGTTCCTACAACCAACACAGAGATACTGAGGAACCACACGTCCATAACCCAAACCCAGGGTGGAGGTTCTCGGTGAAGTTGGCCTGGAAGGTGTGGATGTGTGTCAGTGTGTCTGAGGACCCTCCTACTTCTGACACTCTGTAGAAGGACAGAGTGCCAGCAGGCCAGTCCAGATACACTCCTACTCTGTAAGAGCCAGAGATGGAGAGACTTATGTCTGTTCTATTTCCGTTGTAACGGGCAAAGTACCCATCATCAGAACAATAAAGACACCATGAATGCTTGTTACATCCAAGCAAGCTGTCAACACCCCATCCTTTCCTTGAGATTGCTGTGTATGTCACTCCTATATTAACGGCTCCTTCCCACTCTACCTCCCAGTAACTGCGGCCAGTTAGACCCTCTCTTCCCAACACCTGGTTACGGAAGTCAAATCTCTCTGGGTGATCAGGATACGACTGCTCCTCTCTAACCCACGTCACCTTTCTGTTGTCCTCAGACAGAGAGAGTAGTCTGTGGGCTGTGTTTGGGTCCAGTGTGAAATCCCAGGCATCTGACGGGAGAACAAGACATGAT
The DNA here is from genome assembly GCA_026745465.1 of Lota lota. Taxonomy (NCBI): domain Eukaryota; kingdom Metazoa; phylum Chordata; class Actinopteri; order Gadiformes; family Lotidae; genus Lota; species Lota lota. Next base: position 4,309,018 of record JACYXH010000469.1, on the reverse strand, counting down.
TAAGGCCTTTGCAGACCAAGCAGAATTCTTCAGAGCCTGTCAATGGGATCTTCTGGGGATCGGTACCTTTCACACCAAGTGTGAAGCAGCACAGGACGCAGGCCCAGGGAGAGAAGGATCTCCCGGGGCTCCACATTTGGTCCAAAGCACCGCCATATAAAGTCCATAGATAAGAACTGACATAGCAACACAGAAGCCAATCCATTGTATCCGCTTGCCCGATTGTCACATTTTAGATAGCCTGCTTTATCTGCTGATAGCCTACCAACATAATTAGCATTTGGATTTATAAAGGCAAAAATTAAACGGCACCTGTGTTATTACATGATCGCCGAGGATTTTATGAATGGCCAATTATTGAGGACGCTTTTCAAGCATCAACGCTTAACAAAATGCACGTTGCCACAGTGGCATGCATCTGATAGTATCACATCGTGCCTGACAGTGGCTCAGCACCTTCTGCTCTAAATCTCTTGGAATCCTTCTCTATTCAGGCACACACTCTCCTGCCTCACACAGCCACTGAATTCAAAACCTCAAATGCACATTCAAACAGGACAATTGCTTGTTTTTCGTTAATTAAAGATGTGAACATGTTAAAATACATTGGATGTGAACACTAGATGAATGGAATACGACTGTTTCGTGTTCAGTGTGCAAGAGGCCATAGATATGAATGAGTTCGATATTTTTTACATCAGTAAATATCAGACTTGGTGTGCAAAGACCTTAAGGCTGCTAAACCACACAGAAGTTCACTGATGGCATCATTTATCCAATTTAGCCATGGAAATACTGTGGAAGTAGTGTATATTAGTGTGTTGTGTTGTGTGTACCGTGGTGTTTAAATCTTGCATAACATGCAAGATTTGCTCCATTTTAAAACTCTGCTGATCATCCCTCCCTCTCCCTCCTCTCTCCTCACCTCTCCCTCCTCTCTCCTCACCCCTCCCTCCTCTCTCCTCACCTCTCCCTTCTCTCTCCTCAAACCTCCCTCTCCCTCCTCTTTCCTCAACCCTCCCTCTCCTCTCTCCTCAGTCCTCCCTCTCCCTCCTCTCTCCTCACCGCTCCCTCCTCTCTCCTCAACCATCCTTCTCCCTCCTCTCTCCTCACCCCCCCTCTCCCTTCTCACCTCTCACCTCTCCCTCTAAATAACAATAATAATAATTTCATAACAACAATTATAGTAATAATTATAAACAACCATTTACATGAATAAATATGCCTAATAATAACAATGATGATAATACAAATAACAATACAGTACACACATAGTTACTGTTAGTAATTTTAGTTTCAGACTATTATGATATAATTATGCCTTGTAATAATAATGACACTAATAATAATGACACTAATAATAAATCAATAATAATACCTATTGGAAGTGATACAAGCAGTGTGCAAGCAGTGTGATTGTGATTTTTAAGTATATGAATATATGTAAGATACATTATGTCAACCATCATCTTCATTCCCAGTAGGATTTGATTGAATGAACGTCACCTCCAGCTGTGTGGATGAACTTTCCATGTTGATATTTAGTTTGTGGTGTGATGAATCAAACTAAACAGACACTTACACTTCTTTACACCTTGTTTCAGCCTCCACACTCCACTGTGCTCCACACTGGGGGGGGAAACAAAGTGAGGACAGATGTGGTCTTTAAACATTCACATTCATTATCTGCTGTCTTATCACCTTCAACACAGCATGAGTTTTGAAAACCACTTCATCTAGCAGCCGGTTGAATCCTTGTAGGAGACATTGTCCCTGAGTGGTGAGCTGTCCTCTCCATACCTGAGAGTGTCCAGTCTCCAGCGTGGATCCTCCAGTCCAGCAGAGAGCAGAGTAACTCCTGAGTCTCCTGGGTGATTGTAGCTCAGGTCCAGCTCTCTCAGATGGGAGGGGTAGCAGCTCAGAGCTGAGGCCAGAGAAGCACACCCTTCCTGTGTGACCAGGCAGCCAGACAAGCTACACACACACACACACACACACAGATGTGAATTATTACTTTTCTGGATGTAAATCGGTTGAATGTCCTCTGATATGGAACTTGTGGTGTAACTGTTCGCACATTGAGTCAAACTGACCTGAGAGTTTCCAGTGTACAGTGTGGACTCCCCAGTCCAGCAGAGAGCAGCTTCACTCCTGAATCCTGCACATCATTGGTACTCAGGTCCAGCTCTCTCAGACTAGAGGACTTGGAGCTGAGAACTGAGGCCAGAGCTTCACAGCATCTCTCTGACAGATGACAGTCATTCAGCCTTCACACGAAATAAACACAACATGTTAGGAACTTGGATTAATGTATTATATGAACTTTGTTATTAAACATTTTTTAGTAGTTTAACTAAATGTCAAAACAGTAGCTCTTCAAAATTTGACTTACTTAGAGGTCAGATAACGAAAGATTAAACAAAACTCCTGAAAATGTCCCTAAAAAGAGCCAGTTCTAAGAAGAAGCTGTTATTAAACTTTACTAAACAACTCTAAAGTTCACCTTACTGTCTGACTACATGATTATGAGTATAATAGGAATGTTATAAAACACACACCTTATACCATCATTAACAAACTGAATATAACGTACACCTTTTACTGTCATGGCCTCACAAATTGAATTTGATTGAGGTCTTGTGTTTAATAAGATGAGTGGTGATGGCGCTGTGATGCACGCAAACTGCCAAGGTTTAGTTCAGTGCTGGAAGTTAAAGAGCGGCTGTATTGTGGGCCGGTGTGAGCGCTCTATTTGGAAACACGACCCACTTAAGTTCCACTGAAGACACGCTGCTTTGATCAGAAAACTAAAAAAGTGGTTTCTACTTTGTGCAAAGTTTCAATGGAATTGCACCGCAGCACTAGAGCTATTCAAGAGCATGAGAAGAAATGCACTATTCTGGAGGACCCAGAAAAGAAAAGAAATCCTAGTTGGAGTATATTAGCCAATGAGCAGCCGGTTATTATTAGTAGGTGTTTGATTTAGGAGGAGGAGGAGGAAAAGTTTCTTCATGAGGAAAGAGATGTCTGGCGCTGGCGGTAAAGACCCCCTATGTAATCAAAACATTTGACAACTTATTTAAAGTGAGTGAATCTGTTCAAATGAATGAACACAGATGGATGGTACGTGACCAAGGACATTTTCACTTCTAATAAAGGGGTGCAAACTGATATGTTAGGGTGTCACAAAATGAAAAAGTTAGTGGCACCAGTGCCGCCAGTAGAAAATGTGTCTTGAGCCCTGAGAGGACATATTTTACTTATTTATTTAGACCTCTTAACTTTCCGGATGTAAATATGTAAACTGTCCTCTGATATGGAACTTGTGGTGTAACTGTTTGCACATTGAGTCAAACTGACCTGAGAGTTTCCAGTGTACAGTGGGGACTCCCCAGTCCAGCAGAGAGCAGCTTCACTCCTGAATCCTGCACATCATTGGTACTCAGGTCCAGCTCTCTCAGACTAGAGGAGTTGGAGCTGAGAACTGAGGCCAGAGCTTCACAGCATCTCTCTGACAGATGACAGCCATTCAGCCTTCACACAAAATAAACAGGAACTTGTTAGAAACAGTTTAAAAGAAAGTATCTATTTTCAGAATGAAGGACTTGTGTTGAAATCATTTATTAGAAGTGTGTATAGTTCAATTAATATTTAAAACATTGATATGTAAATGTTCATTATGTATGGTGTTGTGGCAACCCGGCTCCAGGACAGCGCCCCAGGCGGCTCAGGAGAGCGGTGGTGAATGGAATCTACCACCGCTCTCCGGAAGATCGCACGCCGGAGCTCATTAGCGGTGATTGCAATCACCGAAATGGGCGACACCTGCGACGGAGAAGGAAACGCCGATATAAGCGGTGCTCGGCGTGGCTTAGGAGAAGGGACGCGATACGTGGAGCGAGACGAGGACGAGATACCGCGGCGCTGGGAGGAGATTCCCCGGCGACAACGAGGTGAGCGAATCGAGGACGAGATCGCTCGACGATACGGGGAAGAGGTCCCTCGGCCCTACGAGAGAGGGAATCCCCGGCAACACGGGAGCGCCACCAAGTGGAACGCGAAACGAGGAAGAGATCGCTGGGCCGCGACACCGAGAAAGAGATTGCTCGGCTGCGACGCCAAGGAGGAATTCGCCCGGCAACGACACGGAGGAGTGTCCTGGAGTTCGGCAGTCCCCTACGGAGGACCTACAGTGAGGACTACCCCGCGAATAATCAGAGGGTCCACGGGGGTCCCGACGGCTGTATCTGACCGTCCCAGGAGGAGACGGAGAATACAGCCGGTGTAACGAGACCCTCTGCCACCACCTAGTGGCGCCGGCTGTCACTTCCCCATGTGCCTTTGTTTACCTTTCCGTCACCAACTACCCTCGTGCACTCCGCTCTACACACCGGTCTCCAATCTACAATCAACGCACCCTACTTCTTCCCGCCTCATCAAGCAGCCGGCGCCAGTTCGTCGTTACACTTTACTAAGTCAGTACCTCGTTCCAGTGTTCTAGTGATAGCTTACCTTAGCTTAGCTTAGTTTTACTTCTAGTTCTAGTCCTAGTTCTAGTTCTAGTTCTAGTTACCCAGTCCTTGCCTGTCTAACCCGCGTGTCCTTCTCCTCTAGTCCTCCCGGTTCCATCCCGACTCCAGCCTTCACTCGTCTGTCTACCTTCCCTGCTAAAGGACCACTCGCCTGTCTACATTCATCGACCTACTATCCACCTGCCTAGCCCTTGTCTTTTGCTGTAAATAAATCCCTTTCGACCCCACTCCATCTCTGTCTTGGTGTCTCGCGTTTGGGTCCTAGCTCTGTACCATAACAGTACGAACTGGCCAAACATGGACCCAGCAGACATCAGTTCCTTGAACCAGGCCATCAGCGGTCAGGGAGCGTTGCTCGGACGTCACGACCAGGATTTGGCGGAGATAAAGACCGTCGTCCAAAGGATTGCTACTGCTGTCCAGGCTATCCAGGTTTCAGTGCCAACTCCCGTTGAGCCGCCTCTACCCTCTGCCTCTCCCCAGCCAGCCACCTCACGTGAGTCATACATCCCGGCCCCCGAACGTTACGGAGGTGATCTGGGTACCTGTCGGGATTTCCTTTTACAATGTGGTCTTGTGTTCCGGCTCCAGCCCCTAACCTACCCCACCGACAGCTCCCGAATCGCTTACCTCGTCGGAGCTTTACGTGGCAGAGCCCTTTCTTGGGCTACCTCCGTAATGGAGAGGGAGGCTGAATTCTGTTCCTCCTACTCTGAGTTCATTACGGAGATGCGGAGAGTATTCGATCACCCTGTCCGGGGTAGAGAGGCTTCCATGCGCCTTTTCTCCGTCCGCCAGGGCACCCGAAGCGTCGCTGATTTTGCAGTGGATTTTCGAACTATCGCTGCGGAAAGTGGGTGGAATGACGTGGCCTTAATGGGAGCTTTCTTAAATGCGCTTTCCGATCCCCTCAAGGATGAGTTGGCTGTTCGTGAGGAGTCACCCAATTTGGACGACTTAATCTCCCTCGCAACACGACTGGACAATCGTCTGCGCGAACGGCGTCGCGAGCGCGCACACCGTTCATCTCCTGCATCTATCTCTCTCCCTCTGACTGCCCCGCTACCACCTCCGCCTCGGTCTTATTCTTCCCGCTCTGAGCCAACTTCCCTACCTGAGTCGGAGCCAATGCAATTGGGTCGAGCCCGCCTATCCCCGACCGAGAGGCAACACCGGCTGGCAACTGGTGTTTGCCTTTATTGCGGTCTCCCAGGACACGCCGTTGCCGCCTGTCCCACCTGTCCGGGAAAAGGGTCGGCTCGCTGGTAACTCGAGGGATTCTGGCGAGTCGAACTCTTGATCCCTCGGTTTCCCGTCCCGTTCTGGACTGCGTCTTGATATGGATGGATCAATCATTTCCGCTGTCAGTCTTCGTGGATTCGGGAGCGGACGAATCTTTCATTGATCGGCAGCTGGTCAGGCAACTTGGGATTAAGACAACCCCCTTGGATTCCCCGATTTTAGCCCAGTCCCTCAACGGGAAGAGGCTCGCTCGGGTCGATCGCCGGACTGTACCGTTGTCGCTGATCGTTTCCGGGAACCACCGCGAGTCTCTCTCTCTACACGTGTTGGACTGTCCTCTTACCCCAGTAGTCTTGGGATTTCCCTGGCTGCAGCGTCACAACCCCCAGATGGACTGGAAGGAGAATCGGATCTCCTCCTGGAGCCCCTTCTGTCTCGCCCACTGTCTTTGTTCCGCCCAACCTTCCCTCACTTCTGAGTCTCCACCACCCTCTCCTCCCGACCTCTCCTTCATTCCATCGGTCTACCATGATCTGGGAGAGGTTTTTAGCAAGGCCCGCGCTCTCTCGTTACCTCCCCACCGTCCTTACGACTGCGCCATCGACCTACTTCCTAGAGCCCCCTTGCCCAGCGGTCGGCTGTTTAATCTCTCTCGTCCCGAGCGGTTGTCCATGGAGAAATACATCCAGGAGTCCCTCGCCGCTGGGATAATCCGTCCCTCCTCTTCCCCGGTAGGAGCGGGTTTTTTTTTTATCAGCAAGAAGGACGGCTCCCTCCGTCCTTGCATCGACTATCGTAGATTAAACAGCATCACGGTAAAAAATAAATACCCGCTTCCTCTCATTAGTTCCGCCTTTGTTCCCCTCCACGGAGCCACTAAATTCTCAAAACTGGACCTGCGCAATGCGTACCATCTGGTCCGGATCCGGGAGGGGGACGAGTGGAAGACGGCCTTCAACACTCCCCTGGGCCACTTTGAGTATTTAGTCATGCCTTTCGGTCTCACCAACGCTCCTGCGGTCTTCCAAGCATTGGTTAACGATGTCCTCCGCGACATGCTTAACCGCTCAGTATTTGTTTACCTGGATGACATCTTGATCTTCTCCGCGTCCCTGGAGGAGCACAGGGTACATGTACGGCAGGTTCTCCAGCGCCTTCTGGAGAACAGACTCTTCGTTAAAGCGGAGAAGTGCGACTTTCATGTACCGTCCGTCTCCTTCCTGGGTTACATCATCGGCCAGGGGGAGGTGAAGATGGATCCATGCAAGGTCTCGGCAGTAGCTGAGTGGGCCTCGCCTTCCTCCAGGAAACAGCTTCAGCAGTTTCTAGGCTTCGCCAATTTTTACCGCCGCTTCATCAGGGACTATGGTCAGATCGCTGCCCCTCTCACTGCCCTAACCTCTTCCAAGAGGCTCTTCGAGTGGACGCCGGAGGCGGAGTCCTCTTTTCGGAACCTGAAGGAGCGATTCGTGTCCGCACCCATCCTCATTCAGCCCGACCCGACTCTACAGTTCATCGTGGAGGTCGACGCTTCCGACACTGGGGTGGGGGCGGTGCTGTCTCAGCGTTCCGCCACGGACCACAAGCTCCACCCTTGCGCTTTCTTCTCACGCCGGCTGACCCCGCCTGAGCGTAACTATGACGTCGGCAACCGCGAGCTCTTGGCGGTGAAACTGGCTCTGGAGGAGTGGCGTCACTGGCTGGAGGGAGCGGACCAGCCATTCATTGTATGGACGGACCACCGGAACCTGGAATATATTCAGTCGGCCAAGAGACTCAACTCCAGGCAGGCCAGGTGGGCGCTTTTCTTCGGTCGTTTCAGGTTCACCCTAACCTACCGACCTGGTTCCCGCAACGTTAAGCCGGACGCTCTATCCCGTTTACATTCTCCCGAGGACACTTGCACGGAACCGGAACCCATCCTGCCGTCTGTCTGTCTTGTCGCTACGCTCACTCTGGAGGTCGAATCCGCCGTTCTCCAGGCCCAGCGACAACACCCTGACCCCGGCTCTGGCCCGCCCAACCGGCTGTTTGTTCCGGAAGTGGTGAGGTCCAAGGTGCTCACCTGGGCACACTCCTCGAGACTCACCTGTCATCCAGGCATAACGCGAACCCTAGATTTCGTCCGTCGGCGGTTCTGGTGGCCCGCCATGGACGCTGACGTCCGGGCTTTCGTCGCAGCGTGTGCCGTCTGTGCCCTTAGCAAGACATCAACCCAACCACGTTCCGGTTTGCTCCGACCCTTGCCTATCCCCAGTCGTCCATGGTCCCACGTTGCCTTGGATTTTGTCACCGGCCTTCCCCCTTCTGATGGTAACACCACCGTCCTCACGGTCGTTGATCGTTTTTCCAAGGCTGCGCACTTCATTGCGCTCCCTAAGCTCCCCTCCGCCAGAGTGACCGCGGACCTTTTGGTTTCACATGTGTTCCGTCTCCATGGCATTCCGTTGGACATTGTGTCGGACCGGGGTCCGCAGTTTATCTCCCAGGTCTGGCGTGCGTTCAGTGCGGCTATGGGAACCACGGTCAGTCTTTCCTCCGGCTACCACCCACAGACCAACGGGCAGTCCGAAAGGGCGAACCAGGAAATGGAAGCCGCACTCCGCTGCGTGACCAGCACCAACTCATCGTCCTGGAGTACTCAACTTCCCTGGGTTGAGTACGCCCACAACACCCTCATCAATGCATCTACTGGTCTGTCCCCGTTCATGTGCTCTCTCGGCTACCAACCGCCCCTGTTCCCTGCTTTGGAAGCTGAGATCGCTGTTCCCTCCGTTCAGGCTCACCTACGCCGCTGCCAGCGCACCTGGAAGCATGCTCGTTCCGCACTTCTCCGTGCATCCTCCCGCTCTCAACACCAGGCGAACAAGCACCGACAACCGGCCCCGCAGTACTCCCCCGGTGACAAGGTCTGGCTCCGGTCCAAGGACCTTCCTTTAAAGGGTTCTGCCCAGAAACTCTCCCCCCGGTTTGTCGGACCGTTTGAGGTTGAGTCCCTGATCAACCCTTGTGCCGTCCGCCTCAAGCTCCCCCCTACTCTCCGCATTCACCCCACCTTCCACGTCTCCCAGATAAAGCCCGTCTCCTCTAGTCCACTGTCTCCTCCGTCCCCGGCGCCACCTCCCCCCCGGCTGATCGACGACCATCCGGCGTACACGGTCAGACGCCTCCTCGACGTGCGTCGTCGCGGCCGAGGTTTCCAGTACCTGGTGGAATGGGAAGGCTACGGACCTGAGGAGCGGTCCTGGGTTCCGCGGAGTCGTATCCTGGACGCCTTCCTTATTCGGGACTTTCATCGGCAGCACCCCTCTCACCCCGTTCGTCCGCCTATTACGTTATTAGTGAAGCTACAGAGATGTTTTGCATATTGTTACTTTATATTCTAGCATTATGTATATTGTGCTGTGTGTATTGTAATACATGTTATTAGTACACCTACAGAGATGTTTTGTATATTATTATAACTTTTATATTCTAGTATTATGTATATTGTGTTGTGTGTATTGTAATACATGTCATTAGTGCACTTACAGAGATGTTTTGGAGGCTTTGACCACTGGCAGCAGCCTCAGAAGACCCTCCTCTGAAGCAGAGTATTTATTCAGGTCAAACACGTCCAGCTCCTCTTCTGATGACAGTAAGATGAAGACCAGAGCTGACCACTGAGCAGGGGAGAGAAATTCTCTGGAGAGTCTTCCTGATGTCAGGTACTGTTGGATCTCCTCCACTAGAGAACGGTCGTTCAGCTCATTCAGACAGTGGATAAGATTGATGATTCTCTCTGGAGAGAGATCTCCACTTATCTTCTTCTTGATGTAACAGACTGTTCTCTGATTGGTCCTTGAGCTATTTCCTGTCCGTCCCAGCAGACCTCGTAGGATAATCTGATTGGTCTCCAGAGAAAGACCCAGGAGGAAGCGGAGGAACAAGTCCAGGTGTCCGTTCTCACTCTGTGTTCGGATCTTCGTTGTTCAGCCCTCCGAAAAGGCTCATCAGGAAGCACGCAATATTATAACTCGTGTTTTGTCTTTAATTTTATTTTAAATCAAATGACCACAGGTCATAAACCTGAAAAAACAACAAAGAATAACAATACATTATTCAAATATGTATATATATAATAATATTGTAAATAACGAAAACACATTAGCCTGCAACACCGTTACTACCGCCACCAGAAACCAGCCGAGTGCTTTAAACAATTAGCACAAGACAAATAAGCCTGCACTCGGCTAACTTCCACCGACACAGTGAGGCAAACGTTCAGTACTTAATACAAGTAACTCAAACATTAATAATTGACAGAGTAGTTCCATACCAACGGGCTGTGCTCCTGATGCTTGTTTTCCGTGGTTGATTACTAGGTGCCGTAATTTTTGTTGTGAAGCTGCGCATGCGCACATAACGTAAACATATCTAAACAAGACATCGTGAAGCTGCGCATGCGCACATAACAGAACATAGCTAAAAGAATGTACTCGTTCTCATTTATTTATTTATTTTTTAATTCTATTTTCATTCTGCGCTAGAAGTCTCAACACTCTGTAAGGCCTTGTCAACAGCGCTTTGGTAGAGTTTGACCACTCTTTCTTTCTTTTTTATGACCCTAACAAGAATAGACCACAGGGACTGTGGTTGTCCTGAGAGCAGATTGACACCAGTGTCGATGAAGGACAGAAAGACATAAAGGGCAGCCAGAAACTCCTGGATGCTCAGATGGACAAAGCAGAACACCTTGTCCTGGTACAGCCCACACTCCTCTTTAAAGATCTGGGTGAACACTCCTGAGTACACTGAGGCTGCTCTGATATCGATGCCACACTCTGCCAAGTCTGCCTCGTAGAAGATCAGGTTGCCTTTCTCCAGCTGGTTAAAAGCCAGTTTTCCCAGAGAAACAATGCTCTCCCTGCTCTCTGAACTCCAGTGTGGATCTGTTTCAGATCTCCCATGATACTTCCTGTCCCCCTGTATGGACTGAACCCTCAGGAAATGGATGTACATCTGAGTCACAGTCTTGGGCATATCTTCTCCTGTCTGGGATGTTTTGAAGAAGTCCTCCAGAACTGTAGCAGAGATCCAACAGAAGACTGGGATGTGACACATGATGTGGAGGCTTCGTGATTTCTTGACGTGGGAGATGATTGTGCTGGCCAGCGTCTCCTCTATGAATCTCTTCTTGAAGTACTCCTTCTTCTGTGGGTCAGTGAACCCTCTCACCTCTGTCACCATGCCAACACACTCAGCAGGGATCTGATTGGCTGCCGCAGGGCGTGTGGTTATCCAGATGCGAGCGGAGGGAAGCAGGTCGCCCCTGATGAGGTTTGTCAGCAGCACGTCCACCGAGGTGGACTTTGTGACATCAGTCCAGACCTGGTTGTTCTGGAAGTCCAGAGGAAGTCGACACTCATCCAGACCATCCAAGATGAAGACAACTTGGAACCGGTCGTATCTGCAGATTCCTGCTTCTTTGGTCTCAATAAAGAAGTGATGAAGAAGTTCCACCAAGCTAAACTCTTTCCCTTTCAGTAAATTCAGCTCTCTGAAAGTGAAGAGAAATGTGAAGTGTATGTCGTGGTTGGCTTTGCCTTCAGCCCAGTCCAGAGTGAATTTGTTTGTTAAGATGGTTTTACCAATGCCGGCCACTCCAGTTGTCATTATTGTTCTGCTTGGTTGAGATTGTCCAGGTAAGGGTTTAAAGATGTCTTCACATTTGATTGGCATTTCCTCCTTGGCTGATTTCCTGGAAGCTGTTTCAATCAGTCTGACCTCATGTTCCTTGTTGACCTCTCCACTGCCTCTCTCTGTGATGAAGAGCTCTGTGTAGAAGTCATTTAGACCTGTTGGGTGTCCTGCTTTAGGGATTCCCTCAAACACACACTTGAAGTTCTTCTTCAAATGAGACTTGATTTTATGTTGGCACTTCTCAGCAGCAGATCCTAAATGAGAAAGCATCAGAAGACATCAGTTAGTGGATGGTGACATCAGTGGAAACATGTTAATATTTCATGTTAAATGATCTACTTTATGATATTTAGTGGCTTCATTACTTGTGGTTGGAGAAGCTGGTCGTGACAAGGACTGCATGTTACAGATTCAAATTGTTCAAGGATTATTTTGTTATTTCAACAGCAATATGATTGGTCTACTTATAGTAATAATGATAGTGAATCAATGGAAAGTGACTTGCTATGCTGATATAATAAGATATTGTTGCATCTCTTCCACTGAGTTATTCTGCAATATATTCTTTAACATTCTTTAACCTGATAGACACACAATAACCCTATATACCATCTGGATCAAACCATTTAACCTCCAAGAGGAAAGATATTTTTTACATGGAAAATACAGAAATGTAGAATTCTACCTGATCTAATTTGGTCTGGAGAAAACAAGTAAGAGTTTCTTACTGCTCTGTTTTCAAAATAAGAGTATCTTACCACCTCACAGTGTGTCAGCAAGTTTCTGCTGGATCATCACAGACAAATGCATCTGTACCAGCTCTGTTTGATGCTGCTCTACAGACTGTCTGTAGAGAACAAACACACACACACACACACACACACACACACAGGATATATTATACATTGAAACAATCCACAACCAAGTGCCCTCCTGCCCCCTGGACCCAACCAGCCAGAACCGGATCACGCCAGAGACCATCACCAGGACTTCCCTCAGCCACACCCCCCTGGACTTGTCACTCAACATTGATGGCTCCACTACCTCTCCCTTCACCCAGGTCTGAAATCTCGGCATCATCCTTGATCCCTCCTCTCATTCACACCATGTCAACCACATCACTAAAACAGCCTTATCCCTCCTCTCATTCCCACCATGTCAACCACATCACTAAAACAGCCTTATCCCTCCTCTCATTCACACCATGTCAACCACATCACTAAAACAGCCTTATCCCTCCTCTCATTCACACCATGTCAACCACATCACTAAAACAGCCTTATCCCTCCTCTCATTCACACCATGTATACCACATCATTAAAACAACCTTATCCCTCCTCTCATTCACACCATGTCAACCACATCACTAAAACAGCCTTATCCCTCCTCTCATTCACACCATGTCAACCACATCACTAAAACAGCCTTATCCCTCCTCTCATTCACACCATGTCAACCACATCACTAAAACAGCCTTATCCCCCCTCTCATTCACACCATGTCAACCACATCACTAAAACCGCCTTATCCCTCCTCTCATTCACACCATGTCAACCACATCACTAAAACAGCCTTATCCCTCCTCTCATTCACACCATGTCAACCACATCACTAAAACAGCCTTATCCCTCCTCTCGTTCACACCATGTCAACCACATCACTAAAACAGCCTTATCCCTCCTCTCATTCACACCATGTCAACCCCATCACTAAAACAGCCTTATCCCTCCTCTCACTCAGACTTATCTGTAAGATTTATGGACGTTTGATATATTCTGTATATTTATCATCTCTGATAAATCCTCACCTTTTCTTAGAAGGTTGGTGATTTCCATCTTTAAAGTTAGCAGGTAGATACATAGAGTGGTCACTCTTCATGGAGACACAGATGGGTCCAGGGGAGTCTGCTCTCTCCTGCCTCCTTCTAGAATAACAAACAACATCTGGAAGTTAGGATTTGTGGATGTTGTTTAATGTGAACATATATTTGATAAATCCTCACCTTTTCTTAGAAGGTTGGTGATTTCCAACTTTAAAGTTAGCAGGTATATGCATAGAGCGGTCACTCTTCATGGAGACACAGCTGGGTCCAGGGGAGTCTGCTCTCTCCTGCTGCTCTGGGCTTCAACACAACACACACACAGCTTTTACTCAGACCAATGATGGAGTTATGATATATCACTGCTGAGCTCTGAGATGGACAACAGTCACAGACAGTGAGAGATCCTCTTCTTACCTCTTAGCTTTGCTCTGGTGGCCATGTTCCCCAGACAGAGTGGTTTTAGAGGTAGGACCCCTCTCCTCTCTCTCCTCATTCATAGTAGACTGGAGACCTGGACACAAACACAACTCTTTGATCACTTCGTTTGCCTTTTGAACTTTGGCTGTTTATTAAGAGAATAGATCATTGTAACTACATCAAACTAAAGCGTTATAGACGTCATAGACCATCAATATTAACCCCACAACATAACCACACTGACCTCACTACAGTACAGATGTGTACAGCAGATGAGAATATTAAACACATTGGAGACTGTAACAGATTGTGCTTAAACTAATACAATTTACGTGAACAACTCATTGTAGTACAATTAAAAGTAAAGAATGTTTGAATCATTTTCCCACTGTTACTCCATCCTCTGCCTCCACCTAGCTGCGCCGGCTGCTACTACTCCATGTGCTTCTGTTTACATTCTGTCTTCAATCTCCCACGTGCACGTTGTCTTCCCCACCGGCCTTCTATCTACAATCAGCGCACTCTACTTCTTCCCCATTCACCAAGCAGCCGGCGCCAGTTCGTTGTTACACTTTCTCAAGTTAGTACCTCGTTCCAGCGCTCTTGTTCAGTATTTAGCTTCTGCTCGTGTAACCCGCTTGTCCTTTTTCCCTAGTCCTCCTGATCCCTGCCCGACTTCCATCCTGCTCGTCTGTTTGCCTTCCCTGCCTTCGACCACTCGCCTGCCTGACTACCCGCTTGTCTTCGACCCCCAACCTACAGCTACCTGCCTGTCTCCAGACCCCTGCTCGTCTAACTACCGCCTGCCTTGCCCTTGCCTGTACCTTTGCTGAATAAATCCCTTTCGACCCCGCTCCATCTCTGTCTCGGTGTCTTGCGTTTGGGTTCTAGTCACGTACCTTAACAGTACGAACTGGCCAAACATGGACCCAGCAGACACCCGTTCCCACGACCGGGCCATCAGCAGTCAGGGAGTAATGCTCGGCCGTCTCGACCAGGAAATGGCGGAAATGAGGTCCAACGTCCAGACGATTTACAACGCCGTCCAGGGATTGCTGGTTTCTGCGCCAATTCCCGGTCAACCGCAGCTACCCTCCGCCCCTCCCCAGCCGATTGCTTCACGTGAGCCTTACATTCCAACCCCCGAACGCTATGGAGGAGATTTGGGTACCTGTCGGGATTTCCTTCTCCAATGTGGTCTCGTGTTCCGACTCCAGCCCCTAACCTACCCCACCGATAGCTCCCGTATCGCTTTCCTCGTTGGAGCGTTACGCGGCAGAGCCCTCTCTTGGGCTACTTCCGTAATGGAGAGAGGGGCTGAATGTTGTTCCACGTACTCAGAGTTTGTCACGGAGATGCGGAGAGTGTTCGAACATCCCGTTCGTGGTAGGGAGGCTTCAATGCGTCTTCTCTCTCTCCGTCAGGGTTCCCGAAGCGTCGCTGATTTCGCTGTTGATTTCCAGACGATTGCTGCGGAGAGTGGGTGGAATGACGTGGCCTTAATGGGAGTATTTTTACACGCGCTTTCCGATCCCCTCAAGGATGAGTTGGCTGTTCGGGATGAGTCACCCAATTTAGACCATCTAATTTCCCTCGCTATACGACTGGACAATCGCCTGCGCGAACGACGGCGCGAACGCACGCTTCGTCCGTTTCCTGCTTCTGTCTCGTCTTCACTGGATGTTCCGGCACCACCTCCCCCTCGGCACAATCCTTTCCACCCTGGACCAACTTCACTACCCGACCCGGAACCAATGCAATTGGGACGAGCCCACCTATCCCCGACCGAAAGGCAACACCGGCTGGCAACTGGTGCTTGTCTTTATTGCGGTCTTTCGGGACACGTTATTTCCTCCTGTCCAACCTGTCCGGGAAAAGGGTTGGCTCGCCAGTAACCCGAGGGATTCTGGTGAGTCGAACGCTTGATCCCTCGGCTCCCCGTCCCATGTTGGATTCCGTCTTGTTTTGGCAGGAACATTCCCTCCCTTTGTCCGTCCTCATAGACTCAGGTGCTGACGAGTCTTTCATTGATAGGCAGTTGGTCAGGCAATTGGGAATCAAGACAACCTCTTTGAATTCTCCCATTTTTGCCCAGTCCCTTAACGGGAAGAAACTCGCCCGGGTAGATCGAAGGACGGTACCGTTAACTCTAATTGTGTCCGGGAATCACCGTGAGTTACTCTCTCTCCACGTGATAGACTGCCCCCTCACTCCAGTGGTTTTGGGATTTCCTTGGCTGCAACGTCATAACCCCCAAATGGACTGGAAAGAAAGTAGGATTACCTCATGGAGCTCTTTTTGTCTAGCACAGTGTTTACGTTCCGCCCAACCTCCCCGCACTCTGGAGTCCAAGTCACCACCATCTTTTTCCTCTGATCTGTCTTCTGTTCCTGAGATTTATCATGACCTGAGGGAGGTTTTTAGCAAGTCCCATGCCCTATCTCTTCCTCCTCACCGTCCGTATGACTGCGCAATCGATCTCCTCCCCGGGGCTTCCCTGCCTAGCAGTCGACTCTTCAACCTCTCCCGTCCCGAACAAGAATCCTTGGAGGAGTACATCCGGGAGTCTCTCGCTGCGGGGATAATCCGGCCATCCTCCTCTCCTGTTGGGGCGGGGTTTTTTTTTGTTGGCAAGAAGGATGGCTCCCTCCGGCCGTGCATTGACTACCGGGGCCTGAACTCCATCACGGTAAAGAATAAGTACCCCTTGCCCCTTATTAGCTCCGCGTTTGTTCCCCTCCATGGAGCCACGGTTTTTTCCAAACTGGACTTGCGCAACGCTTACCATCTGGTCCGTATCCGGGAGGGGGACGAGTGGAAGACGGCCTTCAACACTCCTGTGGGCCATTTTGAATATCTGGTTATGCCTTTCGGACTCACCAACGCCCCTGCAGTTTTTCAGGCTCTGGTCAACGATGTTCTTCGTGACATGTTGAACCACTCGGTTTTTGTGTATCTGGATGATATTCTCATCTTCTCGGGTTCGCTGGAGGAACACGTGATTCACGTTCGGCAGGTCCTCCAGCGCTTATTGGAAAACAGGCTGTTTGTCAAGGCGGAGAAATGTGAGTTCCACGTCCCGTCCACTGTTTTCCTGGGGTACATCATTGGCCAGGGGGAGTTGCAGATGGACCCTTGCAAGGTTTCTGCAGTGGCGGAGTGGCCTACACCCACCACCCGTAAGCAGCTACAGCGATTTCTTGGCTTCGCCAATTTTTATCGTCGCTTCATCAGAAGCTATAGCCAGATCGCTGCCCCCCTCACTGCCCTAACTTCACCCAAGGAACTCTTCGAGTGGTCGCCGGAGGCTGAGGCCTCGTTCCGGAACTTGAAGGAGCGATTCACCACTGCACCCATCCTCATCCAACCCGACTCTTCTCTTCAGTTCATCGTGGAGGTCGATGCTTCTGATTCCGGGGTGGGGGCGGTGCTTTCGCAGCGTTCCACCAAGGATCACAAGCTTCATCCGTGCGCCTTTTTCTCGCGCCGGTTGACCCCACCGGAGCGGAACTATGATGTCGGGAACCGCGAGCTTCTTGCTGTTAAATTGGCACTCGAGGAATGGCGTCACTGGCTGGAGGGAACGGCCCAGCCATTTATCGTGTGGACAGACCACCGGAATTTAGAATATATCCAGTCAGCCAAGAGACTCAATTCCCGACAGGCCCGATGGGCTCTTTTCTTTGGACGATTTAATTTTTCGCTTACCTACCGCCCCGGCTCCCGAAACGTTAAACCAGACGCTCTGTCCCGTTTGTACTCTCCTAAGGACCCCTGCACTGAACCTGAACCCATTCTGCCGTCCACCTGCCTCATCGCTACGCTCACCCTGGAGGTCGAAGCCGCTGTCCTCCAGGCGCAGCAACAACAGCCCGATCCCGGTACCGGTCCGCCCAACCGGTTGTTCGTTCCCGACGCGGCGCGCTCCAGGGTACTCACCTGGGCTCACTCCTCCAGACTCACCTGTCATCCTGGCACTACCCGCACTCTGGACTTTGTTCGCCGACGATTCTGGTGGTCCTCCTTGGACGCTGACGTCCGTTCCTTCGTGGCGGCTTGCACGGTCTGCGCTCGCAATAAGACCTCGACCCGACCCCGTTCTGGCCTGCTCCGACCCCTGCCCATCCCCAGTCGCCCCTGGTCTCATATTGCCCTGGATTTTGTCACCGGTCTCCCCCCTTCAGAAGGCAATACCACTATCCTTACTATCATCGACCGTTTCTCCAAAACCGCTCACTTCCTAGCACTCCCCAAGCTCCCCTCCGCTAGAGAGACTGCGGATCTCCTGGTGTCCCACGTGTTCCGGCTCCACGGCATTCCGACGGATATTGTGTCGGATCGAGGTCCGCAGTTCACCTCTCAGGTCTGGCGGTCGTTCTGTGCAGCCCTGGGTACTACGGTCAGTCTGTCCTCTGGATACCACCCACAGACCAATGGACAGTCGGAGAGGGCAAACCAGGAGATGGAGGCTGCTCTTCGCTGCGTGACCGACTCCAACCCCTCCTCCTGGAGTTCACAACTTCCCTGGGTCGAGTATGCTCATAACACTCTGGTCAATGCGTCCACCGGCCTGTCTCCATTCATGTCTTCATTGGGCTATCAACCGCCTCTGTTCCCTGCCTTGGAGACAGAGATCACTGTTCCCTCTGTCCAGGTACACCTGCGCCGCTGCCAGCGCACCTGGAGGCGCACACGTGAGGCTTTGCTCCGTGCGTCCAACCGCTCCCAACGCCAGGCTAATAAACACCGGCTCCCGGCTCCACAGTACACCCCTGGGCAAAAGGTTTGGTTGCGGTCCAAGGATCTTCCTTTGAAGGGGGTTTCTCAGAAACTCGCCCCCCGTTTCGTTGGTCCTTACGAGATTGATTCCGTCATTAACCCCTGTGCCGTTCGCCTGAAGCTCCCTTCGTCCCTTCGGATCCATCCGACCTTCCACGTCTCCCAGATCAAGCCCGTCTCCTCCAGCCCGTTGTGCCCTCCCGCCCCGGTTCCACCGCCTCCCCGGATGATTGATGACAACCCGGCTTGGACGGTGCGTCGCCTTTTGGATGTACGTCGTCGCGGTCGGGGTCATCAGTATCTGGTGGATTGGGAGGGATACGGCCCCGAGGAGCGCTCCTGGGTTCCCAGGAGTCACATTCTCGACCCCTCCCTCATCACGGACTTTCACCGCCAGCACCCTTCCCACACTGTGCGTCCGCCTGGAGGCGTCCGTAGAGGGGGGGGTACTGTTACTCCATCCTCTGCCTCCACCTAGCTGCGCCGGCTGCTACTACTCCATGTGCTTCTGTTTACATTCTGTCTTCAATCTCCCACGTGCACGTTGTCTTCCCCACCGGCCTTCTATCTACAATCAGCGCACTCTACTTCTTCCCCATTCACCAAGCAGCCGGCGCCAGTTCGTTGTTACACTTTCTCAAGTTAGTACCTCGTTCCAGCGCTCTTGTTCAGTATTTAGCTTCTGCTCGTGTAACCCGCTTGTCCTTTTTCCCTAGTCCTCCTGATCCCTGCCCGACTTCCATCCTGCTCGTCTGTTTGCCTTCCCTGCCTTCGACCACTCGCCTGCCTGACTACCCGCTCGTCTTCGACCCCCAACCTACAGCTACCTGCCTGTCTCCAGACCCCTGCTCGTCTAACTTCCGCCTGCCTTGCCCTTGCCTGTACCTTTGCTGAATAAATCCCTTTCGACCCCGCTCCATCTCTGTCTCGGTGTCTTGCGTTTGGGTTCTAGTCACGTACCTTAACACCCACTGGAACAAAGTCTGAATTCTGTCACTTTACTGAACCACAGATTCCATATAAATCAACTGGTGAAGCTCAATACATCTATATGGTATTCTCTTATTATCGTGATATAATACTTTATTTCAGCATTACGAGGAGGCACTGGCCAAATAATCTCTTTCTCTCCCTCTCTGACTCCAGCTGTGGTTTAAACCATAGGAACAGAGTCTATACCCGCAGGAACCCCCTGTGAAAGTGGTACAGTCCAGCAACACGTCACTAGGAGGATTTATAAACGGGCCATCCCCAGTCGCTACGCACACATATTTAACTTGTGATTTAAATATAAGGACATTCAAAGGATTTCTGTCACGTTCTTCATTTCATTTTGAGTAGCATCAAGACAAATTAATCACTTGAATATTGAACGCAATGTTCAATTTACCACATGGATCAGAAAAGAACAATATATTAAACATTAAACTAACGTTGTATTTCTCTATAGTAAAATGTAATTAATAAGCGTTACACGGAACCGTTTCCCAAGATTAAATCATTTAATATACCAATAACCTAAAGACAATATAAACTGTAGTAAACTGTAGGCTTACCTTATCTATTCCGTGATTAAAATGTGTTCCTCCCCATACAGTATAAAGTTATAAAAGTATAAATTCAAGGGAAGAAAAAGTGGTTAAAGTGTTCCTAAACCAAGTAAATCAGGTAAAAGAGATTAAAAGACGATCTAGAGAAAGATTGAGTTCAGCGCTGCTCATTGCGGAAGACTGAAGTTCAAATGAGGAAGCAGACTCGACCGTCTACCTGTGGAACGCGGAGGGGCGTGGTTAAAGCTCGATCACTGAGGGGCGTGGTTAAAGCTCTATCCCAGGTGGAGGCTCGCCATTGGCGTAGGTTTGGGTTGGAGTCAGGACGGTATGGACACGCCCCTACCAATGTCAAGGAACGATCGAAATGTCACATCAATAGTTGTAATCAATCTGAAAAACTTATTTTGTCATTAATCATCATATTTCATCCTCTTCCACGAAGGGTTAACTCTGAAAAACGTCTTATCAAAAAATCATACAAACAGCAGTAACAGTTACATATTTGACCACAAACGTGCAGTACCGCATACGATGCAGTCGCTGTATCTTATTGTAGAGCCTATATAACATGCAGTGTATCTTATTGTAGAGCCTATATAACATGTAGTGCCTGTATCTTATTGTAGGGCCTATATAACATGTAGTGCCTGTATCTTATTGTAGGGCCTATATAACATGCAGTGTATCTTATTGTAGGGCCTATATAACATGCAGTGTATCTTATTGTAGGGCCTATATAACATGCAGTGTATCTTATTGTAGGGCCTATTTAACATGCAGTGTATCATATTGTAGGTCCTATATAACATGCAGTCTCTGTATCTTATTTTTGATCATGCAGAAGGCCTGAGGGCCAAACTTAATTTACATTTGTGTGTGTGTGTATGTGTGTGTGTGTGTGTGTGTGTGTGTGTGTTGTGTTTGTGCCATTCTGAATACCTGCCTATAAAGGGTGTAACAAGATAAGAATGAAGAAACGCAAGAAGAATCCAACCCAACAAGATGACTCATTGAAGATAAATTAAGGAAGAATATAACCCTGTCTATTATAGAAACATAACCCATTTAAATGATTATATATACTATACTGTTCACTGTCTGTTTTCTCCTCAACACCTTTTATATCCTTTAATGCTATAGCATCAGCAGTTTTAGTCATATAGAGATGTTTAAAGGATCCATTTTGATAACATAATAATCCATAGTCTTTATTTCTTTAAGTTTATGCTAATGAATACTGAACCACATCACGTTACAATGTTTGTACACTTTACTGATTTAAATAAAGGACAAAAGTGTATGTGTGTGTGTGTGTGTGTGTGTGTGTGTGTGTGTGTGTGTGTGTGTGTGCGTGTGCGTGTGTGTGCGGAGGAACACACAGGAGGTCTCTCTCCTCCCAGGGATGCTAGGATGCCAGGAGGTGCAGGGGGAGCATGCATGAAGAATAATAACATGACAAGGAGTTCAAACAGTCCCACATGAAGACTAAAGTCTCCATGAATAGAGTTAAGGAGTGGCTGATGAAACAATGGCTGATCAATAATCAACAGTCAACATTGACATCAGATTCATCCAGTGAGACTTCTCACCAAAGCCACTATTTACAAAACTAGAAGGTAGTCTTGTTCAAACTCAGTTGACAAACGACTCAATCAAACTTTATACAGTACAGGGTCAGGCAGACACACATCATTCTGCTGTCTGTTCTTCTCCCTTCATCCAACACATTTGAATTCATGCAAATGGTCAGCAGATGGAAATTCACTAGCAGCCAAATCAGGTTCAAAGCCTCTCCTCTCTCTGAGAACACTGTTTGTATACCTGATCCCTGACCAAATGAAGTGTAAAGCGTGTGTGTGCTTTTACCTGCCACACCCTGTGTGTGTGCAGTCAGAGCCGTCAGAGGTCTGAGTTGTCATAGCAACATCTCCACTCGGCTTTCTCCTAGAGACGCTGTCTCTGTGTGTTTGTCAACAAGACCATAGGAAGGGGCGGGCTGTAGGTTGCCCACCCAATCAGAAGCTAGAAACGCTGCTGGTATTTCCTATGCTATGTTTCCATTGGCTGAACCAACATTTTTATTTTTATTTTATTTTATTGGAGTTGGGGGAGCAACCACCTGGACTCCTGTAACTGGACTCCTTGAAATGAGGCCGGGTCTTTGAGATGGGGAGACCTTTATTGAGCCTATTCCTCCTCCTCCTCCTGTTCCCCATGATCCTCTTGCTTCTCTTGCTCCTTCTCCTCCTGCTCCTCCTTCTCATTATCCTCCCTGTCCTGCTCCTGCTTCTGTTCCTGCTCCTCCTTCTCCTGCTCCTCCCCCTCCTCCTCCTGCTCCTCCTCCTCCTGTTCCTCCTCCTCACCATCCCCATCCTGTTCCTCCTCCTGCTCTAACTCCTCCTGCTCCTCCTCATTCTCCCTGTCCTGGACTTCCTCCTGATCCTCCTCTTCCTACTGGTCCTACTCCTGCTTCTCCTCCTACTCTTGCGCCTCCTCCTCCTGTTCTTCATCCTCCTCCTTCTCCCAGCCTGCTACTCCCCCTCCTCATCATCCTTCTCCTCCTACTCTTGCTCC
Source organism: Lota lota (assembly GCA_026745465.1). Taxonomy (NCBI): domain Eukaryota; kingdom Metazoa; phylum Chordata; class Actinopteri; order Gadiformes; family Lotidae; genus Lota; species Lota lota. Next base: position 4,286,417 of record JACYXH010000469.1, on the reverse strand, counting down.
TCCTCCTCATGTTCCTCCTCCTCATCCTCCTCCTGTTTTTCCTCCTCCTCTTCCTGGTCCTCCTCCTGGTTCTCCTCCTTCCTCCTCCTCCTCTTGCTCATCCTCCTGCTCCTCCCCCTCCTCCAACTCCTGCTCCTCCTTCTGTTCCTCCTCCTGTTCATTTTCTTACTTCTCCCCCTCCTCCTTCTCACCCTCTTAGTCCTCCTCCTTCTCCTCCTGCTCCTCGTCCTGCTCCTATTCCTCCTCTTGCTCCTCCTAATCCCCTTGTTAGTCCTTTTTCGCCTGCTTCTCCTTTTCCTGCTTCCTTCTCCTGGTCCTCCTCCTCCCCATCCTGCTTATCCTGCTGATACCCTCTTCCTCCTGGTCCTCCTTCTGCTTTTCCTGTTCCTCCTCCTCCTCTTGCTCCTCCTCCTGCTCCTCCTCCTTCTCCTCCTGTTCCTCCTCCTGTTCCTTTTCTTACTTATCCCCTCCTCCTTCTCATCCTCTTAGTCCTCCTCCTCCTCATGCTCCTATTTCTCCTCCTCCTGTTCCTCCTTTTCCACGTCCTGCTCCTCCTCCTCCTCTTGCTCCTCCAATCCCCCTGTTAGTCATCTTTCGCCTGCTTCTCCTTTTCCTGCTTCCTTCTACTCCTCCTCCTCCTCCCTGCCCTGCTTCTCCCCCTGTTCCTCCTCCTCCTCCTCCTGCTCCACCTTATCCTGCTCCTCCTCCTCCTCTTGCCCCTCCTCCGGCTCATGTTATATATGTTTTATATATAATATTTATTTATTTATTTATGTATTATTTAATGCCTTGAATAAAAAAAACTGGTTGAGAAATGTAAACGTTAATGTGTTTTCTATCCAGAAAAACCACAGCTCCCCGTTTACTTTCCAGGCCAGGTTATTCACATTTTGTCTTTACTAAAGGCCTTAGCTGTTTCAATGAGCCCACACCAGCATGTCTAATGTCTTAGTGAATGATTAACTAATATCTCTATTAAACCTCAGCTCCTCGTTTACTTTACTGGCCAGGTCATTCACCTTCTGTCTTTACTAAAGGCCTTAGCTTTTTAAATGAGCCCACACCAGCCTGTCTAACGTTAATGTCTTAGTGAATGATTAACCAATATCTCTGACTATTAAACCCAACTGGAAGATAACCTACGTTAATTAATAACTGATATCTCTGACTATTAAACCAGCTGTAAGATAACCTAAGTTAACGAATAACTGAGATCTCTGACTATTAAACCCAGCTGTAAGATAACCTAAGTTAATGAATAACTGAGATCTCTGACTATTAAAACCAGGTTGTTTTGTTAATTGCTGTTTAGTGTGTGTGCTCCCTCTACAGGTCAAGTTGTGCTCAAAGGAAAGGGCCAGGAGCATTGGGGGGGGGGGGGGGGGGGGGGGGGGGGGGTTTGGCTGGGAGAGCACACAGTCTTCAGACCCTGTCTTACTTAACTTGGAACATGTAGCACAAATCAGAATCAGAATCAGAGTTGCTTTAATACATCTTAACGTACAAGTATGCAAGAGTACAATTCTTAGGCTTGGATCCTCAACAGTCATATAGCAGCATCAATACAAGATCAATAACAAAGTATGTAATAATAAATAATAATAATAAGAAGAAGTAGCAACATCAATACAACAATGTGTTCAAGTGGTAGTGATACCAGCCACGGTAGTAGTGCGAAAAAATAAAGACATAAATTAATAAAATGCTGTGCAAAATACAGAATATAATGCAGATAATCAAATGGGTTGTTGTAGTGTGCGTGGGGTTGGTTTGGGGGTAATGGATTTCTCCAGGAGCCTGGTTGCTTGGGGGAAAAAACGGTTCTTCATCCTCTGGGTTTTGGCCCCGAGGCTTCGGTACCGCTTCCCCGACGGCAGTAGCTCAAACAGTTTCTGATTGGGTTGGCTGGTGTCCCTAATGATTCTGAGGGCCTTCTTGACACACAGGGCCTTTTAGGTGTCCTGGACTGAGGGAAGCTCACATCCGCTGATCCTTTCAGCTGTCTGCACTACCCTTTGCAACGCTTTGCGGCTTTGGGCAGTGCAGTTCCCGTACCAGGCAGTGATGCATCCCGTCAAGTTGCTCTCCGTTGTGCCTCTGAAGAAGGCCCCCAGGTTCTTCGGCCCCAAGCCGAACTTTTGGGCCCCAGGAACTTGATGCTGTTTACCCTCTCCACAGCAGACCCATTGATGGTGATGAGGTCATGTACCTGTCTCTTCCTCCTGAAGTCCACCACCAGCTCCTTGGTCTTGTCGGCGTTGAGAACGAGGTTGTCGTCTTGGCTGTACTGAGCCAGGCGGTCGACTTCACTCCTATAGGCCGCCTCGTCGCCGTCGGTGATCAGGCCGATTGTGTGTAGTGCCTTCCACATACTGCGTGGGTCATTGCTGCTTAGCTGTGACTCTATTTTCTTGCCGTAATCTCTCTTGGCTGCCTTGATCACTCTTCGAAGGTCATAGAGGGCAATTTGTTTTTCTGTAGTATCTCCGTTTTTTGAATGCTGCTGTTCTTGTAGATAGTGCTGTTTTGACGTCCATATTAATCCATGGTTTCCGGTTTGGATACACACCGACTGTTTTCGTGGGGACCACTTCCTGTGATGACGTAGGTTCATGTTTTTCAGCTCAGCCAATTGCACTGACATCATCTAACCAGCAGATGGCGCTACGGTGCACCTTTTTCTACTGTTTCAAAACGGACCTTATATCAAATCAATTGGTTTAATATTCTCAAGACGTTTAAATGATCAATGAAGGCCTAAAGCTTCATTATCCACGTTACTAGCTAGAGTTTAATGAAACAGACATAACTGCATAATACAGCAGTGTTGGCATTTAACAAACTGTAGGTCTGGAAACAACTATGTTCATATATTTAGTCAGCTCTATTATAGGCATACAGTTATGAATCCTATTTGTATAGGACTGCTGTGTTGGTGGTTGCACTTTGTTTATTTGTTTGTTTATATCATGGTGATCATGTGGTGAACATAATTTTTTAATAATCATGTCTGTATTGATGCAATACACACACACACACACACACGCACACGCACACGCACACACACCCACACAGACACACACACACACACACACACACACACACACACGGGTCTGTATGGGCAGGAGAGCACTTCACCGGGGAGTGTCGCTCGAGGAGGGAGGAGCCGTGAGCTGTACAGGTCCGGACACACGGCACTTCCGCTCGCACCGCTCGCTGTCCATGTTCCCTCGTGAAGAGTCTGGAGCCTTCCGCTCCGTCAGCCTCCGCAGTCCAGGCAGCCTCCGCACCGCGCGGAGCATCGTGTTGACGCTGAGTGAACTGTCTCTCCGCCCCCACGGGCCACGCCCCCTCTCGCCGTATGAACCAGGTGTGTCGCATTAGTCGTTCACCTCGTCCGACCCGGAAGTAGACTGTGTTCACCACAGTACGATTTGGGCTGAGGACACTCAGCGGGGGGTAGGGGGGGGGGGGGGGGGGGGGGGGGGGGGAGAGGGTATCACCATGGTTACGACCCACGGCCACTTTGTGATGCTCTTTTTTACAGTCGCTGAGTGGGAGCGTCATCATGAGCGATGTTGGATATGAAACGCACCACACACCGTGGCCTTATCCTACAAGTGTCCGAGAAGCTTCATGAACCTTCTCGGACCCCAACAATAACCGCTCCCCAGATGGAGCTGACGTTGTGGCATCACGGGGCCTCCCAAAGGGCCCGTAGACATCCCGGAAAGAACCGGACCGGAGTTCAGAGCAGCGTGGAACGGGTTTCTTTCTGCATTATGTGATTATTCTAGTAACGTTGACTAAATAGCATAGGATACCAAGTTTAAGATCATAGAAGACATATTAAGATGGAACAAGATAAGTGTTTATATTAGTAATGATAATTGTAGATAATATAATTACATAGAGTAATGCGTACTGTCAATAATTAATAACATCCTAGTTTTATATATAACAAGTATATATTTAAAGTAATAACTCATGTAGAAGTAAAAGTAGTCATCAGATAATGACTTGAGGAAGAGTAAGAAAGTATAGTGAAAAGGCTACTCAAGTACTGAGTTACTTCATACCAAATTATTTATTGTTGTAATAAGCAGAGCAAGATAAACGTAAATAGACAAATATTACATTGTTTGTGCTTGTCTAATAGACAGTAACAACATATAAAATAGCATGTATCCCTTCAAATAAAACAACAGAAAAACACATTAAATCTTTACAAAATAAGGAAATAAGGAAAATACAGCCACAATAAATCTCTCTCTCGCCTCCATTTTTAATTCACAAACAGACTTGAGTAAAAGCAAACAGTATGTTACATTAAAAAATGTAAAAGATTATTGAAGTAAATCAAAGAGAAAACATAACTTCTTCGTGTAATTATGTGTGTGTACTATGTGCGTGTACTATGTGTGTGTACTATGTGCATGTGCTATGTGTGTGTACTATGTGTGTGTGTACTATGTGTGTGTACTATGTGCACGTGCTATGTGTGTGTATACTATGTGTGCGTGTACTATGTGTGTGTGTACCATTTGTGCATGTACTATGTGCGTGTGCTATGTGTGTGCGTGTACTGTGTGTGTGTGCGCTATGTGTGTGTGTACTATGTGAGTGTGTACTATGTGTGTGTGTGTATGTGTGTGTACTATGTGTGTGTGTGTACTATGTGTGTGAAAAAATAAACACGCACACGGCCCGCCTGACCGCCCGCCGCTTTTCTTTCTTTCTACAACCCACACAGAGACACTGAGGTACCATACCTCCGTAACCCAAACCCAGGGTGGAGGTCCTCCTGGGTGAAGGTGGACTGGAAGGTGTGGATGTGTGTCAGTGTGTCTGAGGACCCTCCTACATCTGGGGACACTCTGTAGAAGGACAGAGTGCCAGCAGGCCGGTCCAGATACACTCCTACTCTGTTAGAGTCAGGAGGGGGGAGACGTATGTCTGTTCTTCTACCGTTGTACCGGGCATAGTAGCGACCATCATAACACTCAATACTCCAGGACTTGTTGTTCCATCCAAGCCTGCTGTCATAACCCCCTCCTCTCCTTGTGATTCCTCTGTATGTCACTCCTATAGAAACAAGTCCTTCCCTCTCTACCTCCCAGTAACAGCGGCCAGTCAGACCCTCTCTACACAACACCTGGGGCCAGAAGTCAAATCTCTCTGGGTGATCAGGATACGACTGCTCCTCTCTAACCAGCGTCACCTTTCTGTTGTCCTCAGACAGAGAGAGTCGTCTGTGGGCTGTGTTTGGGTCCAGTGTGAGTTCACAGGCATCTGATGGGAGAACAAGACATGATTAGCTGCTGAACACACAGGAACACATAGATGAGGTGTTTCCACCGTCCCCACAGAGCAGATGTTTGGTGTATTATTCATATCTAAAGAGAATAAACAGCACCAGCCTACCAGTAATAACATCTATATTATGTATATATATAAATATATATGTATAATGAGGTTCTCCCCACACAATGTAGGAGAAGCGCTGCACTGCCACGGAACATTTCCCACATTTTATTTAGATATTGTATCAAGCTCCTCGCCCATGTGGCAGCCTGCTCTCCCTTTTAACCCCAAGCGCTGCCTGCTTGACGAGCCTCAGGATTGTCTCGTTAGAGGAGGAAGTCCATATAAGGCTTGGGGGTTGAGCCAGCAGGCTACAAGAAATCTCCCTTCAATCCCTTCATTCATACTTGAGTATTTAACCTAATTACTTTGCCTACTATGCCAACACTCACAAATTGAGTGCAAATGACCCTGTTCACACGCTGTCACATCTCCTATTTATAACTCCCTTTCTGTAAATGAACAGACACACATGGTACGTGACAAAGGACAATACTGTGACAAAGCTGTGAAAAAAGACATGTGACCAAATTTGTTATGGTGCCACTAAATCAAAAGGTTTGCTGCACCAGTGCCACCAGTAGAAAATGTTAGTCTTGAGCCCTGATGTTAGTATCATGATTATTATATGATTATGAGTGATAATATACACAACACTACTGACAATCAAATAAAGAATATAACAAAATAACCTATTGGATTTTATACAAGTTGGATTAATTGTGATCATTAACAGTATTAGTATACATAAGATATACAGTATGATCAGCAATCAGCCATCATCTTCATTCCCAGAAGGATTTGGATGAACGGACGTCACCTCCTGCTTTGTGGATGGACTTTCCATCTCAATTGTTAGTGTGTGTTGTGATGAATCAAACTAAACAGACACACTTCTTTAGAGCTGATCTCAGGTCAGGTACCTTCTTCATCTCCATGTTCAGTGTCTCCTCCAGCTGATCCAGGGATCTCCTCAAGGTCCCTACGTGTGACGGAGGATGGACCTCCACCGTTGTCCAGTCCCTGGTGGGTGGAGGATTCTTCAGGGATCTGAAGGTCTGGAGGAAGTGGAGGTGGTCTTCAGTGTGTGAGAGCTGCTTCACCTCTGAGCTTCTATTGGTCAGATCTTCTATTTCCTGCTCCAGCTCTTTGATGAGGCCTTCAGCTTGTTTCTCTATGGATTTGAGTTTCTCTTTAACCGTTTGGTTGAGATCATCCTGACACTTTTCAATAAAGCGCTTCAGAGCAGTGAGGACCTGCACACCATCAGCTATCTCTCTGTCGGCGTCTGCTTTGCTGCGATCTACTGTGTCTTTGATCTCCTGAATCTTTCTATGTATATCCTGGATCATCTGATGAACTTCAGACTCCATCTTCCCCAGCTGGGCCGCCTTTACCTCATATTCCTCCTTTAGAGGTACAACAGGATGGGACTTGTGGTCTGTCTCTGTGCAGAACAGACACACACACACCTGCTCAGTCTGGCAGAAGAGCTCCAGAATTAGGTCGTGTTTCTTACACATCCTGTCTTCCAGACGGTCCATAGCCTCGACCAGCCGATGTCTCTTCAGGCCTGTGACTCTCTGATGTTGCTCCAAGTGGGTGTGGCAGTAAGAGGTAAAACACACTAGGCAGGACTTCATGGCCTTCAGCTGGGTCCCAGTACAGACGTCACAGGGAACTTCTCCTGGTTCAACCAATGGCTGCTCTTTGACACGTACAGAACTTCTAAACCTCACAAGACACCACCCAAACGTACAGTCTGTTGGAGACACCACCCTAACAAAGTCAGTTAAAAGTAAAAAATGATCGCATTCTTTCTTCTGTTCTTTTGACTCACCTTATAATGTTTCTGTCAGACTATTTAGGTTAAAAGGTGTTGTTCTGTCTCCAGAAAGAGAGAAGTGCCTCCACTTCGTGTGACTTTGGTTTGAGTTTAAAACATAAATTTAGTATCCTGAATAAGACTCCCTGTCCTTCCCTGCTATCTAGCGCAGTGGTTCTGCCATCTTATAACTTATCATGGTTCCTGTCTCTCTCACACTCTCTCTCTCTCTTTCTCACACACACACACACACACACACACGTCTGTGGTGTTAACTTGTCAAGAGGAAACCACCAACATTGTCCACACAGCGTCTAACATGGACATTTTCTTGGTATTTGGTGCAAACTATAACAAAGAAACATAAAGATGAAAATAGAAACATTTAAATAAGAAATATATAAAATATTTACACACTGTATAAAGAATACCGCATATATAGTTTGTCTCTTTTTAAAATGCAGCTGTTATGCAGGAATGTGCAAGATATGACCATGGAATGTGTTCACAGTATTAAGTTTAACAATGTGTGCAATGAGCAAGAAGATTGTGCAATGTGCAAGAAACTAAAAGATCATCCAGGAAACAGACCAGGAACAATAAGGGCTGTCTGTTGAAGTCATTCAAATAATTAATACTTAACTAAAGATTATGATTGGTTTGTTAAGACTGATGTTGGCTGTGCATTGCTGCACCTGTCCTCCACACTGCACACACCTCCACCCAAAGCTAAACTCCACCGTAATGGTGTTGAAATGCGAGACATGAAATGTAATGGCAGCAAGTGTGTCTTCAATTCTCTGAGTCATTCAGTCACTCTGGTGAAAGGATGAATATGGTTTAACAAACCAACCTTGAATGAACCCTTCATAATGTCTTGTGTTCATTTAGTGGGGTTGGGTTCGTGTTGGGTCTCTATCTTCTGTTCGCCTGCTTGTTGTGGTGTGGTGTGTTGAGCACCAAAAACTCTTCAACCATCCCAAACACCTCCACCACACACACACACCTGTGTCTCCTTCACCCTAATCATGTTGGCCAGAAGGTGAACTGCACCGAGGTGGATTCACCGCCCGCTAGTGGCTCCACATGCAATAACAGAGTACTAAAACATGGCTTTGATAAACAGCTTCATATCTTACTATTTGATCATTAATCAGACATGTTCATCGAAAGCTACTTACAGTGAATACAGATCCACATAGGTGCTGGAAGTATGGCGCTGAGAGTGCTGCAGGCTGAGAGTGAAATAATATTGAAAATAATATTGTAATTTAATAATTTCGGATTGATTTATCATTCTTAAGCCACATCTGTTAGCATCATTTAGTATTAAAACAAGAAGAATCATCGGATGAACACACGAGAACATTCAGTTGAATCCATGGAGTTGTTTATTACCATTATGCTTTAATAACAAATACAACAGAAACATTTTCCCTTACATGTACACAGTAAACACAACTTAAATAATATAAGTAGCAGACATTACAAATCATAAACAGGTGTGCACATATCTTTAATAACTGAACATGTTCTGCTGTGTTGTTTCCAGCTGAACACAAGGAATCAATATTCAGTTTAAAGTCTATTACAACATGCAACATTATCCCATAGACCACTTGGTCTTATGAATAAAATATAAAATCGGCTTTAAATGAGCTCCATGTTAGGATTATCAAAATAATAATTGATAACCCTTTAGTATGAAATTGTTTGTCTGAAACTATTCAAATATTGCATAAAAAAACACGTGACTTACCATCATTAGTATTTGAAATACATTTAAAAATAGAAATTAACTTTTAAAACCTGCTTAGCTAACCCTATGGAAGATCTTAAAAGCCTCTTGCTTTCATGGTTTATCATGCTAAACATTTCAGATGTAATTAAATCAACCAAAATACAAAAGCGTTGCATTTATTTATTTGTGTTTCCCATTAAATGTCCTTCCTTTCCACAGTGAAAACCTTTAAGAGCTTCAGAAGAAACGACCCATCATCAACTCTCAACTCTTAGTTTGAGCGTAGTGTTCAGTTCTTCATCTTGTGTTCAGTATCGTGAAAGTGTATTCTATGTGAGACAACATGTTTAAGTTGTGGTCACTAGTTCTCTAGTTAGTTTGTCGTCACTCATAAACGCCGCTACGTTGGAGTCAGTGATCTGATTGGCCGGCGTAGCAAGAGGAAATACTGATACGAGTATCATTCATAGTAACATCACACTCAGCCACGCGTTCACCTTCTCCACAGCGTCTAAAAAAATAACTACCGATTCATTCTCCTGACACACTTTACACTCCTATGATAACCACCTGTGGGAGTGTGTGTGGATGGTGGCTGGTTGAAGCAGCCTCACCTGGCCCGAGTCAGACTGATTGGACTCTGGGGCTGGGTGGGGCTGCACACCTGTTGCACATTGAGTAATCAGTGGGCACAGGTTAAACTAGCCACCACCACACACACTCAGAGAGAGCTCTTTTACATGGCAGTATGGAGCACAATCTGCATGTACCATTGTACTCAACCTTTGCAATAAACCGGTCTTTCAACATAACCAATTGTTTGGAGGAGCCCGAGGAAAGTCACCTAGGTGGAGTGTAGTAATGGTCTTTGCTACACCAGAGAGAGAGAGAGAGAGAGAGAGAGAGAGAGAGAGAGAGAGAGAGAGAGAGAGAGAGAGAGAGAGAGAGAGAGAGAGAGAGAGAGAGAGAGAGAGAGAGAGAGAGAGAGAGAGAGAGAGAGAGAGAGAGAGAGAGAGAGAGAGAGAGAGAGAGAGAGAGAGAGAGAGAGAGAGAGAGAGAGAGACTACAACCGACACAGAGACACTGAGGAACCCCATACATTTAACCCAAACCCAGGGAGGAGGTCCTCCTGGGTGAAGGTGGACTGGAAGGTTTGGATGTGTGTCAGTGTGTCTGAGGACCCTCCTACATCTGGGGACACTCTGTAGAAGGACAGAGTGCCAGCAGGCCGGCCCAGATACACTCCTACTCTGTTAGAGCCAGGGGGGGGGAGACGTATGTCTGTTCCACTATTGTTGTACCGGGCAGAGTAACCATCATCATAACAACGAAGACTCCAGGACTTGTTGTTCCCTTCAACGCTGTCATCACCCCATCCTATCCTTGTGATTCCTCTGTATGTCACTCCTATATCAACCCCTCCTTTCCACTCTACCTCCCAGTAACAGCGGCCAGTCAGACCCTCTTTACACAACACCTGGAACAGGTAGTAAAATCTCTCTGGGTGATAAGGATACGACTGATCCTCTGTAACCAGCCTCACCTTTCTGTTGTCCTCAGACAGAGAGAGGAGTCTGTAGGCTGTGTTTGGGTCCAGTGTGAGTTCACAGGCATCTGACGGGAGGACAAGACATGATTAGCTGCTGAACCATTCTTCTTCATCATCATCATCATCATCATCATCACTAGTACTGTTCTCTTGCATACTTCTTATTCCTGTCCTTTTTCACGTGACATATACTCTTCAAACATTAACATACAAAGACAAAATAAGATTATATAATAAATAAAGATGTTCTTAATAATGGTACATGTAGTTTTAAAGATATTTAAGTTAAAGTTAATTAGAAATCCCGTTTGTGTGTGAGAGGCTATCCTAATCAAAACATTGAAACCAAGGAAAATGTATAAACTGCCATTACTCCCTCAATATTTACACTACATACAAATATTATACATCACAATGTTCAGCATAATGAGCTTATTATTCCTATGAAATATCTAAGCAATACTTGCAATACCTTTCAAGATATTAAACGTTGGGATTTCCTAATACACATACATTGCACACAACCTTCAAAGGGACACCTGTGTGAACAACAGACTGAACAAGCTGAGCTCACATACAGGCTGGAAATTAACTGTTGGAGCCATAGAACTGGTTCATACATACTATATATACATAGACATGTACTAATACATATTATATATACATAGACATGTACTCATACATACACGTTGTGGCAACCCGGCGCCACTACACCACCCCTGGCGGCTCAGGGGAGCGGTGGTAAATGGAGTCTACCACTGCTCTCCTGAATATCGCACACCGGAGCTCATTAGCGCTGGTCGCAATCAGCGTGATGGGCGACACCCGTGACGAACAAGACGCGGATATAACCGGCGCTCGGCGTCGCTTACAGCAGGAAGCGCGATACGAGAACGAGAGTTTTGGGCGAGACGAGGAAGAGGTTCCTCGGCCCTACGAGAGAGGGAACCCCCTTTAACACGGGCACGCCACCGAGACTCGAGGAAGGAAAGCTCACTTGGCGTGGCTTTATGCAGGGAGCGACATGGACGCGAGATCCCTCGACGATACGAGGAGGAGATTCCTCGGCGACTACACGGGAGCGACTCGAGGAAGGGAGACCGCTCGGCCGCGACACCAAAGAGGAGGAGACAGTTCTGTAGTTCTCGACCTGGCGTGGGTCGGCAGGGCCGGCCTCCTGGGCCCTCCTCCGCCACTCGGCCAGCAGATCCTCCAGCTGCTGGTGGTCGCTGCGGCCCAGGTGCTGTTTGCTGCGGCCCAGGTCCTGTATGGAGGCTAACCGCTCCGTCAGCTCGTTCTGCGCCGTCACCCGCTTGCTGGACTCCGTGTCCAGCTGCACTTGCAGGGCCTTGACATCATCCTCCAGCCGCTCCTTCTGCTTCATCAGCTGCTCCATCTTCTGAAGCGACTGCTTGAGGTCCAGCTCCAACATGGAGCAGCGCTTCATCTCCAGATCCTTGAGTGTATCGGACAAACCTTCCACCGTAAGTCTCTGCTCCTTCAGGACCTGTTGCAGCGCCACAATCTCAGCCTGGTGCTCCTTGACGGCCAACTCCACCGCCTGGCGAGACTCTGTGGTGCGCTGGTTGGTGCGCAACCTGTTCTGCTTCTCCTTGTCCAGCAGTCTCTGCATGTCCCGGGTGTGTCTCTCCGCCTGGCTCTTCTTGTCCTCTAGCGCTCCCCTCCAGGCCTCCCACTGCCTCTCCTTCTCCAGGAGCTCGTCGTTCACAGACTCCAGCTCCCCCACCTGCTTCCTCAGGTTCTGCAGCTCGCGGATCTCCTCAGAGCCCTCGCTGGAGTTCCTCCTCTCAGACTCCAGCGTGCTCTGCAGCAGCAGCAGCTCCTTCTCTAACTGGGCCTTCTCGCTGTCCGCCGCGTGGCTCTTCTCCTGCAGCTCCTCCTGTAGCTGGGCGATACGAGCCTGGTTGATGATCTCATCCTGGGGCTTGTCGCTCTCCTGCATGGCCTGTCTCTTCCCCCGCTCTGCGGCCGCAAGCTCCTCCTGCATCTGGATCATGTCGGCCTCCATGACCTTCAGCCTATTCTCCATCTCCTTGTTCTGGGCCAGGATCTCCTCACGGGACATGCGGATGTCCTCCAGTTCCCGGATCAGCTGGTCCACCTGCTTCTGCAGCGCCTCGCGGCTGGCAGCTACATCCTGGCACTCCAGCTTTTTTCCGTTCAGCTTCGACTGCAGGCGGGCCCTGTCCTCCTCGACCATGTGTAGTGGCTTCCTTACCGTGTCCAGCTCCCGCCGGAGCACGTCGCTCGGGTCCTGCACCAGCCAATCCTGCGTGTCCTCGAGTTTGGTGAGGCGGCTTGTGGGCGCGGAGATCGGGGTGCCGTATGGCGCCTGCTGGGTGAGGAGCAGGACCGCCTCTTGGAGGAGGGCTATGGTTTCGCTCTCTGACACCGCAGCCATGGCTTGGTTTCCCTGCTGGCGTTGGCTGGCGATCGATTCCGTCGCTCCGTCAGGGTTCTCTTTTGTTCGGTGGTGTTCACTGGGGGACTCCGTAGCTGGCTTGCTATGCCCGCATCCTCCATTATATGTGGCAACCCGGTTCCACTATGCTGTAGTCTCCCCCCAGTGAACACAAACCGGAAGTCAGTTTCAAGCCACAGAGGCGTATTTATTAAACAATTGAATAAATCATACGTTAGGCCGTGCCTAACCCCAAACTAAATCAAACAATGTTCGGGATCCTCTCCGTCGTCTCTCCGGGGACGGTCACGTACAGCCGTCGGGGTTCCCGTGGAGCCTCCGCTATTTTGCGGGGTATTACCCCTGGTCGGTCGTCCGTCGGCGACGGCCGAATTGGAGGACACTCCTCCGTGTCACTGGTGAGTGATCTCTTCCCTCCGATTGCTGAGGGACCTCGTCCTCGTACCGCCTAGGGATCTCGACCTCGAGTCGCTCCCTGAGCGATCTCCTCCTGACGTCGTCGAGGGGTCTCCTTTTCCCGTGTTGGCGTTGAGGAAACTCCTTTTCGTAGCGCCGAGGAAACTCCTTCTCGTAGCGCCCGCGTTACTCATCTCGCGTCTCCCGCTCCTTGCGTGTCGAGGATTCACCTCCTCGTCGCACTGAGATTCCTCGTATCGCGTCCCTCTCCCCTGTAAGCCACGCCGAGCGCCGCTTATTTCCGCGTCTTGTCCGTCGCGGGTGTCGCCCATCACGCTGATTGCGACCAGCGCTAATGAGCTCCGGTGTGCGATAATCAGGAGAGCGGTGGTAGACTCCATTTACCACCGCTCCCCTGAGCCGCCTGGGGTGGTGTAGTGGCGCCGGGTTGCCACAATAGGTAAATAGGTACACGTATACATATGTACACATACATATTGTCACGCCGTCCTCTGCCTCCACCTAGTGGCGCCGGCTGCCACTTCCCCACGTGCCTCTGTGTTTACACTCCTGTTTCTCATCAGCAAATCAATGCACCCTATTTATTCCCCGGATTCCTTGCAGCGGGCGCTAGTTCGTTGTAACTCAGTACCAGCCGCAGAGAACTGTCTCTCCGTCAGACTCCGACCTCCGTTCCCTCGGCTGTTTCCCAGGCGTCTACCTCAAGTGCCAGTCCTTCCATCCCTGAGCCATCACTTTCCCCTTCGCCGGAGCCCATGCAACTGGGAACCCGCCTCTCCCCGGAGGAGAGAGAGCGTCGCCTCCGGGCTAGTGTTTATCTTTATTGTGGCCTTTCCGGTCACTTCTTGTCCGCCTGCCCCAGCCGTTAGACAAAAGGAATGACTCGCCAGTAACCCGAGGGGTCCTGGCGAGTCGAGCCCTCAATCCCTCGGTATACCGTCCCCTGCGCGATGCTTCCCTCTCGTGGCTGGATCGGTCACTAATTAATTGGAAGGCGGGAACAGTATCCTCTTGGAGCTCCTATTGACATTCCCACTGTTTGCGGTTCGCCCAGTCTCCCCCAGTTTCGGGATCCAAGGCAGCCTCTATTCCACCTGATCTGTCATCGGTCCTGGAGGACTATCACGACCTGGTGATGGTTTTCAGTAAGACCCACGCCCTCTCTCTGCCACCTCACCGCCCGTATGATTGTCCCATCGACCTACTTCCCGGGTCCACTCTTCCTAGCAGCCATCTGTATAACCTCTCCCGACTGGAACGGGAGGTGATGAAGGAGTAAATTCGGGATTCCTTTGCTGCCGGTATCATCCGCCCGTCCTCCTCCCCAGTTGGAGCAGGGTTCCATTTTAACCAGCTGCTGAATCAATCTTCATCATTATCATCACTAGTACTGTTCTCTTGCATAATTATTCTTATTCCTGTCCTTTTTCGCATGCCATCAACTCTTCGAACATTAACATAGAAAGACTATACAAATAGTATTGTATAATATATATAGATTTCTAAGCAATGGTACATGTAGTTTTAAATATATTTAAGTTAAAGTTAATTAGAAACCCTGTGTGAGTGGCAGTCCCAATCAAAACATTGAAACCAAGAAAAACATATTATTCATCAAAATGTTCAGCATGATGCATATTTACTCATATGAAATAGCTAAGCAATACTTATAATATCTTTCAAGATATTACACTTTTAGATTTCCCAATACACATACAGAGCCTTCAAAGGGACACCTGTGTGAACAACAGACTGAACAAGCTGAGCTCACATACAGGCTGGAAATTAACTGTTGGAGCCATAGAACTGGTTCATACAAACTATATATACATAGACATGTACTCATACATACTATATATACATAGACATGTACTCATACATACACGTACATACTATATATACATAGACATTTACTCATACATACTATATATACATAGATATGTACTCATACATACTAAATATACATAGACATGTACTCATACATACACATACATACTATAATACATAGACATGTACTCATACATACACGTACATACTATATATACATAGACATGTACTCTTACATACACATACATATTATATATACTGTACATAGACATGTACTCATACATACACGTACATGCTATATATACATATACATGTACTCATACATACTATATATACATAGGCATGTACTCATACATACAAGTACATACTATATATACATAGACACGTACTCATACATACACGTACATACTATATATACATAGACATGTACTCATACATACACGTACATACACATACATATACATAAGTATATATCAACCAAAATGTTATGAATATATCAACAACAATGTTATGAATATATCAACAACAATGTTATGAATACATCAACAACAATGTTATGAATACATCAACAATGTTATGAATACATCAACAACAATGTTATGAATATATCAACAACAAACATCTCTCATTGGATCCAGATCTTACCAACAACAAGCAGCTCTGCGGTGTGATTGGCCGAGCCAGCGCTGTTGGTCGCCATGCAGCAGACCGTGTTCACACCATACTTCACACCTCTGACGAAGAGGAACCCCCTCTCCACCCAGGCCGCAGGCTCTGATTGGTTGTCTGTGCTGTCCCTCTCCAGGGGCCTGCCGTTGTGTAGCCACTCGACGGTGGGCCCCGGCGTGCCGCCGGCATCGCAGATGTAGCGTGCCGCGTGGCCCACGGGCAACACCTTGGTAGAGGAGTGGAACTCTGTGATGCTGGGGGCCTCATCCTTCATGAGCATCACTGAACCAGAAGAAACCAGGACGAGATGAGTGAACGTTGTACAACACGTATCTAGAGATGCACCATCAAAACACTCCCTTCACTCTCTCTAATACCTGTCCACTAGAGGGCGACCCAGAAGATTCAGACCCAGTTTTCTCGTCTGCCTTTTCATACATGATTGAATATCACAGCAGTATCTACAAAGATTTCCCAGGGAGGGGAAGACACTCCAGCTCAGAGTTAAACGAGTCGGGGGCGGAGCTTGTGGCCGGTTAGTTAAAATCAGCTTCTTAATTTCAGCTAGAATCAGCTAGTTCTTGTATGCCCATCCTAATTATTTAGTTCAAGTTTGGTATTGAGTATATTTTAAAGCCATTATTGCCTGTCGTACAAAGTCCTTAGTGATTTTTTTCAGAATATCTTGTTATTTGTTAATATTGTATCTACATTACATTACACATTTTATTTAGATTACAGGCACATTGTCTTCTGAGTAATTTGACCATAGGATACATGTTTTATTATAGCCCACTATGCACCTGCTGTATTCTTTATTTATATTCACGTGCAAATGCCTCTTTACTTTGTAATGTTTCAGCTGGTCTGTGTTTCTGTTCAATAAGGTTTTTCCTAAATAATGAAATAATGCATTTAGTTGATTGGTGCTTTAATCAAAACTCATCACAGATGAAAGGTTGGTCTCGTGCTGAAAAAAATGGCAACAATTTATGCAAATATTTTGTTAAATAACAGCTTGAAATTAATAATGAATTATACTAACACTACTTTCGCCTCATGGGGCACCATTTTATAATAGTGGGGGGGAAGCGGACGCGGGGGTCATTTTCTCTAGTTTACAAACGGCGGTCTGAGTAGCGGTCGGGTGCAGTTACAGCAAGATGAGGATTCAGGTGAGAAAATACCTAAACCCTGCATCACTAGTAGACACAGACCCTGATCAGAGGTACACACATCCAACCACCTTCCCATTCATAAAGAGTATTTATACTGTATTTACTGCACAGAGAATAGAAAGTTGGAACCATTCTCCACTCATGAACACAAACAAAGTCTACGGACCCTCTTTGTTTAGGTCAGCTTCCGGATGTTCCAGGACTAAGACCTTCTCACAGATCCAGTAGTGCAGTCTGTCACACGGTTCTTCAGACAAGCTGCCATCCCATGCTACACAGTCTTTTCCTCTACTGTCATTGTGTGGTTCACCTTGTCTCCAACTGAGAACCACAAGGAATACAAAGTTGAGCCCAGTGTTGAGGTGATGTCACTCTCAGAGAAGAGATTCTGCTGAATAGAGTCATCAGCCTTACCTTGAAGTCATGTGGGTATCATCCACCCACTTGAAGATCCCCTCTTTGTCTCGATCACTCAGTCCAATCCAGGTAGCACCCCTCAATCTGCTGACAAACCCCTGTTTCCAATAGTAATAGCATCTGTTCTCATGACAACACAGTTGACTGAATGAAAAATGTACTCCTAACACACACACACACACACAGCCTCCGTCACCTGTTCTTCTCTGCTGTTGATAACTACCAGGTCTGCGTTTCTTTGCAGACAGTCTTCTCTACTGTCTGTCCAGTAGAAATAAAGTAGAGACTCTGGTTGAAATACTGCCAGCCCAGTCGTGTCAAATCATCTGTTGAATGTAAAATAAAATCCTTAACAAACAGAACTGCTCATCTTACTGTCGTCATTACTTGTGACACACAACCCTGAGACCTGACCTTGTGTAGTAGACCACAATATAAACATGACATTGTGTAGTAGACCACAATAGAAACCTTAACTTTTGTAGTAGACTACAATATAAATCTCCCCTTGAGTGTAGACCACTATAGACAGACTATCTGTCCGTTCTTCACTGAAGTGCCTTACGTAGAACTGTAAACCTCTTATTGGAGCGCATAACAAAGACAAGCTCCTCTGTACTCTACTGCTCCCCTGCTGGAGGAGACTAACACCTGCAGTACCACCATGCTGCCAGAAGGGGGACATCCTATATTTATTTTAATTGGTTGGAAGTTCAACACTGCAAAGTTATAAGGAAGAGGGGATGTTCAAACATGAATCAGTAAAAGTGTATGAGTATTTTTGAAAGATATTTTCATAACACAATTGATTTAAAAACGTTCATAACCTTTATAAAAACACTCACCAAGTTCATCCAATAATTGCTCTCTCCCCCCCATCCAAGGTGTCGCTGAGTCTAGGACACAGGACAGAGGAGTACAGAAGAAATCAGCTCAAACAGAACAACATCGTCTCTGAACATAACAGGACCCACAGCCAATCAAACAAAGTATATCCACCCTGAAAACATGATTATTATTATTATGATTATTATTAATAAAAGTAATAGCCCATCTAATTTTAATAACAATAACTATCATTATCATCAATATCATTTTTATTATTATGATCATTAATATTATTATTAGTATTATTAAAACTATTATTATTGTAATTATATTCAGGATGAAATTATTTAGACTCACAGAGGCGCACGGAGATTACGAGACTACTCAGCAGTCCGATGCTCAGAGTTACAATGCTGTGCGACTTTAGAGCTGTTGATGAGTAGGACACACACACACACACACACACACACATTTATTCATACTACGGGGCCATTATTCACAGTCCAGACAGTCTCCCTATGGTCTGCAGAATCCCTCCCCATCTTCAAGAAATATCTGAAGACCTCTACTAAGAACACCTCAATAACTGATTAATTGTTCTACCCTTTTATATTTTATATATTCTTCTTGTATTATACACATACACACATATACAGTAATACATACTGTAATACATAGCATAATACACATGTACACATACAGTAAAACAGTAACACATACCCATCCCCCTCCCTGCCAGACCTCTCTCACTGTACTTGAGTTGGGATAAGCATTAAATGGCCTTCTTTTGTCCCATAGTCCAACAGCAGATCCCCCACCTACCAACAGGTCTGGGGGACAATCTCACCCTGGGATCACACCACGCCAATTGTTAATGGTAACCCAATAGGAATCGGGGAGTGTAATGGACATTTCCATAAGACATGTTGTTCACAAGACACTAAGACCCCTTAGTTATCTATAGTAACCTTATCACTGTTTATACTGCCCTTGAGGGAAACTGAGACAGCTTTGGCTGACTCAGACACAGCAATACCACGAGCTACATCCTGAGATGGCCGAAAGGAGGAGTGGCCTCACTGCAGCTGTGCCCTCAAGGACATTTCCCTGCTTTCAACCTGGAGTGCCCCCACTGTTCAGGGCTCAATACAGCG
Source organism: Lota lota (assembly GCA_026745465.1). Lineage (NCBI taxonomy): Eukaryota > Metazoa > Chordata > Actinopteri > Gadiformes > Lotidae > Lota > Lota lota. The sequence continues at coordinate 4,267,005 of JACYXH010000469.1, read as the reverse complement.
CTTCAACCTTTGAATGCTTGTTGTGTTAAGTGTTATTAAGTTAATAAACTCTTTAAGTTTAGTCTGAGTTGCGTTGCCAATATAGTTCAAAGGATTTCCACCACAGGGGTTGTACCTTTTTGTATGTTAACAGGCAATGATTGGAAGGCATCTGAGAGCCCCGCCCTTATCATGTGTTTTGAAATACTGTTGTTTGTGTGAAATTAAAGAGAAATTACTGAATGACTGTGGTGGTTGTTTGGATGTCCTGCGTGAGCCCACGAATTAAGTATTGAACGAGAAGTCTTTACTCTGTGGTCTATTTGGAAGAAACAGACTTGGAAACTGCACCTTGCAGAACAAATATTTTCATTAGGTGAGCCAGCCAGGATAAAAAATAAAAAACACTAATCAGTAGAATACTTGTTCATTTGGCTAGCTAGCCAGGAGTGTACTTCTTCATTTGACTAGCTAGCCAGGATTTTACTTCTTCATTTGTCTAGCTAGCCAGGAGTGTACTTCTTTATTTGACTAGCTACCAAGGAGTGTACTTCTTCATTTGTCTAGCTAGCCAGGAGTGTACTTCTTTATTTGACTAGCTACCAAGGAGTGTACTTCTTCATTTGGCGAGCTAGGCAGGAGTAAACTTCTTCAATACGTAAACATAAAGGAGTGCATACTGTAATTTATGGGTACATATACAGGAATACATACACTAAAATATAGGTACACATACAGCAATACATACAGTAATATATACAGTAATGCATACAGTAGTACATAACTAAACATACAGTAATCGAGGGGTGGGCATATGGCCTGCGTGTTACCAGGGTTATTCACAACGGCACACGCAGAGTGCCGTTGTGATGTTCATATTAATTACAAACTTTATGTAATTGTGTCCATAAGTCCACTTGATATCACTTCAGTTAAATTTGTAGCCTTTATTAAAATGAAAATAATTAGATAATAATTAAATGCACGTAGATGAAAACATCTTTTTTTAATGGATTATTAAAAAAATCTCTAAAAAGGGCACCTACCAAATCTTCTCTTCCTGGTCTCCTCCTGGTCCAAAGACGTGTCCTCAGGTTCCTCAGGGAGTCCAGGGTCCAAAGACGTGTCCTCAGGTTTCATAGTGGGTCCAGGGTCCAGTTCATAGATGGGGTCCATGGTTCCTCTCTGTCAGCTTCCACTGCTTCTGCTCTCAGGCTTCAGCTCTGCTATATAAGACGGAAAGACGACGTCACATGTTTGAATTCTGACCAATCATCAGCTTGTCATCTGAACCATCAGTGTCAGGAAATGTTTTTCTTACACTCTTATCAGATGCCATCACTCAAGCTCGCACGCAACCACACACACAAGATTATTTTTAATTTAATATAAAGACACAACATTTAGAGGTATAATATAGTAGATAGCGTAGTGGACATGTCTAGGAGTCCACTACAGATGTATATTTATACAACATAACTCAGCACACTATGGGAATGGCAGAATTAGTGTGTTTTTCTAACATTGTCTAAGTGTGTGTGTGTGTGGGGGTGTGTGTGTATGTCTGTGTCTGTGGTCTAATAGGTTATATTTAAAGCGTGGGTTGTTCCATTAGTTGATGTTAACTCTGATGCTTATCATTTGTGTGAAGACTATCTGTTGTACTAACGTCATCATAGACAGCGGCTCAGGTTTACATATATAAAGAATACATAGATATGTCATGTTGTTTTACTTTTATTAATTCTAACATACATAATTAACATCCACACAAACCAGTTTTATGTTTAACCTCATTCATTCATGTTTCTATTATTTTGACCTTAGTTATGTTTCTTTCATTGGTTCTCCACTACCTGTTTTATTATTTATAATAAATAAATAAAACACATTTTTGTGAAAAGCCAGTGCAACACGTCTTTATTTGGCGGGATGGCTCTGTTGGGGAAACTCCCCGGCCGTCCGAGCAGCCATGCAACACCATATCCCATCAGGTCAATCAGTTTAGAACGCCCTTGACCACAGATCTGAAGGGCTTCACAGGCCGCGTTATAGAGATGAGGAGAGAGAGAGAGACAGTGAGCTTGACCACAGATCTGAAGGGCTTCACAGGCCGCTTTATAGAGATGAGGAGAGAGAGAGAGACAGTGAGCTTGACCACAGATCTGAAGGGCTTCACAGGCCGCGTTATAGAGATGAGGAGAGAGAGAGAGCTGAGGAAGGAGAGGGGGAGAGAGAACTGAGGAAAGAGAGAGGGGGGGAGAAGGAGACAGAGACAGAAAAAGACAGCGAGAGAACTGAGGAAAGAGAGAGACAGAGATAGAGACAGAGAGAGCTGAGGAAAGAGAGAGAGAGAGAGAGAGAGAAAGAGAGAGAGAAAGAGAGACAGTGAGAGAGCTGAGGAAAGAGAGCGAGAGGGAGAGAGAGACAGAGAGAGAGAGACAGTGAGAGTGCTGAGGAAAGAGAGAGAGCTGAGGAAAGAGAGAGGGTGAGGGAGAGAGAGACAGAGAGAAAGAGAGACAGAGATAGAGACAGAGACAGGGACAGACAGCGAGAGAGAGAGACAGAGAGAGAGACAAAGAGAGACAGATGAGGAAGGAGAGGGGAGAGAGAGCTGAGGAAGAAGAGGGGAGAGTAAGACAGAGAGAGCTTAGGAAGGAGAGAGAGGGAGACGTTGCATGCAGCGGAGCAGATGATGAAATGCATGATCAGAAGATAAATCATGCTCCTGGGTGTGAGGAAACATCCTGTGAGATACACACGATACACTTGAAGGGCTAGAGTCTGTATAGTCTCTAAGTCATAGTTTGTAACTCACTCTGTTGGTCTAGAGAGGTTTAAACATAAAAGATAATTAAAGAGTACATAAAGGGATGAATCAGATTCTGAATTTTATGTGCTGGCATGATTCTTGCACTTTTTGGGTTGTATCTTCATTGAATGCACATCTTGTAAGTAGCTTTGGACAAAAGCGTCCGCTAAATGAATGTTGTAGCAATGTGCGTGCTACACGCCACCTAGGTGGCTTTACTGGGCTCCTCCCACGACCAGGACACAGGTTGATGTTGAGTAAACCGGTTTGTTGTAGAGTTGTAACAGTCAGCGCAGGTGTTCAGTACCAGCATGTCCGAGCTCTCTGAGTGTGTGTGTGTGTGTGTGTGTGTGTGTGTGTGTGTGTGTGTGTGTGTGTGTGTGTGTGTGTGTGTGTGTGTGTGTGTGTGTGTGTGTGTGTGTGTGTGTGTGTGTGTGTGGTGACGGCTGGTTTAACCTGTGAGCCATGATTGGTCAATGCACCACAGGTGTGCAGCCTCAACCCGCCCCAGAGTCCAATAAGTGTGACTCAGGCCAGGTGAGGCTGCTTCACCCATCAACCACACACACTCCACAATGTATTTTAATGTGATGTGAAATCCACGATAATGTTCATTATGTTTGTGAGGGACTGAACACAGGAAACAGTAATACAGAGTTGTGACAAAAAGGGCTTTTATTTATTTATTATAAATACTAAAACAGGTAGTGGAGAACCAATGAAAGAAACAAAAGAATAGAAACATGAATGAATGAGGTTCAACATAAAACTGGTTTGTGTGGATGTTAATTATGTATGTTAGAATGATTAAAAGTAAAATAACATGACATATCTATGTATTCTTTATATATGTAACCCTGAGCCGCTGTCTATGATGACGTTAGTGTAACAGATAGTCTTCAAACAAATGATAAGCATCATTTAAAGCTTTCAATAGAACTGCCTTTTAGACCACACACACACACACACACACACACACACACACACACACACACACACATAGACATAGACAACGTCAGCAAAAAACAATAATTCTGCTGTTGTCATTGTGTGCTGAGTTAAGTTATATAAATATGAATAGAACTCCGTATTGACTCCCAGACATGTCCACTACGCTATTTACTATATTCTAGAGAGATTTGACTCCCAGTACCAGGTGTTATAGAGAGGGTCTGACTGGCCGCTGTTACTGGGAGGTAGAGAGGGAAGGAAGTGTTCTTATAGGAGTGACATACAGAGGAATCACAAGGAGAGGAGGGGGTGATGACAGCAGGCTTGGAAGAAACAACAAGTCCTGGAGTCTTCTTTGTTATGTTGGTTGTTACACTGCCCGGTACAACGGTAGTAGAACAGACATACGTCTCCCCCCCCCTGGCTCTAACAGAGTAGGAGTGTATCTGGACCGGCCTGCTGGCACTCTGTCCTTCTACAGAGTGTCCCCAGATGTAGGAGGGTCCTCAGACACACTGACACACATCCACACCTTCCAGTCCACCTTCACCCAGGTGGACCTCCTCCCTGGGTTTTGGTTGTATTGGGGGGTTGGTAACTCAATGTCTCTGTGTCGGTTGTAGAAAAAAAGAACACGCGGGAGGGCGGGCGGACATGCACACACACACAGACACATAGTGCACACACACATTGTACATATACACACATACACACACAAACGCATAGCACACACACAGTACACACACACACAAACGCATAATACACACACACACACGCATAGTACATATCCAAGCATAGTACGCACACGCACACACACACGCATAGTACACACACACACACATAGTGCACACACACACATTGTACATATACACACATACACTCACACACAAACGCATAGCACACATAAAAACGCATAGTACACACACATAAACTCTAGCACACACACACACACACACACACACACATGCATAGTACACACCCACAGTACACACACACACAAACGCATAGTACACACACACACACACATAGTGCACACACACGTACATATACACACATACACACACACACAAACGCATAGCACACACACACAGTACACACACACACAAACGCATAGTACACACACGCATAGTACATATACACGCATAGTACGCACACACACACGCATAGTACACACACACACACACATAGTGCACACACACATTGTACATATACACACATACACTCACTCACAAACGCATAGTACACACAAACGCATAGCACACACACACACACATGCATAGTACACACCCACAGTACACACACACAAACAAACGCATAGTACACAAACACACACACACGCATAGTACATATACACGCATAGTACGCATGCGCACACACACACGCATAGTACACACACACACACATAGTGCACACACACACATTATACATATACACACATACACTCACACACAAACGCATAGCACACATAAAAACGCATAGTACACACACACAAACTCTAGCACACACACACGCACACACACACACACACATGCATAGTACACACCCACAGTACACACACACACAAACGCATAGTACACACACACACACACACACATAGTGCACACACACGTACATATACACACATACACACACACAAACGCATAGCACACACACACAGTACACACACACACAAACGCATAGTACACACACACACGCATAGTACATATACACGCATAGTACGCACACACACACGCATAGTACACACACACACACACACATAGTGCACACACACATTGTACATATACACACATACACTCACTCACAAACGCATAGTACACACAAACGCATAGCACACACACACACATGCATAGTACACACCCACAGTACACACACACACAAACGCATAGTACACACACACACACACACACGCATAGTACATATACACGCATAGTACGCATGCGCACACACACACGCATAGTACACACACACACACACATAGTGCACACACACACATTGTACATTTACACACATACACACACACACACACACGCATTGTACACACACACAGTACACACCCACACAAACGCATACTACACACACACACACACATAGTACACACACAAACACGCATAGTACATATACACGCATAGTACGCACGCGCATACACACACGCATAGTACACACACACACAGTACACATACAGTACACGCACACAGTACACACACAGACAAAAACAAATTTGATACAAACATATAAATACATGCAGAGGTTATATTTACTCTTTCATGTACTTCAGTAACTTTTTGAATAGATTACTTTTAAGAGTAGTTTTATTGTAACATACTTTTCACTTTTACTCAAGTCTGAGAGAGAGAGATTTGTTGTGTCTGTATTTGCCTTCATTCATGTTATTTTGTAAAGATTTAATGTGTTATTGTGTGTTTAATTTGAAGGGATACATGCTATTTTATGTGTTGTTAATGTATTTTAAACAAGCATATAGAATTTGTCTATTTGTCTATTTACGTTCATCTTGCTCTGCTTATTACAACAATAAATTATTTTGTATGAAGTAACTCAGTACTTGAGTAATCTTTTCACTAGATACTTTCTTACTCTTCCTCAAGTCATTATCTGATGACTAGTTTTACTCATGTGATATTGTTTTGAATATTGTGGAGCCAATCTCAATATTGTGTTATGTAGTGTAGACCTACTCTATATTTGAGAGGATCACTCGTATGAGAGGGACATGAAATGACCTTCATGGTGATTTAAAACTGCTCAGATCGTCTCAACACATACATCAATGGTGATGACGTAGGGCCATGTTTTTCAGGTCATCCAGTTGCACTGACGTCATCTAACCAGCAGATGATGCTACGGTGCACCTTTTTCTAGTGTTTAAAAACGGACCTTATATCAAATCAATTGGTTTATTATTCTCAATACGTTTAAATGATTCATGTAGGCCTATAGCTTCATTCTCCACGTTACTAGCTAGAGTTGAATGAAACTATCTGATATCTGATAAACTATCAGTCTATCTTCTTCTGCTCCTGGGGACGGTGGTGGAGGAGGTGGTGGAGGAAATGGTGGAGGTGGTGCTGGTGGTGGAGGTGGTGGTGATGGAGGTGGTGGTGGTGATGGAGGTGGTAGTGGTAGTGGAGGAGGTGGTGGTGGAGGTGTTGGTGGTAGTGGTGGTGGAGGAGGTGGCGGTGGTGGTGGTGGTAGTGGTGTTGGAGGAGGTGATGGTGGAGGTGGTAGTGGTGGTGGAGGAGGTGGTGGTGGTTGTGGAGGTTGTAATGGTGGTAGTGGTTGTGGTAGTGGTGGTGGAGGTGGTAGTGGTGGTGGTGGTGGTTGTGGTGGTTGTGGTGGTGGTGGTGGAGGAGGTGGTGGTGGTGGTGGAGGAGGTGGAGGTAGTGGTGGTGGAGGTGGAGGCGGTGGTGGTGGAGGTGGTGGTGGTGGAGGTGGAGGTGGTGGTGGTGGTGGTGGAGGTGGTAGTGGTGGTTGTGGTGGTAGTGGTGGTGGAGGTGGTAGTGGTGGTGGTGGAGGTGGTGGTGGTGGTGGAGGAGGTGGAGGTAGTGGTGGTGGTGGTGGTGATGGTAGTGGTGGTGGTGGTGGTGGTGGTGGTGGAGGAGGTGGAGGTAGTGGTGGTGGAGGTGGAGGCGGTGGTGGTGGAGGTGGTGGTGGTGGAGGTGGAGGTGCTGGTGGTGGTGGAGGTGGTAGTGGTGGTGGTGGTGGTAGTGGTGGTGGAGGTGGTAGTGGTGGTGGTGGAGGTGGTGGAGGTGGTGGTGGTGGAGGAGGTGGAGGTAGTGGTGGTGGTGGTGGTGGTGGTGGTGGTGGTGGTGGAGGCGGTGGTGGAGTAGGTGGTGGTGGTGGTGATGGTGGTCCAAGTAAAACTATAGAATCTGCGTCCTCTGGTTCTGAGTGGTCGGCCACTCTCCGACAGCTCCGGGCTTCAGGGCTACTTTTCATTTGAGGACAAAAACAGAGAGAAGAAGAGCTGAGGAGTGCTTCTCTCTGCAGCTGCACCAGTGACAGACCAGTGACAGACCAGTGACAGACCAGTGACCTTCACTGGGCTGTGTGGGCCACTTGTGTAGCACATGGTACACTGGCTTTTGGCCCCCTCCATCGCTACTTTCACAGGAACCTTCAGGGGCCTTAGAGATTGGTCGGGGACTGCAGGCACACACAGCAGCAGAACTAAAGGGATAAGCTGAGGTCTCTGGACATTGGGATATCTGGAAGTCATTCCCCGATTCGGACGAGTTTGTTTAATTCCAAACGATTCCACGATGATGTACAAAATCATCGTTGTGGTTCCAGAAGTCGAATCGGGTTTGTTGATAATGAAGTCGCTCTCTCTGCGATGAAGCAGAGGGTCTCGGGGAGACCTTCATCGCCGTGTTAAAGGCTGTTTGACTCAATTTAGAGCAATTTCCCCCCCCCCGGTGACCACCTGCGTTAAGATGCAGAGCACAGCGACGGCTAGCATGCTAGTGTGTGTTATGAGCATCGACCGAGCTCATCGCTGCTCATCACACACACACACACACACTCACACACGGCACATTCACACACACACTCACACACGACACACACACACACACACATTCACACACACACGGCACACACACACGACACACACACACGACACACACACACCAAGACACACACACACACCTAGTCACTTTCTCTAAGACACACACACGCACACACCAAGACACACACACACACACACACACACACACTCACACACACACACACACTCACACTCACACTCACACGCACACACTCACACACACACACACACTGACACACTCTCTTATCTCAAGCGACAGCTCTTCTGTTCCAGAATCCTTGTGTGTCTCCCTGCAGCCTCCACCTCTGGGGAAGGCCGGGTGGCGCTGGCCGTGGCGCCGCTGAGGGCCGTCTGACTGAATGATGGCCTGCCTCGCGCCGGGGAAGCTACAGCGTCTCTTGTCCCTCCCCCGCTAGCACCTGCTGAGCGCGTTACCAGGCAACAGCAGGAGTGGGTGGAACACGCTGGGAAAAGTGACAGGTCCTCACAAGGCCCCACGGAGGATAGAGCAAACTGAAAAGTGGCTCACAAAGATTAGAGATGTGTGTGTGTGTTAGTGTGTGTTTCTGTGTGTGTGTGTATTAGTGTGTGTTTCTGTGTGTGAGTGTGTATATTAGTGTGTGTGTGTGTGTGTGTATGCGTGTGGTGTGTGTGTGTGTTAGTGTGTGTGTTCAAACACAAACGCTATATTTTGTCTTCCTTTGTTGTGGAGTCCTTGTTCTATGTGGTGCTTGTATTTGGATGCGCACAATGCGCACATGCAAATCCACCCACAAGGCTCCAGACACAGGTTTGAAATGCTCTTAAAGGTTCATGTTCACATGTAGTGCATCCACAAGGCTCCAGACACAGGTTTGAAATGCTCTTAAAGGTTCATGTTCACATGTAGTGCATCCACAAGGCTCCAGACACAGGTTTGAAATGCTCTTAAAGGTTCATGTTCACATGTAGTGCATCCACAAGGCTCCAGACACAGGTTTGAAATGCTCTTAAAGGTTCATGTTCACATGTAATGCATCCACAAGGCTCCAGACACAGGTTTGAAATGCTCTTAAAGGTTCATGTTCACATGTAGTGCATCCACAAGGCTCCAGACACAGGTTTGAAATGCTCTTAAAGGTTCATGTTCACATGTAGTGCATCCACAAGGCTCCAGACACAGGTTTGAAATGCTCTTAAAGGTTCATGTTCACATGTAGTGCATCCACAAGGCTCCAGACACAGGTTTGAAATGCTCTTAAAGGTTCATGTTCACATGTAGTGCATCCACAAGGCTCCAGACACAGGTTTGAAATGCTCTTAAAGGTTCATGTTCACATGTAGTGCATCCACAAGGCTCCAGACACAGGTTTGAAATGCTCTTAAAGGTTCATGTTCACATGTAATGCATCCACAAGGCTCCAGACACAGGTTTGAAATGCTCTTAAAGGTTCATGTTCACATGTAGTGCATCCACAAGGCTCCAGACACAGGTTTGAAATGCTCTTAAAGGTTCATGTTCACATGTAGTGCATCCACAAGGCTCCAGACACAGGTTTGAAATGCTCTTAAAGGTTCATGTTCACATGTAGTGCATCCACAAGGCTCCAGACACAGGTTTGAAATGCTCTTAAAGGTTCATGTTCACATGTAGTGCATCCACAAGGCTCCAGACACAGGTTTGAAATGCTCTTAAAGGTTCATGTTCACATGTAGTGCATCCACAAGGCTCCAGACACAGGTTTGAAATGCTCTTAAAGGTTCATGTTCACATGTAGTGCATCCCGTACCGGGGAGAATGAGGGACGCATCCACGCCTCAGTGGAACATCTCTGAGAACCACAGAGAACCTACACGCACACAGACGCACACACACACGCACACAGACAGACACACACACACACACAGACATGCATGCACGCACAGACACACGCACACACAGACACGCACACACAGACACACGCACTCACAGACATGGATGCACGCACACGCACACAGACACACACACACAGACACACGCACACAGACACACGCACACACAGACATGCATGCACGCACACTAACACACGCACACACAGACATGTACGTGCACGCACACAGACACATAGACACAGACACACACACATGCACACAGACACACGCACACAGACACACGCACACAGACACACGCACACTGACACACGCACACACAGACATGCACGCATGCGGACGCACACACACAGACACACGCACACACAGACATGCACACACGCGCACGCACACACACGCACACACATTAGGACATAACGTACGCACATAAGGATTAAGGATTATAACATGCTCCTTAATCACTTAATCACTCAGTTAAGGACTTGAGGATCCTTAATCACTAAGCCGTTTCCTCATCTTAATTCATATCAAAATCAGCAGGCTAGGTAGTAACATGATACTTTGTATGTCGAGACGTAAACACAATTGAATTCATAACGTTGAAATATTATACTTTAAAAACAAGGTCATCTGAATTTATTCGTTTTGAAATCACCTCTTTGGAATTCAAATATGGCATTTCAAGTTGTACCATTTAAAAAACATGATAAAAAGATTATGCATTCCCTAATTATGATACAGAAATACGAGTTGCAGATATTTGATATATTCGAGATATCTCTCTCTCTCTCTATATATATATATATATATATATATATATATATATATACATACAATATTGATTACTTATATTCAAGTGGTCAAAATATGGACCAGAAAATTAAAGCCATAAAAATTTGAACTGCAGTAGCAGGGCCTTCCTTCGAATCTACTGCCAGCCTATCAGAGCGCCATCCTTCAGTCATGTGATCAAAACAAACTGCTGGAGAATTAAAGCCAACGATGGCCAACAGGGAGAAGGACGGGGCTCAGGTAAATTGTACGGTTTATGTCAGTTATGTATAATCAAAGTCGGGCCTCAATAAGCACAGTAGGTTTCAGGGCTTCAAAAAAGCTCGTAACACAACATAACCACCATGACAGCAGTCTGTTCCATCACGTTCAGTCTCGATTGCCGAGGTGAATTCAAAACGAATGAATTCAGATGATTTTTGGCTTCAAAGTATAATATGTCAATGTTATCAATTCAATGGTGTTTTATATTTCCATATACAAAATTAAATGGATTTTAAAAATTCAAAACGTTATGATTTGCTTCCATGCACACCTGCATGTAGGTGTACTAATTAGGTTGCCATGGTAATGAGTTCGCGGGGCTTGTTGCAGGTGGCGCTGTTTACTTCCGTTCAGTAAAGCAGCTAGTTTGGTAGTAGCCGTCTTTTGTCTCCAATACACGGTCATTTCCTAAATAATTTTTACAAATTAAACCACAACACGGTTGGAAGTTTCCGGTTCAACTTCTATGTGTGACTAATGACAAATGTGGTCCTCTGTTTTCCGGGTTAACCGCAAGGAAACGAAGACGTTTCGAAGTAAAAGCGACTGCTGTAGCTGGACCTGCTGTGAGGAACATTTGTTTTTCTACTAGGCCTACTTGATATGTTACATAATGTTAGTTGTGGATGTAACGGGACGGAAAGTGTTTTAAATGAGTATTGTTGCAAGTCATAGGCCTATTGCTATATTGAAATAAACGTGACTGTCATGGTTAGCCTAGCGCTTCTAGAAGCTCGAGACCTCATTCACTTTCAATTGGCCGCCATCACAAGTAGTAGGCGGGGAAATGACGTCACACAATGCCGGTGTTTGGCCCTGTTCTGTTAGCCATTGTAATGTGTGACACCGGGGGGCGCTGTTTCCTCTTTTCTGCGTTGACTGAGTAAAGGACTAATAAACAGTTTGTCGGGATGGGTTCATTGGTTTTGTTCCACCGGGCCATAGCCCGTTGAGTGGCTGAAGCTAAGCGGTTGATTTGTCTCTGTGGTGGCATGATGATGATGACGGGCCTTTGTTTCTTGATACAAACGTCAATAGATATAGAGATAGATATATAGAGATAGCTATAGAGAGATTAATAGATAGCGATAGAGGTATAGAGATAGATAGATAGATATATATCTATATATGTAGCTATAGAGAGATGGCTAGATAGCGATAGAGGTATAGATAAATATAGAGGTAGATATATAGAGATCGATATATAGCTATAGAGAGATGGAAAGATAGAGGTATAGATATATACATATATATATATATATATATATATATATATATAGCTATAGAGAGATGGATAGATAGCGATAGAGGTATAGATATATAGATGTATAGATATTTAAATATATAGATGGATATATATCTATCACTATTAGTTGCTTCTTCTTAAGCAACTTGCTTTTTTAATTGGATTATTCACTAATGAAAACACTTGGATAGAGATATTGTCATGTTCCTGCTTTTATTTTGAGTCTCTGTCTGTTTGTTTCACTTCCTGTTTTATTTTGAAATTTATCTGCTTCCTCAGTCCCATGCTTAAATACGCACGCGTTCCATTTCCCTGTGCCAGATTGTCTTCATTTGTTCGTTACTCGCTCCAGCTTTTTTTCCCGCGTTAGCTTTTTCTCAGTGTTCATATGCAATTCCTAGTGTTTGTTTTCCCCCGTGTTTACCAGACAATTGTTGTAGTTCTGACGACGGATATCTATCTGCCATTTTTGTCCCTTTGAACAATTAAAATTTCTTAACTATAATTCCCTGTCCGAGTCGTGCATTTGAGTCCGCCATTCAGTACAATCTGGCCAACATGGACTCAGCCGACTCTGAAGCGGTTCGATCAGCTCTGCGCGCTCAAGCTCAACGTTTGCAGCAGCAGGAAGAACAACTCCATATTCTTCGGAATGAGCTGGTGGCGACGGCTAATCGCCAGGAGAACCAGGTGATCGGAGTGAGTGACCAGATTGCTCAGCTTGCCACTCATTTTCAACGCCTCGCTACGAGGGAGCCGTCTACTGGAGGGGACGCCGACACTCCCGCTTCAACGTCTTCCAGTGGATATTCTACGGAACCAAGGCCTTCCTCTTCTCTGTTTCCGCATCTCGCTCGTCCGGAGAGATTTTCCGGGGATTCCGGAGATTGCCGGGCATTCTTGACTCAGTGTGAACTCCATTTTGAGCTGCAGGCGGTCGCTTACCCTTCGGATAGAGCTAAAGTTGCGTTTATTATTTCACATCTTTCTGGAAGAGCAGAGTCATGGGCAGCAGCTGAGTGGAGCCAGAAGTCTGCAGTATGTGACTCTTATATATGCTTTACTCAGACTTTTTCACGGATTTTTCAGCATGTTTCTCCCGGTAGGGAGGCTGCACGTGCTTTGGTGGGATTACGACAAGCAAGAAGAAGGGTTTCGGACTACGCCATTGAGTTTCGCACTCTGGCTGCTGAGAGCGGCTGGAATGCTTTTGCTCTTTCTGATGTGTTCCTGTGTGGATTATCGGCTCAGGTGAAGGATCACTTGGCACCTTTGGATTTACCAGCGGATTTGGATTCGCTTATAGCACTGGCTATTAAGATAGACAAACGACTGCTGGAAAGGGAGAGAGAGGAACATCATGGAAGCTGTTTTTTAAGTGACCGGCAGAGGGAGCATTGGTCATCCAGAACTGCTCAGCGGTCTCAAACTGCTTCGTCAGACCTTCGCCGTCCGAGGAGGCCTACCTCCAGAGTTCTTCATGACACCTCTTCTTCCACACCAGAACTACGCCGACCTGTTATGTCATATTCCGGGACACTGGCAGCTGAGGAGCCGATGCAGCTGGGTAGAGCTCGCCTTTCTCCAGAGGAGCGACAACGTCGCATGAGAGAGGGTCGCTGTCTCTACTGCGCCCAGCTGGGTCATCGTATTGCATTCTGTCCAGTAAAAGACGGGGCTCATCAGTAAACCAGAGGGCGCTGGTGAGCCGTACACTCATTCCTAGTTGTCCCTCTCGTCCCAAGGTTGAGGTCACCCTGACTAATGGTTCTGTTTCACTTACGCAGGCGGTGTTAATGGATTCAGGCGCTGACACCAGCCTAATGGACACCAATCTCTCCAAGAAACTTCTTTTGGAACCTGTTCGGCTTTCCAAACCGTTGGAGGCAGCGGCTCTGGATGGCCAGCTACTCTGGAGGATTACGCACTGCACATCTCCAGTGACCGTGACTTTCTTGGATGGTCACACTGAGACCATAACTTTTCTGTTTTACTCTCCTGAACACCTGGTGGTTCTCGGGTTTCCGTGGCTCACATCTCACAATCCTCACATTGACTGGCTTTCGGGCAAGATTGTGGAATGGGGAGAAAACTGCAAGCTGTCTTGTTTCGCCACGCGCATTGAGGTGGGTGGTAGTGAGACCGTTTCCATCAATGGCAGTCAGGAGGAACCGACATCGGATTTTCCTGATCTCACCGGCGTTCCTGAATGCTACTTGGACTTAAGGGAGGTATTCAATAAGACTAAAGCCACTTCACTGCCCCCTCACAGACCTTATGACTGCGCCATTGATCTGCTGCCTGGTACATCCCCTCCCAAAGGCAGATTGTTTTCTCTGTCATCTCCTGAAATGGGCTCCATGAAGGAGTACGTGGAAGCTTCGCTTAAAGCTGGTATCATCCGTCCTTCGTCTTCTCCAGCCTGAGCTGGGTTTTTCTTCGTGGGTAAGAAGGACAACTCCCTACGACCCTGTATCGATTACAGAGGACTTAATGACATTACTGTAAAGAACCGCTACCCTTTACCTCTGATGGCTACTGCCTTTGAACTCCTGCAGGGGGCCAAGATTTTCACCAAGCTCGACCTCCGCAATGCTTACCACTTAGTCAGAATCAGAAGTGGTGATGAGTGGAAGACGGCATTCAATACTCCTACTGGTCATTATGAGTATTTGGTAATGCCTTTTGGCCTCACCAACGCCCCTGCTGTGTTCCAGGCGTTGGTGAATGACGTTCTAAGAGACATGTTGAATGTTTTTGTGTTCGTCTACTTGGATGATATCCTCATTTTCTCTCCAGACTTGCAGACACACACCCAGCATGTGCGGCAGGTGCTACAGCGGTTGTTGGATAATCAGCTTTATGTTAAGGCTGAGAAGTGTGAATTCCACGTTACCACAGTTTCCTTCCTAGGTTTCGTGGTGTCTGAAGGAGAGTTCCGCATGGGACTTGGACAAGGTGAGGGCGGTAGCTGAGTGGCCTACCCCTATCAATCGTAAACAAGTACAGCGGTTTCTGGGTTTTGCTAACTTTTACCGCAAATTTATCAGGAACTTTAGCACTGTTGCTGCTCTGACCCATCTCCCTTAGCTCCTACTAACATTTTGCCAGACTCCTGCATTATAGGAGCTGTCACATGGGAGGTGGAGGCGAAGGTGAAAGAGGCACTGGAGGGTTTAGATATTCCTGAGGAATGTCCTCCAAATCGTCTGTTTGTTCCTTCTGAGCTACGTTCCCAGGTCATTCATTGGGCTCACACATCGTTGCTCACCTGCCACCCTGGATCCAAGAGGACCATGTTCATGGTGAAGCAGCGTTTCTGGTGGCCATCCATGAAGACGGAGGTGATGGAGTATGTTGCGGCCTGTCCAGTTTGCGCTCGGAACAAGACTTCTCGCCAAGCATCCGTGGGTCTTCTACAGCCTCTGCCAGTTCCCAAGCGACAATGGTCGGACATTTCCCTGGACTTTGTCACTGGACTACCCCCTTCTGACGGTAACACTGCCGTTCTTACGGTAGTGGACAGATTTACTAAAATGGTTCATTTCATTCCTCTGCCGAAATTACCCTCCGCCAATGAAACGGCGGAGGTTATGCTCTCTCACGTTTTTCGGTTACATGGATTACCTGCAGATGTGGTGTCGGATCGAGGCCCCCAGTTTGTCTCGCAGTTCTGGAGGGCGTTCTGTACGCTTATTGGGGCCTCAGTCAGCCTGTCGTCTGGATATCATCCTCAGTCCAATGGTCAGACGGAGAGACTCAACCAAGAGATGGAGACAGGTCTTCGCTGCCTTGTCTCTCGTAACCCAGCCACATGGTCCAAACATCTGTTGTGGGTGGAATATGCGCATAACACCCTACCCTGTTCATCTATTGGTATGTCCCAATTCGAATGTGCCTATGGTTACCAGCCCCCCTTGTTTCCCGCACTCGAGAGTGAGGTGGTTCCTTCCTTGCTGTGTGCTTTGGTCAGACCCTCCTCATCTCATGGACAGTGTGGCTGACCTTCCAGTGTTCTCACTAGGCACTCCCAGTAACAACCCATACTTGTGTCGTGCGCATGTTCCCCACCCTTCATCTTTCCCTGTCAAATGTTTTCACTGCCTCTCCAAACTCCCCACGTTTCCCTTCATTTCGTTCGTACTTCAGTGTTCCTCCCACGTGATTTGTCTGTCCTTGAAGGAGTCCCATGTTACCTTCAGTGGCAGGTGACGTATTTAAGCTTTCTACTAGTGGATACAGTAGTTCCACCTGCTTTTTTCATCTGGTGTTTGTTTCACTTCCTGTTTATTTTCAAGCTTCCAGTCCCAGATTGTTCAGTCGTCTCCACCTCCCGTCCATTTCCCTGTGTCCTCATCTTGTTACTCCCTGTCCGTTTTGGCGTATATGGAAGTTCTCTTGGCAGTCGACGGGGGGACGTTACCAGTTCTTGGTTGATTTGGGTGGTGTCAGACAATAATGACCTGAATACTCTATTGCATTGTAACATACTGTTTGAATTCCTATGTATTTCTGATTTCTACCTGCTCCTCATCCTTGAGCTAGTACCAGTCCAGTCCTCTTTGAGGAGGTACTGTCATCACTGCTTTTATTTTGAGTCTCTGGTTTTTTTTATCTAATTTAAGTGAATTTATCTTTACAAATTTCATCGCTTCCCCAGTCCCATTTGAATACTTATTATCAGCTAGCATTTTGCCATTTAGTGTTTGTTCCCTTCGTGTAACATCTAGCTAACTATCTGGTTTGTCCCCTTAGAAAATTGAGTTCACATGAGAACCATATGAAGATTGAAAGATGACATTTTTACCTTTTTACCCTTTCATTTATACCAGAACACCACCTGTGCAGCCCATGGAAGACAAAACCAAAGACAAAACGCTGTGTTTTACTCATGCTGCCAATGTACCCACAGAGGAGAACACTAATATATTCTTTTTCAACTGCACCACAGAATAATAAAAAATAACATAAACAACCAAGAGCAAACACAAAAACTAAACCCACTAACAAACTATAACACACAACCACAACATTAAATACTCCCAAAAATAAAACATAACAAACCATCAAAAAAACAACCAAAAACACCACCCAAATAAAAAAAACCAACAAAACAAAACAAAATACCAAAACAGCACCAAAACCCACCACACCCAAACCACAACACCAAACAAACAACAACCAACACCCCCACACTATCAACACCACCCAACACCACACACCCAAACCACCACACCTACCATCAAAACACAAAACATTAAACACCACCCCCCAAAACCACCCACACCAACCCCAAATCAACACCACCCCCACATTAACACCACCCAGCACCATACCAACACAACACCAACCCAAAACCAACACCACCCTAACACCAACCCAACACCAACCCAACACCACCCCAACACCAACACCACCCAAACACCACCCCAACATCACCCCAACACCACTCCACCCCAACACCAACATCACCCCAACACCAACACCACCACAACACCAACCCAACACCACCCAAACACCACCCCAACATCACCCCAACACCACACCACCCCAACACCAACACCACTTCAACACCACCCCCACAACCCTAACTCCACCCCAAACCCAACACCATTTAAACACCACCCTAACACCACCCCAACACCACACCAACCAAACACCAACACCACTCCAACACCTTTCAACACCAACACCAACTCAACTCCACCCCAAAACCTCTCCAACACCACCCCAACCCCAACAACACCCCAACACCACACCAACACCAATATCAATCCAACACAAACCCCCACCCCATCCCCAACACCACCCCAACACCACCCCATAATCACCCAAACCCCAACCCCAAAACCAAACCAACCCCAACACCACCCCAACACAACCCTAACCCAATCACCACCGCAACACCACCCCAACCCCAACACCATCCAAACACCACCCCAACACCAACCTAACCCCATCACCACCACAACACCACCCCAACCCCAACACCATCCAAACACCACCCCAACACTCACACCGACCCATCACCAGCACCACCCCAACACCACTCCAACACCATACCACCCCAACACCATACCACCCCAACACCAACACCACTCAAACACCACCCAACACCAAGACCACCCCAACACCACCCCAATACCACCCCAACACCAACCTAACCCCATCACCACCACAACACCACCCCAACCCCAACACCATCCAAACACCACCCCAACACCCACACCAACCCATCACCAGCACCACCCCAACACCACTCCAACACCATACCACCCCAACACCATACCACCCCAACACCAACACCACTCAAACACCAACACCACTCAAACACCACCCAACACCAAGACCACCCCAACACCACCCCAATACCACCCCAACACCAACACTACCACAACACCACCCCAACACCATCCCAAAACAACCCCATCCCAACAACAACACCACCCCAACACCACCCCAACTCCATCCCAACACCAACACCATTCAAAACAACCCCAACACCACCCCAATACCATCCCAACACGACCTTAACACCGACACCTCCCAACATTACCCCACCACCACCACAACATTAACACCATCCCAACACCAACACCACCCCAACACCAACCCAAATCCACACCACCCCAACATTAACACCACCCCAGCACCATACCAACACCACACCACCCCAACACTACCCTAACACCAACCTAACACCAACCCAACACCACCCCAACACCACACCACCCCAACAACAATATCACCGCAACACCAACACCACCCCAAAACCAACACCACCACAACACCCCAACAACAATATCACCGCAACACCAACACCACCCCAACACCAACATCACCCCAACACCAACACCACCCCAACACCACCACCACAACACCCACCACAACCCCAACACCACCCCAAAACCAACACCACCACAACACGAACTCCTCCCCAACACCACCCCAACACCAACCCAACTCCACCTCAACACCAACCAACACCAACACCACCCAACACCACCCCAACACTACACTGCCCCAACACTATCACCACCCCAACACCACCCAACACCACCCCAACACCAACAACACTTCAACACCACCACCACCCCAACACCACCACAACCCCAACACCAACACCACCACAACACCAACACCATTTCAACACCACCCTAACACCACCCCAAAACCACCCCAACACCACCCCAACACCACCCCAACCTTAACAACACCCCAACACCACCCCAACACCAATATCCATCCAACACCACCCCCACCCCATCGACACCCCAACACCAACCCACAATAACCCAAACCCAAACCCCAACACCAACACCACCCCAACACCAACAACACCCCAAGCCCAAAACCACCCCAACCCCAACACCACCCAAACACAACCCTAACCCCATCACCACCGCAACACCACCCCAACCCCAACACCATCCAAACACCACCTCAACACCACCCCAATACCATCCCAACACGACCTTAACACCGACAACTCCCAACATTACCCCACCACCACCACAACATTAACACCATACCAACCCCAAAACCACCCCAACACAACCCTAACCCCATCACCACCCCAACACCATCCAAACACCACCCCAACACCCACACCAACCCATCACCAGCACCACCCCAAAAACCACCCCAAAACCACCCCAACACCAACACCACTCAAACACCACCCAACACCAACACCACCGCAACACCACCCCAATACCACCTCAACACTAATACTACCCCAACACCACCCCAACTCCACCCCAACACCATCCCAAAAAAAAAACATCCCAACAACAACACCACCCCAACTCCACCCCAACACCAACACCACCCCAATACCATCCCAACACGACCTTAACACTGACACCTCCCAACATTACCCCACCACCACCACAACACCAACCCAAATCCACACCACCCCAACATTAACACCACCCCAGCACCATACCAACACCAAACCACCCCAACACCACCCTAACACCAACCTAACACCAACCCAACATCACCCCAACACCACTCCACCCCAACACCAACATCACCCCAACACCAACACCACCCCAACACCAACACCACCACAACACCCACCACAACACCCACCACAACCCCAACACCACCCCAAAACCAACACCATCGCAACACGAACTCCTCCCCAACACCACCCCAACAACACCACCCCAACACCAACCCAACACCAACCAACACCAACACCACCCCAACACCACCCCAACACTACACTGCCCAACACCATCACCACCCCAACACCACTCAACACCACCCCAACACCAACAACACTTCAACACCACCACCACCCCCACACCACCACAACCCCAACACCAACACCACCACAACACCACCCCAACACCAACACCATTTCAACACCACCCTAACACCACCCCAAAACCACCCCAACACCACCCCAACCTTAACAACACCCCAACACCACCCCAACACCAATATCACTCCAACACCACCCCCACCCCATCGACACCCCAACACCAACCCACAATAACCCAAACCCCAACACCAACACCACCCCAACACCAACACCCACCCAACACCACCCCAACACAAACAACACCCCAAGCCCAAAACCACCCCAACCCCAACACCACCCAAACACAACCCTAACCCCATCACCACAGCAACACCACCCCAACCCCAACACCATCCAAACACCACCTCAACACCACCCCAACACCAACGCCGACCCAACACCGACCCAACATCACCCAAACATCACCCCAACACCATCCCAACACCCACACCAACCCATCACCAGCACAACCCCAACACCTCCCTAACACCACTCCAACACCATACCACCCGAACACCAACACCACCCAAACACCACCCAAAACCAACACCACCCCAATACCACCCCAACACCAACGCTACCCCAACACCACCCCAACGCTACCCCAACACCACCCCAACACCAACACCATCCAAACAACCCCAACACCACCCCAATACCATCCCAACATGACCTTAACACCGACACCTCCCAACATTACCCCACCACCACCACAACATTATCACCATCCCAACACCAACACCACCCAACACCAACCCAAATCCACACCACCCCAACATTAACACCACCCCAGCACCATACCAACACCACACCACCCCAACACCACCCTAACACCAACCTAACCCCAACACCACACCACCCCAACACCAACATCACCCCAACACCAACACCACCACAACACCCACCACAACCCCAACACCACCCCAAAACCAACACCATTTAAACACCACCCTAACACCACCCAACACCAAACCAACACCAACACCACCCCAACACCACACCAACCCAACACCAACACCACTCCAACACCTCTCCAACACCAACACCACCCCAACACCAGCCCAACCCCAACAACACCCCAACCCCACCCCAACACCAATATCACTCCAACACCACCCCCACCCCATCCTCAACACCACCCCAACACCACCCCATAATCACCCAAACCCCAACCCCAAGACCACCCCAACACCAACAACACCCCAACCCCAAAACCACCCCAACCCCAACACCACCCCAACACAACCCTAACCCCATCACCACCCCAACACCATCCAAACACCACCCCAACACCCACACCAACCCATCACCAGCACCACCCCAAAAACCTCCCCAACACCACTCCAACACCATACCACCCCAACACCAACACCACTCAAACACCACCCAACACCAACACCCCCCCAACACCACCCCAATACCACCCCAACACCAACACTACCCCAACACCACCCCAACTCCACCCCAACACCAACACCATCCCAAAACAACCCCATCCCAACAACAACACCCAAACACCACCACCCCAACCCAAACACTACCTCAACACCACCCCAACACCAACACCACCCCAACACCATCACCACCCCAACACCAAAACCACCCTAACACCAACACACCCCAAACCCCAACCCAACACCAACACCACCCCAACCCCAACACTACCCCAACACCACCCCAACTCCACCCCAACACCAACACTACCCCAACACCACCCCAACTCCACCCCAACACCATCCCAAAACAACCCCATCCCAACAACAACAACCAAACACCACCACCCTAACCCAAACACTACCGCAACACCACCCCAACACCAACACCACCCCAACACCAACACCACCCCAACACCATCACCACCCCAACACCAAAACCACCCTAACACCAACACACCCCAAACCCCAACCCAACACCAACACTACCGCAACACCACCCCGACACGAACACCACCCCAACCCCAACACCAAAACCACCCCAATACAACAAAAGAAGAAGAGAGAACAGATCTGTTTATTGCCGCTACGCTCGCTGCAGGAACGCGCCCCGGCGTGCATGCGCACAGTGCACACACGAGCAGCAGAGCTATGAGAGCAGCAGACAGCGGATTCAGTCAGAATAGGAAGTAGAGGAAGCAGCGCTGCTGGTTTGGTGTGTGTGTGTTTGGGGGGGGCGGGGGGACGGTGCGTGCGTCCGTGTGTGTGTGTGTATAACAACATCAAAACGATGATCACCGCGATATACAAAAATTAAAGTGCAACCATCAACACAGCAGTCCTTTACAAATAGCCTTCATAACTGTAGGCCTATAATAGTGCTGACTAAAATATATGAACATAGTTGTTTCCAGGCCTACAGTTTGATAAATGCCAACACTGCTGTATTATGCAGTTATGTCTGTTTTATTCAACTCTAGCTATGAACGTGGAGAATGAAGTTATAGGCCTAGATTAATCATTTAAACGTATTGAGAAAATTAAACCAATTTATTTGATGTAAGGTCCGTTTTGAAACACTAGAAAAATGTGCACCGTAGCACCATCTGCTGGTTAGATGACGTCAGTGCAACTGGCTGACCTGAAAAACATGAACCCTACGTCATCACCATTGATGTATGATGTATGTGCCATGAGTGTGGCAGTTTTAAATCACCTTGAAGGTCATTGCATGTCCCTCTCATACGAGTGATCCTCTCAAATATAGAGTAGGCCTACATTACATAACACAATATTGAGATTGGCTCCATAATATTCAAAACAATATCACATGAGTAAAAGTAGTCATCAGATAATGACTTGAGGAAGAATAAGAAAGTATATAGTGAAAAGACTACTCAAGTACTGAGTTACTTCAAACCAAATGAAATATTGTTGTAATAAGCAGAGCAAGATGAACATAAATAGACACATTTTACATTGCGTATGTGTCACGCCATCCACTTCCGCCACCTAGCGGGCGCCGGCAGCCACTACTCCACCTGCTCCCTCTTTCCCCCTGTCTCCACACCGGCCGTCAACCACCAATCACCGCCCCCTATTCCTCCCCTGGATCTCCGAGCAGCCGGCGCTGGTTCGTGGTTCACTCTGCTCCCGTCAGTGTCTTGGTTCCCGGCTCTAGAGTACTGGTCCTTTCCCTGTTCCTGCCTTGTGACCCGTTCTCTCCCTTTGCCTCGCTGTCCGCCTGATTTCCTGCCCGTTGCCGGACCCTGCCTGTCTGACCGCTCTCTGCCTGCTTAGCCCCGCGGCTTGCCTGTTTCTCGCTCCCAGTAAACTCCCTTTGTACCTCTCTGCCTCCCTGTGTCGAGCGTTTGGGGGCCCTCGCTCTGTTCCGCGTGTATCCCTTTAAATAAAACAACACACAATAACACATTACATCTTTACAAAATAACATGAATGAAGGCAAACACAGCCACAATAAATCTCTCTCTCTCTTTCTCTTTCTCTTTCTCTCTCTCTCTCTCTCTCTCTCTCTCTCTCTCTCTCTCTCTCTCTCTCTCTCTCTCTCTCTCTCCCTCCGTTGGTTCACAGTGGAAAACAATTGAATAGTTGCACTATAACTTCTCTAAAATGGTGAGATTTTGTGGTTATTTGCGACTTTACTGGGATTCATCGGCGTGGATCGACCCTGGTTTCCAGGGCTTCCCCGAATACTATTCATCCAGCCCCGATCCAACATTCAACAAAAGAAGAAGAAGAGAGAACAGATCTGTTTATTGCCGCTACGCTCACTGCAGGAACGCGCCCCGGCGTGCACGCGCACAGTGCACACACGAGCAGCAGAGCTATGAGAGCAGCAGACAGCGGATTCAGTCAGAGTAGGAAGTAGAGGAAGTGTGTGTATGTGTGTGTGTGTGTGTGTGTGTGTGTGTGTGTGTGTGTGTGTGTGTGTGTGTGTGTGGATGTGTGTGTGTGTGTTTCATCATTATAGACATGATTATTAAGCTGCATTCACAAACATCAAAATGATGATCACCACAATAAATAAATAAAAGTGCAACCACCAACACAGCAGTCCTATACAAATAGCCTTCATAACTGTAGGCCTATAATAGTGCAGACTAAATATATGAACATAGTTGTTTCCAGGCCTACAGTTCGGCTCTTCTGCCTATACAGACTCGTGTGTGTGTGTGTGTGTGTGTGAGTGTGTGTGAGAGTGTTTGTGTGTGTGTTGCATGAGTATAGACATGATTAAGATAAATGTGTGTATGTGTGTGTAAGTGAGTGTGTGTGTTGCATGAGTATAGACATGATTAAGATGAATGTGTGTATGTGTATGTGTGTGTGTGTGTGAGTGAGTGTGTGTGTGTGTGTGTTGCATCAATATAGACATGATTAAGAAGCATGTGTGTGTGTTTGTGTGTGTGTGTGTATTAGAACATCAAAACGATGATCACCACGATATAAAACAATAAAAATGCAACCACCAACACAGCAGTACACAGCAGCTTCATAACTGTAGGCTTATAATAGTGCTGACTAAATGTATGAACATAATTGTTTCCAGGCCTACAGTTTGTTAAATGCCAACACTGCTGTATTATGGAGTTAGGTCTGATTCATTTAACTCTAGCTAGTAACGTGGAGAATGAAGCTATAGGCCTACATGAATCCTTTCAACGTCTTGAGAATAATAAACCAATTGATTTGATGAAACACTAGAAAAGGGTGCACTGTAGCACCATCAGCTGGTTAGATGACGTCAGTGCAATTGTCTGACCTGAAAAACGTGAACCCTACGTCATCACCATTGATTTATGTGTTGAGACGATTGCGGCAGAAAATATGCTATTTAATATGATAAAATTGAATTTTAAAAATGGCTTTATTGTTTGCCACAGATGTCACTCACTTATGACCGGTCTGCTACTTGTATGTAGGCCTACCAGGGCATGGGTACAGTAGATCAATCTTTATTTTCCCTGCTACGGCAATTCATTTTACAGCAAAACATAAAGAACAATTAAGATTAGGTCCTAAAACATATACAGCTAAAAGGACATATAGTTTCATTATTATATGGTCAGAGCATACAAAAGTGCCTATCCGACACAACAGAAATATATCATATAATTGATGAACCACATTGGCTCCCTGAGTCCCCTTATCACTACCTGACCCGAGCACTCCTCCACCACCAGCACCACATATCATCTCCATGACGCTAGGCTCTGGCTCTATGATGCTAGGCTATCCTCTGAACCCTGAGGTCAAGAGACTAAATGAGTCTTAATATGACTGACACGGTCCCACTACCCAAACACATATTCAGATCCCATAGATCCCATAGTGTGACTTCACTACACACATCACTTTTACTGTTATTGTAATGACACGTAGTCGTGCTCACATTATGACCACATCTTATTCTCTCTCCACAGGTATATTATTATACTATCTTCCATGAAAGAGAAGCAGTATAGCTATCTTAATAGATGACCTTGGTTATTCTACTGTTGCTCTGTCTTGAATGAATACATTGTACCTGGAAATTTATTATTTGGTTTTTATTAGATTTTCAGGTTACATAGCACAATGGGATTTGGTCAATGTAGTAAAGGTTCAAATGTTTTCCTTGGATCGGGAGACAATAAAACAGTTTTCTTTAGAATCCCATCTGATAAATGTATCTGTAGCAATGTCAGTGGCTATACTCCACCTAGGTGGCTTTTCTAGGCTTCTCCAGACACAAGAACACAGGATGCTAATGTTGAAAGCCGGTTTATTGAAGAGGTTGCAGACAATGAGACATGAAGACAGTGATCCATGCTGCCATGTAGGACATCTCCCTGAGTGTGTGTGGTGATGGCTGGCTTAACCTGTGCACACTGATTACTCAATGTACAACAGGTGTGCAGCCTCACCCAGCCCCAGAGTCCAATCAGTCTGACTCGGGCCAGGTGAGGCTGCTTCAACCAGCCATCGACCACACCCACTCCACAAACCCCCAACACCAAATTGAGGCTGGGGAGAATCCCCAGCCGATGCCTACTTTCCCCCCACTAACAACCACTAACCCACACTCCATAAACCAAAATACATAAATCTGACACTGACCAGGGTTACCATACCCAACTAAAACAACACACTCTTTATCATACCTAAAATAATAAATTAAAATAAAACCATTGTCCCCACACCTGCCCAGTGTGACCCACCAACCCACCTCCCCCCTCCATCCTGGAGACCGGAGGCCTGGGCTGCTGCCTTGACTGGCCATGTGTTACAGGGCTGTCTGGATGGGCTAACTACAGCGGGACAAATTATGTCATTTATTTATACAGTCAAATGATTGGTCTTCAGGTCAGTGATATTAGGATGACACTAGCAAACAAACATTAGCTATGTTACATTTATATGCAAAACAAAGACAAACTAGCACCTTCACAAAAGAAAAAAGTGGTTTTTCATTATTAAAACAAACACACACATACATACATAAATATACATATCTATATCTATATATAGTCATAGATAGATATAGATATATAGCTATATGTGCATCTAAAAATTGACTGGTAAACATGTTACACTTCACACAGTCTCTAATGGCGAATATCTTTGTTTGAACTGCTTTGAACATCCTAATCAATAAATAAATATAACCCCACTTCAATTCCCTCAATACAACCTAATCAATCTGAGTTTAAGATCAAATCCTACTGTGGATATAATTTCCAAATCAACTAAGCCAGACAGAGCTAAAAGCCAACAGATACTTCATCTAGTATTTTGATGCCATCTTGCACTCACAATATCCACATTTCAAATCAACGAATTGATGCATGACACAACTACCTCTGCTCAAAAATAAGTTCATTGATTATATACTTAAGTAAATGCATCCTATATGCTATTCTAGCACACAATGTGTCACAAAGCCCATAATGACGGAATGCAGAACTAGCTAGCTACCTCAGACACACTCTGAGCTACAGCATTCAGAAACTTCACTACTTAGGTCTTCTTCAGAATCAGCAGCTATGTTCCCCAGTGAGGCCAATTAGGTGCAGCGAATTTGATTCTCTCTTGTGGAAGTATAGAAGCGCAGCTTCTTCACTCCTTCTGTCTGACCTGCGGAAATACAAATATAAGAAGGTTAATGAAAGTGACGTAAAAGACTTAGAGTTTGTTTTCCCTCATTCACACTCCTAGGTTGAGCGTAGTACTAACAAGGATATTTATTTTCCCAAACAGGAAGCTTGAACCTCTTACTGTTTCAAGCTGTTTGTAAATGTTAAAAAGCTGACTGAAATAGGACATTCTTCATGAATATCTTATCTGAGACTCCCTTGAGCAGGCAGTACACGCAAGCTGGTGCATGCCTTTACAGAAGGTAAAGCATATTTGGCTTTATAAGGACCTGGTAATGGCTCTATAGGCTGGACACCAACCTGTAAAGCAGATGAAGTTAAGATGTTCTTCACAAGAGCGTGGCCTCCATGTGGAAGGTTATACACTGGACACACCCCCACAGGGGCTGGAATGGTGTGAGCCTCTGTCCCATTGGGTGAAGCCCATTGGGTCACCAGACATCCAAAACCAGGAGCTTCCTGAAAGTGACCTACCAACATTGAAAGAGATGAAAGAGTTACCAGGTTGGAAGGAAGAATAATTTGGCCAAATATTTAGCTTTTGTTATTTTCATGGTATGTTTGATAAGACAAAGTGATGGACGGACAGATGATCATAAAGACAGACTTGACTGCCTGATAGACACCAAGGTCTGGCCAGTACCTGTGCAGGCCCACCCAGAGGTGGCTGGTTAGTGGGAAGGGGGCGCGAGCCACCAGCTCATCAATCATCTCCTGGTCTTCTGGGTCCATGAGGCTCAGCAGGTCCCAGTGAGAGTCTCTGCAGTAGAGCAGGGCGTCTGACCAGCACAGCCGTGTCCCCACCAGTGTGATGTTTCTCCCCATCTCCTGTATGCTCATGGAGGGTGCAGCGAGCTCTGTGGAATTTTTTTTCAGTGTGGTGTTGAGGGAGTTCTACTCTCAGCACTGTAAATCTACCTCCAAGTATCAAAGTAACACACCTAATCCCTACCCACTATTTAGACACTCAGCAGACACTTTTCAATTTCAGAAAGCATTATAAGCGGCATGTAATTAATCGCCAATCAGTGTGGGATGTTTTTAAACACATCCATTTTAAGGGCAAAGTAACAATTTAAGACACTTGGCAGTTCTTTATCTAAAAAAAAGAACTGCCACAGTCTAATCTCAGCACACTTGACTTAAACTGATGTGAAGGGCTATGAGGTTTCTTGGACCATACAGAAAACAACTTACTTTGATACTTCACTCTGAAATATCACAATACAGAACAGTCATGTAGATCAGTGGTGCCAACCTTTGACTTTAGGTGGACCACTAAATTGTCATCAAGACCTTTCGCGGACCACCTCAGATGGAAACGGTAGAACTTAGATAAATACACATGCAGTGGCTGACGAAAGAGTGCCAGAAAACTCTTTATACACAAGTATTACTGCAAAAAGCCATGGCCAGTGGGTAACAGTGGAAAGAAGAAGTCAGCAACGCTGCTTATGCTCCCTTTGTGTTTATTCAAACACAAAGCAACACAAAACATCAACGAAAAACCTTAAAATGCAAAGAAGTAACTGCACGAAGCATAACAAAAATAAAAACAAACCATAATACTTTATTTAATGAATAGTTTTAATATTTTTAAATGATCTATATTCTTTTTTACATTATTGTACATTTGTCTATTAAAATAATAAAGGTTAATGTACCACCTGCAGTACCCTCGTGTACCACCAGTAGTACACATACCACAGGGTGAAAACACTGTGTGCAGATTGTGCTCTGGTGAATGCTTTTACCCAAAGTGTCTTACAATACTGCCGGTGCATACATTTTTATAATAGGTAGCCCAGAGTGGGAATCAAACCCCTAACCCTGACAGTGTTAATGCCATGCTCTACCTGTTGAGCTATAAGGAACAGCAGCATTTGCCTTTTGACCAATGATCATTGACCAACAGTGGTACTGGTACACCCATCCCCCTTTGATGATCATGTAATGATGGACTGGGTTCCTACCTCCATACACTTTGACCTCACACAATATCAAAGCATCTGCTACACCAGAGTTCTTGTAAAAGTTGATGAATCTTCCTTCCATTCCCCAACACTTGACAGTCTGAGTCAAGCAGCTTGGGTCATCGTTGATGATGGCACACCTGAGGAAAAGAGACAGAGAGAGAAGATACAGTAGTCTGGTGAAGGTATCAGAGACCAGATTCCAGTAGCTGGTGTGTGTCCAAGTGTACTTGAGCAGAGCACCGGTTGTGTTCCTTTATTTTCTGGGAGTATAATATTCTATGCTATTTAATAATTTACACTTTTAAAGCCGCTTTCTTAAAAGCATGCAGAGGTCATTAGGGATCAAACCCAGAATGTTTTGGCTGGGAGTCTAACAGTATTTAGCAGAAGTAGGGTAGGTGACACCAGTGATTCACCTTGGATTGTCAATGCCGTTGTTCGCCAGTGAATTCCCGATGAGTATTTCCACACCGTTGAGCCTGAACCTCCAGTCATTCCTATTAGAGACCTGGATCTCTGACACCCTGTACACACCAGGCAGCTCCAGCCTCCACCATGGTTTAGCCTGTTCCTGGGTATGGGTGCAGCTGTTGTGCTCCCACAGAGGGTCGGTGTTCCCATCGATGGCGCGTTCAGCCACTGCGCCCCAGTTTGTTGAAGACTGAATAGCCTTGCCGCTCAATGCCAGGTTAATGCGGGATGCAGCTTAATGGAGAGTGGAACCACAGAATAGTCTGTCAAGTTGCATTCTAGTGTTCAAAACACATTGAAATACTTATACTTATACTAATAATTATAACTAGTCTCTGACTTGAAGATGGTACTCACCGGCAGAGTCAGTAGGTCCTTCTGTATGAATGAAGCGTCTGAATCTAGGATCAGCACAAGATAAACTTGAAAAGACTTAAGTAATCCAAAGGCTCTTCTTTGCAAACATTAGGGTTCTTACAAGGCACTGACGAGTCTCACAGAAAGTGTGAGAAACAAAGTGTGTGCCAATGCCGCGGTCCGGTCGCCAGTATACTTAATGCCATACCTAATAGTCTATTCAAATAATATTAGCAAATAGCCACTGTCCTTCAATGTAGGAAGTGCAGGCGGGGCACCAAAACAGCCTCATGATTATCGTTAACTGAATTAATTAAATTTAAGATTAAGCACAACTCCCAAAGGTACCATATGGTGAAGTGTCAGACATAACAATGGCTTCGCCCTGTCCATGTGAAACTCAATTTAAGGGTATATAACACATAGATGTCCCTTCATCCTTTGTGCAACGGGTTGACGTGTCTCACACAAAGTGTGAGGCATTTCATTTGGCTAATGGCTCGCTGCATACGCGTCAAGGGGGTTGGACAGTAAAATGAGCAATGCCACGGTCAGGTCGTCAGTATACTTAGTGCCATAGCTAATAGTCTATTCAAATAATGTTTGCAAATATCCATTGCTCTTCACATGCTTCTGTTCAAGCTGGTGCAAAGTGATCTGTAGAGACAGACGTCAGGGCAAGGTACGTAGCAGTGGGACCATAATCATTTTAAAGTAAGATACACATCTGATATCTGAACATGTAAACCAAAACCGACGTTTGAAAAATAAATGTTTTACATAGAATTACACATAATTGGACAATTTAAATTCTAAATTCTAAAATGGTACTTATTAACAATTTATAATGAATACATGGAGAAAATAATACCACCATGTATTTCTTTCCCATTTAATATCTTTGCATGTCAAATTGCAGAGGAAGGTACAGAGGCAGACAGAGAAAGACAAGGCTATAGCTAGTAATTAAAACAACTCTTTGACATCTCAACCAATCAAAGGGAAGTCTGTTTATTACATGTGAAGCATGATAATAGCGCCAGCAGTGTCAAACCACTACCCTAGACAATGTGTTTTAGTGGTACCATTAAAGGGATAAGCCCTGATGATACCATGTGTATAAGTACAAGCATTTCTAGGAGCCTAGGTTTATCAAAGACTTTCAAAGTGAGCTACTCACACTTTGGCTTTCTAAATTACGTTTGATCAATTGATTATTTTAGCTGGTTAGATGGTTAGAATTAACCATCATCATCATTGAATTATCTTAATACGACGAGACCTATGTAATATATTTTGTACATCTGTAAGAATATCTGAAATTATACATTCTACATTCTATTAAAAGTGAAAACGAATAGATAATTTGAGATGGAGCTATAAGTAATACACAAATTACATTCATCTTAGGTGTCCAGAAATGAGGAGTCTACCATAACAGAGCAATACAAAAAATCTTTAAATAGTTTGTCTCTCTGACTTGAAGATGGTACTCACCGGCAGAGTCAGTAGGTCCTTCTGTATGAATGAAGCATCTGAATCTAGGATCAGCACAAGATAAACTTTAAAAGACTTAAGTAATCCAAAGGCTCTTCTTTGCAAACATTAGGGTTCTTACAAGGCATTGACGAGTCTCACAGAAAGTGTGAGACACAAAGTGTGAGGCAGACGCTTCCGGGGCTCAGACACTAAAATGAGCAATGCCACGGTCCGGTCTCCAGTATACTTAGTGCCATACCTAATAGTCTATTCAAATAATGTTTGCAAATAGCCACTGTCCTTCAATGAAGGAAGTGCAGGCGGGGCACCAAAACAGCCTCATGATTATCGTTAACTGATTTAATAAAATGTAAGATTAAGCACAACTCCCAAAGGTACCATATGGTGAAGTGTCAGACATAACAATGGCTTCGCCCTGTCCATGTGAAACTCAATTATAGGGCATATAACACATAGATTTCCCTTCATCCTTTGTGCAACGTGTTGACGTGTCTCACACAAAGTGTGAGGCATTTCATTTGGCTAATGACTCGCTGCATACGCGTCAAGGAGGTTAGACAGTAAAATGAGCAATGCCACGGTCCGGTCGTCAGTATACTTGGTGCCATAGCTAATAGTCTATTCAAATAATGTTAGCAAATAGCCATTGCTCTTCACATGCCCCTGTTCAAGCTAGGGCAAAGTGATCTGTAGAGACAGACGTCAGGGCAAGGTACGTAGCAGTGGGACCATAATCATTTTAAAGTAAGATACACATCTGATATCTGAACATGTAAACCAAAACTGACGTTTGAAAAATAAATGTTTTACATAGAATTGCAGATAATTGGACAATTTAAATTCTAAATTCTAAAATGGTACTCATTACCAATTTATAATGAATACATGGAGGGATAAATACCACCATGTATTTCTCTCCCATTTAATATATTTGCATATCAAATTGCAGAGGAAGGTACTGAGGCAGACAGAGAAGGACAAGGCCCTAGCTAGTAATTAAAACAACTCATTGACATATCAACAAATCAAAGGGAAGTCTGTTTATTATATTATCAGCATGATAATAGTGCCAGCAGTGGCAAACCACCACCCTAGACAATACTTTTTTTAATATCCAAAGACTTCTAATAAGTTAAGAACAGTCGCTTATACGAGTCGCTTATACGAGTATATATATATAATATATACTTATTACGAGTGCCGGTAACAACACAACAAGATGCAGTTTGCAAGCATTTCTAGGATTAGTAGCAGTAGTGTGAGTAGCTACAAGCTACTTTCGCTTTCTAAATTACATTTGATTAGTTGCTTATTTTATCAAGTTAGATGGTTAAGTGTAGGTAATTAAGTTAGACATGTTTTTAGAAAATTGAATGTTGAAATGTTACATTATACCTTTAACCATTTCTAAGGATGTTGGAGTTGGGGTGGTGTTGGGATTGGGGTAGTGTTGGGGAGGAGTTGGTTTTGGGGTGGTGTTGGTGTTGCGGTGGCATGGTGTTGGGGTGGTTTTCGGGTGGTGTTGTGGTTGGGTTGGTGTTGGGGTGGTGTTGGGGTGGTGTTTCGGTGGTGTTGAGGTGGTGTTGGTATTGGGGTTGTGTTGGTGTTGGAGAGTTATTTGTGTTGGGTTGATGTTGGGGTGGTGTTGGTGTTAGGATGGTGTCGGGGTGGAGTTGGGGTGGTATTGGTGTAGGGGTGGTGTCGGGGTAGTGTTGGGGTTGTGTTTGTGTTGGAGTGATGTTGGGGTGGTGTTTGTGTAGGGGTTAGACAGTACAGAGACAGGTCATTAAGGAGCAGGTAGGGGTTAGACCAGGGGTGGGCAAACTTTTTGACTCGCGGGCCACAATAGGTTTTCAAATTTGACAGAGGGGCCGGGCCAGGTGCATTTGGAGGGAGTGTTTGGGCCGGATATACTAAAGCATTAAATGTAGTGTGTGCAAACCTCATAGCACAGTAAGAACACTACAACCCAATTTATTAACTGTCTTTCAAATGTGAAAAATAGCCCTTATCAATTAATAAATTTGTCTCAAGGAATATGCAAGATATGACATTTACATACTATTTCGCAGATACTGGGATGAGGAAATGTAAATAGATTCAAATAACACACGCACTGTGATTTATCAAGATTGCGTCTGTTTTTAATAAGTTTCAATTTAAGGTGCAAAGTTAAAGAAATCAACATTTATTGAAAAAAGGAATCACTTTCAACATTCAAAACATATTATTACACAACAAAATACTCAAGCTCAATAATATCTACTTGTGTTAAACTTCGCAAAATCATAAATGGATTGTCTTGACCGCGCGCTCTACAAACTCGCCACGGAAGACCTCGCCTTCACGCGCAAACAGTGCACGTGTATTGTTGCCAAGCACACAGACATAGGCTGTATTAAATATCCTACCTGCAGTCGAAAATTTAAATTAAGGGTGATGTGCGGCGTGTTAGTAAAGCTACTGTACCGCTGCTGTGCGTAAATACGCATTGCTCTTAATTTAAAGACGCACTTCCAAACTTTCCAAATGCATTTTTTCAAAACACAGCAGAAAAACTCATCATTTTAGTGGGAACAGTGTTGTTGGTCTCCCTTTTTTGCCAGTGCATCAAAGTCTGGAGTTAGTTTTGTTGTGGCAATTCTCAAGACAGATCTGAGGTGTTGGTCAGTTAACTTGGATCTGTGATGGGCTTTGTTGATTTTCATGACGCTAAACGTCTGTTCACACACGTAAGTCGAGCCAAACAACACCAGCATCTTCTGCGCCGTCCTCCGGAGGTTTGGAAACGCGGTCTCGTTAAGTGAAGCGTAAAAGTCATTCAGTTTAAGAGACTTGAACTTCTCCTTTAAGACGGAGTCAGACTGAAGATCGATCAGTTCTAATTGCAGCTCCTGCGGTGCTAATTCGGGGTCTTGTGACAGGGGACAGGACACCAGTTGAAGTGACTTGTCAATTTTTTCAAAATCACAGAACCGACGGCAAAATTCTCTGTGCAGATCGTCCAGTGATTTGCAGTATTTCTTCGCATTTCGGGCGGCCTCTTTCTGCATGGCTAGTGTGGGGAAATGTGCGAAAGATTTGTTTGACATTTGCCTGGAGAATAAAACCAGCTTGGATTTGAAGGCTCCCACATTTGTGTACATGTCGTGCGCAAACTGATCTTTACCCTGTAGCTTCACGTTCAGCTCATTCATGTGTGAAAATATGTCTACAGCAAACGCAAAGTCACAAAGCCAGTTTGTGTCGCTCAGCTCGGGAAATTCTTCGGATTTCTTCATTAAATTAAAAAATGAGCGAATCTCGTCTTTGAGCTCCCAGACTCGTTGAAACACTTTCCCCAAACTTAACCAGCGGACGCGAGAGTGGTAAAGTAGGTCCTGGTGGTCCGCATTAGTTTCTTCCAGAAACGTAATGAACTGACGATGATTAAGTCCCCTTGCTCGTATGAAGTTAACAAGTTTTACGACGTGATCTAGCTGCAATACAGACTTACACAGAGACTCCTGATGAATGATGCAGTGAAGTAAAATAACATTCTGGTAAGGGTTTTCTTCTTTCACTTTATCCTGGATTCTTTTCAGCAGCCCAATGTTTTTTCCAGTTAAATTTGGCGATCCATCCGTGGTGACATTGGCAAGTTTACTCCAAGGTAGCTTCATTCTCTCGATGACAGAAGACACCTGTTCATATAAGTCCTCTCCTCGCGTTTTCCCTTTCAGTGATTCCATGCTCAAAAGCTCCTCCGTTATCTCAAAACTGTCGTTAATCCCTCGGATAAAAATTAGGAGCTGAGCAGTGTCTTTTATGTCGTTACTTTCATCCAGTGCTAGTGAATATAACTTAAAGGACTCCGCCTTTTTGTTTAACTCGCTGACTATATCTTCGTCAATCAGCTCCACGCGACGAGTCACTGTCCTTCGTGCTAAACTAATTTTTTCAAACTTGGCTTTGCTCTCCGGACACAAGAGACCTGCTGTCTCTACCATGCACTCTTTCAAAAACTCACCTTCGGAGAAAGGCTTGCTAGCCTTTGCTAATTTGAATGCCAGCAAATAACTTGCCTTGGTACTTGACTCTTGAATTGCAGTTTGTCGGTGAAAAAAGTTCTGTTGATTCTGTAAATTAGCTGCCAACCTCTGAGCAGTAGCCGCCCGTTCTTGTGTTGACTGCTTGCTAGCATAGTTTGCATGTTTCGTGGCAAAGTGACGGCTGATATTGTACTCTTTGAAAACCGCAACAGCTTCTTGGCATATCAGACATACAGCCTTTGATCGGACTTCAGTGAAGAAGTATTTTGTTGTCCACACTCGGCATTCGCTGTCCACTTTCCTTCTCTTTGGTCCGCTCATTTTTACAGAAGGGCTTAATGGTGACGTGAAACGAAGTGAAATAAAGAGAAATACGCGCCACTCCAACAACGGTCAATGTGTTTCGAGTGCGCCATCTATTGGGGAAAGGTGGGCATTGCAGGGAAAGGGGAAAAAAGA
This sequence comes from Lota lota, assembly GCA_026745465.1. Taxonomy (NCBI): domain Eukaryota; kingdom Metazoa; phylum Chordata; class Actinopteri; order Gadiformes; family Lotidae; genus Lota; species Lota lota. The sequence goes on along the minus strand of JACYXH010000469.1, from coordinate 4,230,348 downwards.
AGGTTTTTACTATAATTTGGACAAGTTCGGCGGGCCGGATTAAAAAGCCTAACGGGCCGTACGTGGCCCGCGGGCCGTAGTTTGCCCATGTCTGGGTTAGACAGTACAGAGACAGGTCATTAAGGAGCAGGTAGGGTTAGACAGTACAGAGACAGGTCATTAAGGAGCAGGTAGGGGTTAGACTGTACAGAGACAGGTCATTAAGGAGCAGGTAGGGGTTAGACAGTATTGAGACAGGTCATTAAGGAGCAGGTAGGGGTTAGACAGTACAGAGACAGATCATTAAGGAGCAGGTAGGGGTTAGACAGTACAGAGACAGGTCATTAAGGAGCAGGTAGGGGTTAGATAGTACAGAGACAGGTCATTAAGGAGCAGGTAGGGGTTAGACAGTACAGAGACTGATCATTAAGGAGCAGGTAGGGGTTAGACAGTACAGAGACAGGTCATTAAGGAGCAGGTAGGGGTTAGACAGTACAGAGACAGGTCATTAAGGAGCAGGTAGGGGTCATCTCAGATGTGAATGTTTTGCTTCCAGGTCAGCGGCGGCCTCGTCACCTCGGATACAGATGTCCATCAAGGAGCTGTTTGAGTGAGTGGCCGTTGCTATGACGATCTTCTCTTGGCTCTTAAGTCACATGTCTGGTCGATAACCAATCACTTCCCGTTTCATTCATCACTTCATTTTTCGTTCTTTGTGTATTCTTTAAGGTTTTTGAGGACAGGGCAAATTATTTAAGTTTCAGTAACATGCTTAGTGACTGAAACTAGTTAGACTAGCTAGGACACACACACACACACACACACACACACACACACACACAAACACACACATTCACACACACACACCCACACACACACACACACACACACATACATTCACCAACACACAAACACACACACACACATTCACACACACACACACACACAAACACACACACACACACACCCACACACATTCATACACACACACACACACACACACACACACACACACATATATAAACACACACACACACACACATTCACCAACAAACAAACAGACACACACACACACAGACACACACACACACGCACACATTCACACACACACACCCACCCACACACACACACACACACACACGCACACATATACACGCATATACACACACACCATATGTGTGTATATGTGTGTGTGTTTAGGAGGCAGAGGCGGGGTAACTCGTGTGTAGTGTGGACCAGGAAGTGTTCCGTCCCGGCAGGATGTGCGTCTTGGCTCGACTTCCTGTCGGAGCCACTCTCTGGTAAGGAGAACCAAACACCTATAAACACAGACGCCACAAAGACCTTTACACCTACACCTAAACAACACCACCCCAACACCAACACCACCCCAACACCACCCCAACACAAACACAACCCCAACACCATACCAACATCACCCCAACACAAACACAACCCCAAAACCACCCAAACACCAACACAACACCAACGCCACCCAACACCACCCCAACCCCACCCCGACACCAACATAGACCAACACCACCCAAACAACAAATCATCCCCAAAACCACCCCAACTCTAACACCAACTCTAACACCACCCCAACACCAGCGCAACACCACCCCAACACCCCAAAGCCACCCCAACACCACACCACCCCAACCCCGAATCCACCCCAACACCATCCAAACACCACCCCAACTCCACCGCAACACAACCCCAACACCAACACCACCCCAACACCAACATCAACCCAACACCACCCCAACACCAACACCACCCCAACACCAACCCAACACTACACATCTCCAACACCAACCCAACACCAACACCACCCCAAAACCAACACCACCCCAACACCAACACCACCCCATTACCACCCCGACACCAACCCAACACCAACACCACCCCAACACCACACCACCCCAACATAAACACCACCCCAACACCAGCCAAACACCAACATCATTTCAAAACAACCCCAACACCAACACCACCCCATTACCACCCCAACACCAACACCACCCCAACACCAACACCACCCCAACACCAACACCACCCCAACACCACCTCAACACCAACACCACCCCAACACAAACACAACCCCAACACCACCCCAACACCAACTAAACCACAACACCACCCCGACACCAACATACACCAACACCACCCCAACACCAACACCACCCCAACACCACCCCAACACCAACACAACCCCAACACCACCCCAACACCACCCCAACACCAACACCACCCCAACACCACCCCAACACCAACACAACCCCAACACCACCCCGACACCAACACCACCCCAACACCACCCCAACACCACCCCAACACCAACACCACCCCAACAGCACCCCAACACCAATACAAACCCAACACCACCCTAACCCCAACACCAACCCAACACCAACACCACCCAAAAACCAACACCACCCCATTACAAACCCAACATCACCCCAACACCAGCCCGACAAGACCCCAACACCACCCTAACTCCACTGCAACACCACCCCAACACCAACACTAACCCAACACCAACACCACCCCAAAACCACCCCAACCCCAACATCATTTCAAAACAACCCCAACACCAACACTAACCCAACACCACCCTAACTCCACCCCAACACCACCCCAACACCAACAGCACCCCAAAACCACCCCAACCCCAACATCATTTCAAAACAACCCCAAAACCAACACCACCCCAACACCACCCTAACTCCACACCAACACCAACCAAACACCACCCCAACACCACCTCAACTACACCCCAAGACAACCCCAACACCACCCCAACACCACCCCTACCCCAACATCTACCCAAAACCACCCCGACACCACCCTAACACCAACAATCCCCCAACACCACCCCAACACCAACACCAACCCTACCTCAACACTTCCCCAACACCACCCCAACACCACCCCAACCCCAACATCAACTCAAAACCACCCTGACACCACCCTAACACCAACAATCCCCCCAACACCACCCCAACACCAAGACCAACCCTAACCCGACACCACCCCAAAACCACGCCAACGACACACAACCCAACACCAACATCACCCCAACACCACCCAACCCCAACACCATCCCAAAACCAACACCACCCAAACACCACTCCAACACCAACACCCCCCTAACACCACACCAACACCACCCCAACACCAACACCAACACTACCCCAACACCACCCCAACACAAACACCGTCACAAAACCAACACCACCCCGACACCACCCCAACATCAACACCACCCTAACACCACCCCAACACCACCCAACACTAACACCATCCCAAAACCAACACCAACCCAACACCACCCCAAAACCACAACACTCCAACACCAAAACCCCCATACACCACCCTAACATCAACACCATCCCAACACCAACACCACCCCAACACCACCCAAACCCCATCACCATCCCAACATAAACACCACCCCAACACCACCCCAAAACTACCCCAACACCTTACCACCCCAACAGTAACACCACCTCAACACCACCCAACACCACCCCAACACCAACACCACTTCAACACCACCCACACCCCAACACCAACACCACCCCAACACCACCCTAACTCCACCCCAACACCATCCCAACACTAACACCACTTCAACACCACCTTCACCCCAACACCAACACTACCCTAACACCACCCTAACACCAACACAACCCCAACACAACCCCAAAACTACCCCAACCCCAACACCATTTCAAAACAACCCCAACACCAATAACACCCCAACACCACCCGAACACCAACACCACCCAAACACCACCCCAACACCACCCAATACCACCTCAACTACACCCCAAGACCACCCAAATATCAACACCACCCCAACACCACCCCAACCCCAACATCAACCTAAAACCACCCCGACACCACCCTAACACCAACACCACCCCAACACCACCACAACACCAACACCACCGCAACACCAACACCAAAACTACCCCAACACCACCCCAAAACCTTGCCAACGACACACAACCCAACAACAACATCACCTCAACACCACCCAACACCATCCCAAAACCAACACCACCCGGACACCATTCCAACACCAAAACCACCCTAACAAAAACCCAACACCACCCCAACACCACCACAGCACCAACATTACCTCAACCCAACACCACACCGCCCCAACACCTACACCAACACCACCCGAATACCACCCAACACCACCCCAACACAACACCACCCGAAAACCAACACCAACACCACCTAACACCAAAACCGCCCCAACACCACCCCAAAACACCACTACTCCAACACAATCATCAGCCCAACACTAACACCAACCAACACCACCCCAACACCAACACCACCCCAACACACACACCACTTCAACACCACCACCACCCAATACCAACACCACCACAAAACCAACACCACCCCAACAGCACACCACCCCAACAGCACACCACCACCAAAACCACCCCAACCCAAACCCCACCCCAAAACCACCCCAACACCAAAACCACCCCAATACCACACCAACCCAACACCAACACCACCCCAACACCTCCCAAAACCAAGACCACCCCCACCACAACACCACCCCAACACCAACCACAACACCACCCTAACACCACCCCAACACCACCCAACATCATCCCAACGCCAACACCACTTCAACACCACCCACACCCCATACCCCAACACCAACACCACCCCAACACCACCCTATCTCCACCACAACACCACCCCAACACTACCCCAAATCCACCCCAACACCACCCCAACACCATCCCAAATCCACCCCAACACCACCCCAACAGCAAAACCACTTCAACACCACCCTCACCCCAACACTAACACCACCCCCACACCACCCCATCCCAAACACCACCCCAACACCAACACCACCCCAAAATCAACAACACCTTAAAACCACCGCAAAACCACCCCAACACCAACACCACCCCAACACCAACACCACCCTGACACCAACCTAACACTAACACCACCCCAACACCACCCCAACACCAACACCACCACAACACCAACCCTACCCCTAAACCACCCCAACACCACACCACCCCAAAACCAACCCCTCCCCAACACCACCCCAAAACCAACTCCTCACCAACAATACCCCAACCACAACACCACCCCAACACCACCCAACCACAACATCCTTAGACATGGTTAATAATGTAACATTTCAACATTCAACTTTCTAAAAACATGTCTAACTTAATTACCTACACTTAACCATCTAACCTGCTAAAATATGCTATGTATCAAAGATAATTTAGAAAGCCAAAGTAGCTTGTAGCTACTCACACTACTGCTACTAATCCTAGAAATGCTTGAAAACTGCATCTTGTTGGTTTGTTACTGGCACTCGTTTTACATAAGCGACTATTCTGAACATATTAGAAGTCTTTGGACATTAAATAAATTATAGTCTAGGGTGGTGGTTTGCCACTGCTGGCACTATTATCATGCTGACAATATAATGAACAGACTTCCCTTTGATTTGTTGAAATGTCAATGAGTTGTTTTAATTACTAGCTATGGCCTTGTCATTCTCTGTCTGCCTCTCTACCCTCCTCTTCAATTTGATATGCAAAGATATTAAATGGGAGAGAAATACATGGTGGTATTTCTTCCTCCATGTATTCATTATAAATTGCTAATGAGTACCATTTTATTTTTCAAATTAGGTGTAATTCAAAGTAAAACATTTATTTTTCAAACTTCAGTTTTGATTAACATGTTCAGGCTGAATACACTTGTCCTATCACATGATATGACAATGAAGAGATATCACATGTGTATCTTACTTAAAAATGATTATGGTCCCACTGCTACGTACCTTGCCCTGACGTCTGTCTCTACAGATCACTTTGCACCGGCTTGAACAGGGGCATGTGAAGAGCAATGGATATTTGCTAACATTATTTGAATAGACTATTAGCTATGGCACCAAGTATACTGACGACCTGACCGTGGCATTGCTCATTTTACTGTCCACCCTCCTTGATGCGTATGCAGCGAGCCATTAGCCAAATGAAATGCCTCACACTTTGTGTGAGACACGTCAACACGTTGCACAAAGGATGAAGGGACATCTATGTGTTATATTGTTGTGTCATGAAGGGGAAACAGTGTATCCACTCTATTCTCTTGTTGTACTCTTAAATTGAGTTTCACATGGACAGAATGAACCCCTTGTTATGTCTGACACCTCGTGATTTAACCAAAATAAGGTATACCTTATGGAACGATATGGTACCTTTGGGAGTTGTGCTTAATCTTAAATTTAATTTATTCTTATAAAGATTATCATGAGGCTGTTTTGGTGCCCCTCCTGCACTTCATTCCCTACACAATGGCTTAATAAAGACGGTGCAGGCAGTGGGGCTCCACTGGGGCACGTGGGGTGGGGGCCCCATAGACACAGTGGGCCCTCCAACAATGTGTTGGGCGGAGAATGGCCCTTGTGAGTGATTCAGATCACCACCTCGGAAATACGCCTACTCATACTTAATAGTCTGTACAAATAATGTTTCCAAATATACAACCTCCTTCCAATTTCCCTGTTAAATGGGTGCAGCTGCTAGCAATGTTTCCATTCTATCTATCAGTCAACCAGAGGAGATATTCTTACAGATGTATAAAATATATAACATATGTCTCGTTGTTTTTAGAAAATTGAATGTTGAAATATTACATTATGCCTTTAACCATGTCTAACTTAATTACCTACACTTAACCATCTAACCTGCTAAAATATGCTATGTATCAAACATAATTTAGAAAGTCAAAGTAGCTTGTAGCTACTCACACCACTGCTACTAATCCTAGAAATGCTTGCAAACTGCATCTTGTTGTGTTGTTACCGGCACTCCTTTTAAATAAGGGACTATTCAAAACATATTAGAAGTCTTTGGACATTAACAAAGTATTGTCTACGGTGGTGGTTTGCCACTGCTGGCACTATTATCATGCTGATAATATAATAAGCAGACTTCCCTTTGATTGGTTGATATGTCAATGAGTTGTTTTAATTACTAGCTAGGGCTTTGTCTTTCTCTGTCTTCCTCTGTACCTTCCTCTTCAATTTGATATGCAAAGATATTAAATGGGAGAGAAATACATGGTGGTATTTCTTCCTCCATGTATTCATTATAAATTGGTAATGAGTACCATTTTGGAATTTAGAATTTAAATTGTCCAATTATGTGCAATTCTATGTAAAACATTTATTTTTCAAACGTCAGTTTTGGTTTACATGTCAGATATCAGATGTGTTACTTTAAGATGATTATGGGCCCACTGCTACGTACCTTGCCCTGACATCTGTCTCTACAGATGTCACTTTGCACCGGCTTGAACAGGGGCATGTGAAAGACAATGGATATTTGCAAACATTATTTGAATAGACTATTAGATATGGCACCAAGTATACTGACGACCTGACCGTGGCATTGCTCATTTTACAGTCTAACCTCCTTGACGCGTATGCAGCGAGCCATTAGACAAATGAAATGCGTCACACTTTGTGTGAGACACGTCAACACGTTGCACAAAGGATGAAGGGAAATCTATGTGTTATATACCCTTAAATTGAGTTTCACATGGACAGGGCGAAGCCATTGTTATGTCTGACACTTCACCATATGGTACCTTTGGGAGTTGTGCTTAATCTTACATTTTATTTAATCAGTTAACGATAATCATGAGGCTGTTTTGGAGCCCCGCCTGCACTTCCTTCATTGAAGGACAGTGGCTGTTTGCAAACATTATTTGAATAGACTATTAGGTATGGCACTAAGTATACTGGCGACCGGACCGTGGCATTGCTCATTTTAGTGTCTGAGCCCCGGACGCGTCTGCCTCACACTTTGTTTCTCACACTTTCTGTGAGACTCGTCAATACGTTGTAAGAACCTTAATGTTTGCAAAGAAGAGCCTTTGGATTACTTAAGTCTTTTCAAGTTTAACTTGTGCTGATCCTAGATTCAGACGCTTCATTCATACAGAAGGACCGACAGACTCTGCCGGTGAGTACCATCTTCAAGTCAGAGAGACAAACTATTTTAGGATTTTATTGTATTACTCTGTTATGGTAGACTCCTCATTTTTGGACTCCTAAGCTTAATGTATTATGTCAATTACTTATGGCTCCATCTCAAAGGATGTATTTGTTTCCACTTTCAATAGAATGTTGTATGTACAGTATATTTTCATATGTATGTATGACTGTATACCTAGTAGCTAGTTTTATCTATTGTCTGTGGATGTTGTTTCTCCAGAACCATGGGGTCCAGTCGTCTCATCTGCAGTTTCATTGGTAGGTATTCCACACGGCACTACAGTATTTATCATTATTCAGTTCATTATATTGAATTAATAAAAATGAACCTGCCATAACTTTTGAAATTTGACCTCCTGCTATGTTATTGTGATCATGGGTGTGTAAGATTCCTACCACGAATAGTTTGAATATTTCGTTGATACAATAGTTGCAGGATATATGCTCGTTAATATTGGCTGAAATTAGCTGAAATATTTGTTTTATTAAGTAAATAGTATTTCCTCATCACCAGGTGTTGTGGTCCTCCTGTGGAAGTCACCTGGATTTTCAGGTATTTCTATGTGCCCCATTTAGGGGCCGATGACTAGTTATAATAATTATTATAAGTATTTAAATGTGTTTTGAACACTAGAATGCAACTTGACAAACTATTCTGTGGTTTCTTTCTCCATTAAGCTGCATCCCGCATTAACCTGGCGTTGAGCGGCACGGCTAGTCAGTCTTCAACCTACACGGGCGGGGGCTGGGAGGCTAAACTCGCCATTGATGGGAACACCGACCCCGATTTGTATCACAACAGCTGCAGCCAAACCCAGTTACAGGACAAAAAATGGTGGAGGCTGGAGCTGCCTGGTGTGTACAGGGTGTCAGAGATCCAGGTCACTAATAGGAAGGCCTGGAGGGAGCAACTCAACGGCGTGGAAATACTTATCGGGAATTCTCCGGCAAACAACGGCAACGACAATCCAAGGTGAATCACTGGTGTCTCCTACCTTACTTCCACTCAATACTGTTCAACTCCCAGTCAAAACGTTCTGGGTTTGATCCCTATTGACCTTGACCTGCTTTTAAGGGTCTTTGGATAAAAGTGTAAATTACTAAATAGCATAAAATATTATATTCCCAGAAAATAAGGGAACACAACCAGTGCTCTGCTCAAGTACACCTTGACACACACCAGCTACTGGAATCTGGTCTCTGATACCTTCACCAGACTGTATCTTCTCTCTCTGTCTCTTTTCCTCAGGTGTGCCATCATCAACGATGACCCAAGCTGCTTGACCCAGACTGTCAAGTGTTGGGGAATGGAAGGACGTTTTATCAACTTCTACCAGTTCTCTGCTGCAACAGACGCTTTGGCGTTGTGTGAGGTCAAAGTGTACGGAGGTAGGAACCCAGTCCATCATTACATGATCATCAAAGGGGGATGGGTGTACCAGTACCACTGTTGGTCAACCATCATTGGTAAAAAGGAAAATGCTGCTGGTCCTTATAGCTCAACAGGTAGTGCATGGCACTAACAATTCCAGGGTTAGGGGTTTGATTCCCAGTTGGGGCTACCTATTATTACAATGTATGCACCGGCAGTATTGTAAGATGCTTTGGGTAATAGCAACCACCAAAGCACAATCTGCATACAGTGTTTTACCCTGTGGAATGCGTACCACTGGTGGTACATGAGGGTACTGCAGGTGGAACATGGAATTCGATTTTTGAAATAGACAAATGTACAATAATATAAACAAATATATATAGATCATTTAAAAAATATTACAAATATTCATTAAATAAAGTATTATGGTTTGTTATTATTTTTGTTATGCTTTGTACAGTCACTTCTTTGCATGTTAAGATTTTTTATTGATGTTTTGTGTTGCTTTGTGTTTGCTGAATAAACACAAAGGCAACATAAGCAGCATTGCTGACTTCTTATTTCCACTTTTTCCCACTGGCCATGGTCTTCTTGCAGTAATACTTGTGTATAAAGGGTTTGCTGGCACTCTTTGGTCAGCCACTGCATTTGTATTTATCTATTTTCTACCGTTTGCATCTGAGGTGGTCCACGAAAGGTTTTGATGACAATTTAGTGTTCCACCTAAAGTCATAGGTTGGCACCACTGATCTACATGACTGTTCTGTATTGTGATATTTCAGAGTGAAGTATCAAAGTAAGTTGTTTTCTGTATGGTCCAAGACACCTCATCACCCTTCACATCAGCTGAGTTCAAGTGTGCTGAGATTTCTGAGAGAAAAGTACTGCCAAGTGTCTGAAGGTGTTGTGTAAGCAATTAAAAACATCCCACACTGATTGGTGATTTAGTGTCGCTAATGACACTTTTGTAAATGTATAAGAGTCTGCTACATGTCATAATAGTGGGTAGGGATTAGGTATCTGCTCAAAGATACATAAAGGGATACTTACAGGGCTGAGAGTAGAAATCCCTCACCACCACACTGTCTTTTGGTTCCCCAGAGTTAGGGCCTGCTCCACCCTCCATCAGCATTCAGGAGATGGGGAGGAACATCACTCTGGTGGGGAGGCGGCTGTGCTGGTCAGACGCCCTGCTCTACTGCAGAGACTTTCACTGGGACCTGCTGAGCCTCAGGGACCCAGAAGAGCATGATATGATTGATGAGCTGGTGGCTCGCGCCCACTTCCCACTAACCAGCCACCTCTGGGTGGGCCTGCGCAGGTACTGGCCAGACCTTGGTGTCTTTCAGGCAATCAAGTCTGTCCTTATGATCATCTGTCCGTCCATCACTTTGTCTTATCAACAATACCATGAAAATAACAAAAGCTAAATATTTGCCCACATTATTCTTCCTTCCACTCGTGTAACTCTTTCATCTCTTTCAATGTTGGTAGGTCACTTTCAGGAAGCTCCTGGTTTTGGATGTCCGGTGACCCGATGGACTTCAGCCTATAGGACGAAGGCTCACAACATTCCAGCCCCTGTGGGGGCGTGTCCAGTGTGGAACCTTCCACATGGAGGCCACGCTCTTGTGAAGAACATCTTAACTTCATCTGCTTTACAGGTTGGTGTCCAGCCTATAGAGCCATTACCAGGTCATTATAAAGCCAAATATGCTTAACCTTCTGTAAAGGCATGCACCAGCTTGAAACAGTAAGAGGTTTGAGCTTCCTGTTAGGGAAAATAAAAGTCCTCATATGTACTACGCTCAACCTAGGAGTATGAAAAAATTAAATGAGCTGTAGGTATTTTCAGCCACTTTCATTACATTTCTAACATTTATATTTCCGCAGGTCCGACAGAAGGAGTGAACCAGTTGCGCTTCTATACTTCCACAAGAGAGAATAAAATTCGCTGCACCTAATTGGCCTCACTGGGGAACATAGCTGCTGATTCTGAAGAAGAAGACTGAGTAGTGATGTTTCTGAATGCTGTAGCTCAGTGTGTGTCTGAGGTAGCTAGCTAGTTCTGCATTCCGTCATTATGGGCATTGTGACAGGTCACATTTTGTGCTAGCATAGCAAATACGATACATTTATATAGTACGTAATCAATTAACTTCTTTATGAGCAGACGTAGTTGTGTCATGCATCAATCCTTTGATTTGAAATGTGGAGATTGTGAGTTCAAGATGGTATCAAAAGACTAGATAAAGTATCTATTGGCTTTTATCTGTCTGTCTGGCTAAGCTGATTTGGAAATTATATCCATAGTAGGATTTTATCTTAAACTCTGATTTATTAGGTTGTATTAAGGTAATTGAAGTGGGGGTTATATTTATTCATTGATTAGGATGTTCAAAGTAGTTCAAACTCAGAGATACACCATTTGAGATTGTGTGAAGTGTAACACATGTTTTCCAGTTAATCTTTAGAAACACATATACATACAGTCTGTCTGTATATACATGTGTTTTAATAATGTCAAATCTCTTTTTCCAGATGTGAATGTGCTGGTTTGTCTTACTTTTGCATATAAATGTAACGTAGCTAACGTTTGCTTGCTAGTGTTATCTTAACATTACTGCCCCAAAAAACAATAATATACATACCTGTATAAATAAATGACATAATTTGCCCCGCTGTAGTTAGCCCATCCAGACAGCCCTGTAACACATGGCCTGTCAAGGCAGCAGCCCAGGCCTCCGGTCTCCAGGATGGAGGGGGGAGGTGGGTTGGTGGGTCACACTGGGCAGGTGTGGGGACAATGGTTTTATTTTAATTTATTATTTTAGGTATGGTAAAGAGTGCGTTGTTTTAGTTGGGTATGGTAACCCTGGTCAGTGTCAGGTTTATGTATTTTGTTTAATGGAGTGTGTGTTAGTGGTTGTTAGTGGGGGTAAAGTAGGCATCGGCTGGGGATTCTCCCCAGCCTCAATTTGGTGTTGGGGGTTTGTGGAGTGGGTGTGGTCGATGGCTGGTTGAAGCAGCCTCACCTGGCCCGAGTCAGACTGATTGGACTCTGGGGCTGGGTGAGGCTGCACATCTGTTGCACATTGAGTAATCAGTGTGCACAGGTTAACCCAGCCATCACCACACACAGTCAGGGAGATGTCCTACATAGCAACATGGATCACTGTCTTCATGTCTCATTGTCTGCAAACTCTTCAATAAACCGGCTTTCAACATTACCATCCTGTGTTCTTGTGTCTGGAGAAGCCCAGAAAAGCCACCTAGGTGGTGTGTAGCCACCGACATTGCTACAGATACATTAGTCCGATGGAATTCTAAAGAAAACAGTTTTATGGTCTCCCATCCAAGGAATACATTTGATCCTTTACTACATTTACCAAATCCCATTGTGCTATGTTAAGTTAACTGTAAATCTAATCAAATCCAAAACAATGAATTCCCAGTTACAATGTATTAAATCAAGACAGAGCGATAGTAGAATAACAATGTCATCTATTAAGCTAACTAGACTGCTTCTCTTTTATGGAAGATAGTATAGTAGCCATATACCTGTGGAGAGAGAATAAAATGTGGTCATAATGTGAGCACGACTATGTTTCATTACAAAAACAGTGAATGTGATGTGTGTAGTGAAGTCACACTATGGGAACTATGGGATCTGAATATGTGTTTGGGTAGTGGGACCGTGTCAGTCATAGTAAGACTCATTTAGTCTCTTGACCTCAGGGTTCAGAGGATAGCCTAGCATAATAGAGCCAGAGTCTAGCGTCATGGAGATGATATGTGGTGCTGGTGGTGGTGGTGGTGGAGGAGTGCTCGGGTCAGGAAGTGATTAGGGGTCAGAGAGCCAATGTGCAGGCAGACATCTTGACAGGCGCTAGGACCCTGGGGAAGCCGTGGTCCCCAGGGTCCTAGCGCCTGTCAAGTGTGAACTCAGTGCGGTCAGCTCCAGTAGGAGGCCGATACTACCGGCCTACTGAAGACCAGACGGCCCCGTTTTCCAGGGACAGTCCCCGTTTAAAAAAATAGCATTTTAAAGATATATGAATAGAATGAAAGGTTCTAGCTTGCTCACGAATATTCATTTCTAGACAGTTGGTAATTAGTCTGGGGTCTATCTGATAGGCTGTGACACGGCCTCGCTACGCGGGGGGTCTATCAATGGACTTTATACCATAAGCAGACCGATCATAAGCAATAGGATATCAAAACAATGTGTATCAATATAATTGTGATGTCAAACTAAGCTTTGAGCCTAATGTGAAGGCAGTCTCAAGCAAAGGTCACCAGTACTTATTCGTTTTAAGGAAGCTTTGCAGTTTTAATGTAGACTAATCACATTTGAAAATGTTTTACTCATCTTGTTTCGAGACAGCTCTTACCTTTGGTTTTATTTGCTTTATTTGGGAGCCTAAAGCTGACGAATAAGAATATGTTAAGGAACATTGTGAGGACTAGCTCTAAAATCCCTGCTGTGATCTGAATGGCCTCCGTCTTGTTTATCCTCAGAGGGTCACCAGGAAAGCTCAGGATATTCTTCAGGTTCCTCTACACCCTCTTTATTCTGAGTTTTCCCTCCTTCCCTCTGGGCGTTGGTGTAGGATGCCTAGATGAAGTAGGAATAAATAGGGTCGCTCTTTTGTCCCAGATGCTATCCAAAGTTTAAACATGTAACCGGAAGGTTAGGTTTTTTGTTATGTCTGATAGGCACTTTTGTATGCTCTGACCATATAGTACTGAAACTGTATGTCCTTTTGGCTGCATGTGTTATAGGACCTAATCTTATTGTGTTTTGATGTTCCTTTTAGCTGTATGTGTTATGGGACCTAATCTTATTGTGTTTTTATGTTCCTTTTAGCTGTATGTGTTTTAGGACCAAATTTACTGTGTTTTATGATCCTTTTAGATGTTTGTGTTTTAGGACCTAATCCTATTGTGTTTTTATGTTCATTTGAGCTGTATTTGTTTTAGTACCTAATCTTATAGTGTTTTAATGTTCCTTTTAGCTGTATGTGTTTCAGGACCCCATCTTAATTGTTCTTTACCTTTTTTTAAACTGTTTGCTGTAAAAGGAATTGCCCCAGCAGGGATAATAAAGATTCATCTACTCTACCCATGCCCTGGTGTCACGCCCTGGTTCTAGGGACTCTTATGTTGAGCCAGGGTGTGTAGACTCTAAGTTTTGTGCTCTTTGTTTTCCTTTCTAGGTCTTATATTTCTATGTTGGCCAGAGTGGTTCCCAATCAGAGGAAACAAGTGTCAGCTGTTGCTGGTTGTCTCTGATTGGGAACCATATTTAAACAGTCTGTTTCCCTCAGTGTTTGTGGGATCTTGTTCCAGGTTGTAGTAGGTTGTGTTCGCCTAAGGACGTCACGTATCGTTTGTTGTTTTGTTCCGTGTTCGTAGTAGGCTTTGTTCGCCGAAGGACGTCACGTATCGTTTCGTGTTGGAACCTAGAGAAATAAATTATGTTCGCATTCAACGCTGCGCCTTGGTCCTCTGTTCCTGACGATCGTGACAGAAGATCCCACCTAAACTGGACCAAGCAGCGTGTCCAGGAGCCATCACCAGGGGAATCGCTAGCAGATCTCCGTGGCCACCTCGACTGGGTCAAGCCTAGTGAAGAGCAGAGAGGGTGGACTTGGGAACAGTGGAGGAAGAGTCTCGACTGGGTCAAGCCAATTGAAGAGCAGAATGGCTGGAGTTGGAAGCAGATGAGCGAGAGTTGGGTGAGAACTATAGAGGCCTGGCCCACGGGGAGGAGAGACCCCAATAAAAATTTTAGGGGGGGGCTCACGCCGTGGACGACGGGGCAGCAGGAGGCCGCGATGGAACGGTCCAGCGGGTGTGCAGAGGAGGCCGCCAGGTTAAGGGGGCCACTGGTCACAGAGGATAGGGAAAGTGTGGAGGCACGGCGAGATGTACTGGGGTGTGTTACCAGTCCGGTCCGGCCCATTCCTGATCCCTGCATAGGGCCAGTGGTGTGTGTCCCCAGTACGGTCCGGCCTGTTCCTGCTCCCCGCAGTGAGCCTATGGTGCGTGTCGCCAGCCCGGTCCGGCCTGTTCCTGCTTCCCGCACCAAGCCAGTGGTGTGTGTCCCCAGTACGGTCCGGCCTGTTCCTGCTCCCCGCAGTGAGCCTATGGTGCGCGTCGCCAGCCCGGTCCGGCCTGTTCCTGCTTCCCACACCAAGCAAGTGGTGTGTATCCCCAGTAAGGTCCGGCCTGTTCCTGCTCCCCACACCAACCCAGTGGTGTGTGTACCCAGTACGGTTCGACCTGTTCCTGCTCCCCGCACTGAGCCTATGGTGCGCGTCGCCAGCCCGGTCCGGCCTGTTCCTGCTCCCCGCACCAAGCCGATGGTGCGCGTCGCCAGTCCGGCCCGGTCCATTCCTGCTCTCCGCACCAAGTCAGTGGTGCGCTTCGCCAGCCCGGCTCGGTTCTGTTACTCCATCCTCTGCCTCCACCTAGCTGCGCCGGCTGCTACTACTCCATGTGCTTCTGTTTACATTCTGTCTTCAATCTCCCACGTGCACGTTGTCTTCCCCACCGGCCTTCTATCTACAATCAGCGCACTCTACTTCTTCCCCATTCACCAAGCAGCCGGCGCCAGTTCGTTGTTACACTTTCTCAAGTTAGTACCTCGTTCCAGCGCTCTTGTTCAGTATTTAGCTTCTGCTCGTGTAAACCGCTTGTCCTTTTTCCCTAGTCCTCCTGATCCCTGCCCGACTTCCATCCTGCTCGTCTGTTTGCCTTCCCTGCCTTCGACCACTCGCCTGCCTGACTACCCGCTCGTCTTCGACCCCCAACCTACAGCTACCTGCCTGTCTCCAGACCCCTGCTCGTCTAACTACCGCCTGCCTTGCCCTTGCCTGTACCTTTGCTGAATAAATCCCTTTCGACCCCGCTCCATCTCTGTCTCGGTGTCTTGCGTTTGGGTTCTAGTCACGTACCTTAACAGTACGAACTGGCCAAACATGGACCCAGCAGACACCCGTTCCCACGACCGGGCCATCAGCAGTCAGGGAGTAATGCTCGGCCGTCTCGACCAGGAAATGGCGGAAATGAGGTCCAACATCCAGACGATTTACAACGCCGTCCAGGGATTGCTGGTTTCTGCGCCAATTCCCGGTCAACCGCAGCTACCCTCCGCCCCTCCCCAGCCGATTGCTTCACGTGAGCCTTACATTCCAACCCCCGAACGCTATGGAGGAGATTTGGGTACCTGTCGGGATTTCCTTCTCCAATGTGGTCTTGTGTTCCGACTCCAGCCCCTAACCTACCCCACCGATAGCTCCCGTATCGCTTTCCTCGTTGGAGCGTTACGCGGCAGAGCCCTCTCTTGGGCTACTTCCGTAATGGAGAGAGGGGCTGAATGTTGTTCCACGTACTCAGAGTTTGTCACGGAGATGCGGAGAGTGTTCGAACATCCCGTTCGTGGTAGGGAGGCTTCAATGCGTCTTCTCTCTCTCCGTCAGGGTTCCCGAAGCGTCGCTGATTTCGCTGTTGATTTCCAGACAATTGCTGCGGAGAGTGGGTGGAATGACGTGGCCTTAATGGGAGTATTTTTACACGCGCTTTCCGATCCCCTCAAGGATGAGTTGGCTGTTCGGGATGAGTCACCCAATTTAGACCATCTAATTTCCCTCGCTATACGACTGGACAATCGCCTGCGCGAACGACGGCGCGAACGCACGCTTCGTCCGTTTCCTGCTTCTGTCTCGTCTTCACTGGATGTTCCGGCACCACCTCCCCCTCGGCACAATCCTTTCCACCCTGGACCAACTTCACTACCCGACCCGGAACCAATGCAATTGGGACGAGCCCACCTATCCCCGACCGAAAGGCAACACCGGCTGGCAACTGGTGCTTGTCTTTATTGCGGTCTTTCGGGACACGTTATTTCCTCCTGTCCAACCTGTCCGGGAAAAGGGTTGGCTCGCCAGTAACCCGAGGGATTCTGGTGAGTCGAACGCTTGATCCCTCGGCTCCCTGTCCCATGTTGGATTCCGTCTTGCTTTGGCAGGAACATTCCCTCCCTTTGTCCGTCCTCGTAGACTCAGGTGCTGACGAGTCTTTCATTGATAGGCAGTTGGTCAGGCAATTGGGAATCAAGACAACCTCTTTGAATTCTCCCATTTTTGCCCAGTCCCTTAACGGGAAGAAACTCGCCCGGGTCGATCGAAGGACGGTACCGTTAACTCTAATTGTGTCCGGGAATCACCGTGAGTTACTCTCTCTCCACGTGATAGACTGCCCCCTCACTCCAGTGGTTTTGGGATTTCCTTGGCTGCAACGTCATAACCCCCAAATGGACTGGAAAGAGAGTAGGATTACCTCGTGGAGCTCTTTTTGTCTAGCACAGTGTTTACGTTCCGCCCAACCTCCCCGCACTCTGGAGTCCAAGTCACCACCATCTTTTTCCTCTGATCTGTCTTCTGTTCCTGAGATTTATCATGACCTGAGGGAGGTTTTTAGCAAGTCCCATGCCCTATCTCTTCCTCCTCACCGTCCGTATGACTGCGCAATCGATCTCCTCCCCGGGGCTTCCCTGCCTAGCAGTCGACTCTTCAACCTCTCCCGTCCCGAACAAGAATCCTTGGAGGAGTACATCCGGGAGTCTCTCGCTGCGGGGATAATCCGGCCGTCCTCCTCTCCTGTTGGGGCGGGGTTTTTTTTTGTTGGCAAGAAGGATGGCTCCCTCCGGCCGTGCATTGACTACCGGGGCCTGAACTCCATCACGGTAAAGAATAAGTACCCCTTGCCCCTTATTAGCTCCGCGTTTGTTCCCCTCCATGGAGCCACGGTTTTTTCCAAACTGGACTTGCGCAACGCTTACCATCTGGTCCGTATCTGGGAGGGGGACGAGTGGAAGACGGCCTTCAACACTCCTGTGGGCCATTTTGAATATCTGGTTATGCCTTTCGGACTCACCAACGCCCCTGCAGTTTTTCAGGCTCTGGTCAACGATGTTCTTCGTGACATGTTGAACCACTCGGTTTTTGTGTATCTGGATGATATTCTCATCTTCTCGGGTTCGCTGGAGGAACACGTGATTCACGTTCGGCAGGTCCTCCAGCGCTTATTGGAAAACAGGCTGTTTGTCAAGGCGGAGAAATGTGAGTTCCACGTCCCGTCCACTGTTTTCCTGGGGTACATCATTGGCCAGGGGGAGTTGCGGATGGACCCTTGCAAGGTTTCTGCAGTGGCGGAGTGGCCTACACCCACCACCCGTAAGCAGCTACAGCGATTTCTTGGCTTCGCCAATTTTTATCGTCGCTTCATCAGAAGCTATAGCCAGATCGCTGCCCCCCTCACTGCCCTAACTTCACCCAAGGAACTCTTCGAGTGGTCGCCGGAGGCTGAGGCCTCGTTCCGGAACTTGAAGGAGCGATTCACCACTGCACCCATCCTCATCCAACCCGACTCTTCTCTTCAGTTCATCGTGGAGGTCGATGCTTCTGATTCCGGGGTGGGGGCGGTGCTTTCGCAGCGTTCCACCAAGGATCACAAGCTTCATCCGTGCGCCTTTTTCTCGCGCCGGTTGACCCCACCGGAGCGGAACTATGTCGGGAACCGCGAGCTTCTTGCTGTTAAATTGGCACTCGAGGAATGGCGTCACTGGCTGGAGGGAACGGCCCAGCCATTTATCGTGTGGACAGACCACCGGAATTTAGAATATATCCAGTCAGCCAAGAGACTCAATTCCCGACAGGCCCGATGGGCTCTTTTCTTTGGACGATTTAATTTTTCGCTTACCTACCGCCCCGGCTCCCGAAACGTTAAACCAGACGCTCTGTCCCGTTTGTACTCTCCTAAGGACCCCTGCACTGAACCTGAACCCATTCTGCCGTCCACCTGCCTCATCGCTACGCTCACCCTGGAGGTCGAAGCCGCTGTCCTCCAGGCGCAGCAACAACAGCCCGATCCCGGTACCGGTCCGCCCAACCGGTTGTTCGTTCCCGACGCGGCGCGCTCCAGGGTACTCACCTGGGCTCACTCCTCCAGACTCACCTGTCATCCTGGCACTACCCGCACTCTGGACTTTGTTCGCCGACGATTCTGGTGGTCCTCCTTGGACGCTGACGTCCGTTCCTTCGTGGCGGCTTGCACGGTCTGCGCTCGCAATAAGACCTCGACCCGACCCCGTTCTGGCCTGCTCCGACCCCTGCCCATCCCCAGTCGCCCCTGGTCTCATATTGCCCTGGATTTTGTCACCGGTCTCCCCCCTTCAGAAGGCAATACCACTATCCTTACTATCATCGACCGTTTCTCCAAAGCCGCTCACTTCCTAGCACTCCCCAAGCTCCCCTCCGCTAGAGAGACTGCGGATCTCCTGGTGTCCCACGTGTTCCGGCTCCACGGCATTCCGACGGATATTGTGTCGGATCGAGGTCCGCAGTTCACCTCTCAGGTCTGGCGGTCGTTCTGTGCAGCCCTGGGTACTACGGTCAGTCTGTCCTCTGGATACCACCCACAGACCAATGGACAGTCGGAGAGGGCAAACCAGGAGATGGAGGCTGCTCTTCGCTGCGTGACCGACTCCAACCCCTCCTCCTGGAGTTCACAACTTCCCTGGGTCGAGTATGCTCATAACACTCTGGTCAATGCGTCCACCGGCCTGTCTCCATTCATGTCTTCATTGGGCTATCAACCGCCTCTGTTCCCTGCCTTGGAGACAGAGATCACTGTTCCCTCTGTCCAGGTACACCTGCGCCGCTGCCAGCGCACCTGGAGGCGCACACGTGAGGCTTTGCTCCGTGCGTCCAACCGCTCCCAACGCCAGGCTAATAAACACCGGCTCCCGGCTCCACAGTACACCCCTGGGCAAAAGGTTTGGTTGCGGTCCAAGGATCTTCCTTTGAAGGGGGTTTCTCAGAAACTCGCCCCCCGTTTCGTTGGTCCTTACGAGATTGATTCCGTCATTAACCCCTGTGCCGTTCGCCTGAAGCTCCCTTCGTCCCTTCGGATCCATCCGACCTTCCACGTCTCCCAGATCAAGCCCGTCTCCTCCAGCCCGTTGTGCCCTCCCGCCCCGGTTCCACCGCCTCCCCGGATGATTGATGACAACCCGGCTTGGACGGTGCGTCGCCTTTTGGATGTACGTCGTCGCGGTCGGGGTCATCAGTATCTGGTGGATTGGGAGGGATACGGCCCCGAGGAGCGCTCCTGGGTTCCCAGGAGTCACATTCTCGACCCCTCCCTCATCACGGACTTTCACCGCCAGCACCCTTCCCACACTGTGCGTCCGCCTGGAGGCGTCCGTAGAGGGGGGGGGTACTGTTACTCCATCCTCTGCCTCCACCTAGCTGCGCCGGCTGCTACTACTCCATGTGCTTCTGTTTACATTCTGTCTTCAATCTCCCACGTGCACGTTGTCTTCCCCACCGGCCTTCTATCTACAATCAGCGCACTCTACTTATTCCCCATTCACCAAGCAGCCGGCGCCAGTTCGTTGTTACACTTTCTCAAGTTAGTACCTCGTTCCAGCGCTCTTGTTCAGTATTTAGCTTCTGCTCGTGTAACCCGCTTGTCCTTTTTCCCTAGTCCTCCTGATCCCTGCCCGACTTCCATCCTGCTCGTCTGTTTGCCTTCCCTGCCTTCGACCACTCGCCTGCCTGACTACCCGCTCGTCTTCGACCCCCAACCTACAGCTACCTGCCTGTCTCCAGACCCCTGCTCGTCTAACTACCGCCTGCCTTGCCCTTGCCTGTACCTTTGCTGAATAAATCCCTTTCGACCCCGCTCCATCTCTGTCTCGGTGTCTTGCGTTTGGGTTCTAGTCACGTACCTTAACAGGTTCATTCCTGCTCTCCGCACCAAGTCAGTGGTGCGCTTCGTCAGCCCGGCTCGGTCTGTTCCTGCTCCCCACACCAAGCCAGTGGTGTGCGTCGTCAGTCCGGCACGGCCCGTGCCTCCTCCACCGGTGCCTGGTCCGGTACCGGTCAGCTGCTCCACGTCGGAGCTAGAGCAATCCGCTCCACCAGTGTTCAGTCCAGCTCCGGCCAGCAGGGCCAGACCGGACCAGGGGTACTTTGGGGGGCTAGAGAGGGAGTGGGGATCATGCCCAGAGCCGGATCCGCCGCCAAGGCGGAGTGCCCACCCGGTCCCTCCCCTGTGGTGTTCTGTTGGCGCGGTCGGAGTCCGCGCCTTTGGGGGGGGGTACTGTCACGCCCTGGCTCTAGGGACTCTTTTATGTTGAGCCAGGGTGTGTAGACTCTATGTTTTGTGCTCTTTGTTTTCCTTTCTAGGTCTTATATTTCTATGTTGGCCAGAGTGGTTCCCAATCAGAGGAAACAAGTGTCAGCTGTTGCTGGTTGTCTCTGATTGGGAACCATATTTAAACAGTCTGTTTCCCTCAGTGTTTGTGGGATCTTGTTTCGTGTGCCTAGTAGGTTTTGTCTAAGGACGTCACGTATCGGTTGTTGTTTTGTTTCGTGTTGGAACCTAGTTAAATAAAAGTGTGTTCGCATTCAACGCTGCGCATTGGTCCTCTGTTCCCGACGAGCGTGACAGACATGTTCCTGTTTATTTTGTGCAAAGGCTGAATGGCTGTCATCTGTCAGAGAGATGCTGTGAAGCTCTGGCCTCAGTTCTCAGCTCCAACTCCTGTAGTCTGAGAGAGCTGGACCTGAGTACCAATGATCTGCAGGATTCAGGAGTGAAGCTGCTCTCTGCTGGACTGGGGAGTCCACACTGTACACTGGAAACTCTCAGGTCAGTTTGACTCAATGTGCAAACAGTTACACCACAAGGTTCATATCAGAGGACATTTTACAGATTTACATACATAAAAGTTAGTAGGCATGAGTATATTTTTCTAAGAATAATTCAACATATTTATATTTGTGTTGCCATGACAGTATAGGTATATATTATATTCTTAGTTTGTTTGTGATGGTTTAATTGTGTATGTTTTATTACATTCTTATTGTGATTATCATGTAGTCAGACAGTAAGGTGGGGTTTAGAGTTGATTAGCAAAGTTGAATAACTGCCTATTCATAAAACTGTATTTTTAAGTGAAATAGAATGATAACCTTTGTTTAATAGATGTCACATAGATGTTAAATTATCTCTTAATATTTAAAGATCTAGGTTATTACTCTTTTTTTAATTTGTCATGTATGAATTGGTTACAATTCTCATTAAACATTGAATCACAGTTCCTTACTAACGATTTGTGTTTATTTTGTGTGAAGGCTGAATGTCTGTCAGAGAGATGCTGTGAAGCTCTGGCCTCAGTTCTCAGCTCCAACTCCTCTAGTCTGAGAGAGCTGGACCTGAGTACCAATGATCTGCAGGATTTAGGAGTGAAGCTGCTCGCTGCTGGACTGGGGAGTCCACACTGTACACTGGAAACTCTCAGGTCAGTTTGACTCAATGTGCAAACAATTACTCCACAATGTTCATATCAGAAGACATTTGACAGATTTACATCCAAAAAGTCAATAGGCATGAATATATTCTTTCATAAGAATAACGCAACGTATTATTTGTGTTGCCATGACAGTATAAAGGAAATGTTATTTAAGGGATAATGTACAGCTAGCCAGTCATTATTGTGAAATTAACCCAACAGGGTGATGCAGGACCCTCACCCAAAATAAATTTTAATCAATCAATTATTTTATTAATTAAAAAAAGAAAAATGTTAGATTCTAAGGTTGGGAATAGCGTCCACAGCAACGGTGTGTTAATCATAGCAACCGTTTGATACACAGAAATAACTGACCATAGATTGCTGTGAATGACCAATCAGAATTGAGTATTTAACACCACATTTCTAAAGATTGTTACAATGGATTTAGTTGTGTAAATAACCCAGTTATGTTTTAGCCCTAGACAACAGATAGCCCTGTTGAAGCGTCATTTATGTTCCTTCATTATGTATTTCTACCTATTTTAAACCTTTAGTGTCTTATTTCCTGTTTTGATTAGAAGGGCTTTTATTTTGAAAGTGAATCGCGGGTACTTACGCGCGCTTTAGTAGAGAGGAAAAACGGTCAAATGAAAAGTCAAACAGTGAATTATTTCATGTATATTCACCCCCCGAAGAGGCACAAGCTTAGTATTTGTTGTAATACTGTAATGTTAACATGTGGTTTGTGTCTTAAAGTAGTTTGAACTATAATAACTCTTCCTTACGGTTTGTTTAGTTGAGCTAACGTTAGTGCTAGGCTATGCTAATGCTCTGAAACTGTATGCTAATTAAGGTAGCTTATATACTGTTGTTTTGTGTTTTGTAACCAGCTCTCACGTTGGTTTGTATGGTAATTAAGGTAGCTTATATATTGTTGTTTTGTGTTTTGTAACCAGCTCTTATGTCGGTTTGTATGGTAATTAAGGTAGCTTATATATTGTTGTTTTGTGTTTTCTAACAAGGTCTTATGTTGGTTTGTATGGTAATTAAGGTAGCTTATATATTGTTTTGTGTTTTGTAACCAGCTCTTACGTTGGTTTGTATGGTAATTAAGGTGGCTTATATATTGTTGTTTTGTGTTTTGTAACCAGCTCTTATGTTGGTTTGTATGGTAATTAAGGTAGCTTATATATTGTTGTTTTGTAACCAGCTCTTACGTTGGTTTGTATGGTAATTAAGGTAACTTATATATTGTTGTTTTGTGTTTTATAACCAGATCTTACGTTGGGTTGTATGGTAATTAAGGTAGCTTATATATTGTTGTTTTGTAACCAGCTCTTATGTTGGTTTGTATGGTAATTAAGGTAGCTTATATATTGTTGTTTTGTAACCAGCTCTTACGCTGGTTTGTATGGTAATTAAGGTAGCTTATATATTGCTGTTTTGTGTTTTGTAACCAGCTCTTATGTTGGTTTTGGGATTTCTAGTAAATCTAAAATCATCAGTTCAGGTGTCAGACTATCTTTAGGTGGGATATGCTACAAGCTGTATGTTGTATTATTATTCCACTCATCATGTAGTCAGACAGTGAGGTGGATTTCTTCAAACAACTCTATTTTTAAGGGAAATATAATAATAATTTGTGTTTTAATAATTGAACATCTATGTGACATCAATATCTTAATATTCAAATATGCAGTTTATTAACATTACTTATATTTTTTTGCATGCATGTAAAAATACTTTTACAAATTATAATTAAACATTTAATCACATTTCCTAACATGTTCTGTTTACTTTGTGTGAAGGCTGAATGGCTGTCATCTTTCAGAGAGATGCTGTGAAGCTCTGGCCTCAGTTCTCAGCTCCAACTCCTCTAGTCTGAGAGAGCTGAACCTGAGTACCAATGATGTGCAGGATTCAGGAGTGAAGCTGCTCTCTGCTGGACTGGGGAGTCCACACTGTACTCTGGAAACTCTCAGGTCAGTTTTACTCAATGTGCAGTTACACAGTTACACCACAAGCTCAATTTCAGAGGAATCAGCTTATAACTCAGTACCTGCGATGACCACATTCATGACTTTGGTATCATTGGAAATGTTACACCTTGTTGTTTAGATGAATATTGTAATGCATCCATATGCTTGCAACTTTTCAATTATCAATTTAAATATGAACACATTATAATAATAGTGCCCCACCAACATCCCCCGTATACGGGACATTGATAGTTAAGAACAGGGTGAAATACAGGGGGTCTTGGGAGAGTCTGAGACCCCTAGTTGGATATTTAAGACCCCCTGAAAGCCTCAACAGCAACATTTTGGAGGGTCTCTGGGAAAATCTTTTTTAAATGATTTGAAACTTGCAATCGTCACACAAAATATATTTTTAGAAGCTTACTATGTTCAGTATTCATTATTCAAATTGCTAAACATTTATTCCCAAACATGAATATGCCACAGAAAAATATAGTTATATTTTGTAACCAGAGTGAAGAGACAAACTCATAAAAGCTATATTTGTTCTGAAATAATAAATAAGGAAAGCCAAGAATATATAATGTGTTTATTAAATACAGCTGTATTCAAATATATAGCTATATTTATAACTAAGTTAGTGTTGAAATGTAGGATACATTCATAAAAATACTTTCATTGTTATTAACAGTTAACTCACTATTTAAAAACATGTTAACCTTGTTCAGAACATTTGGTTTTATGGACGCTATTTGGGTTTAACCAATAGGAAGGGTTGATATAGAGACTTCCAGGTCATTTGGGGAAGGGTGAGAGGTCACGAGCGAGCGGGAAAAAGTAGAGAGGGAAGAGACGAGGACAAAAGAGGAGAGTACTTTATTCTCTGTAGAGATCGACCAGCTAAATTACATTTAAACATTTACTTATTAGCTGTTTGACGGTTAAATGAGTATGGGAGAGAGTGGATTTGGGGATTGTTTTATTCGTGTTTCTGTTCATGTCAGGGATGTTTTGGTCGTTTGGTGTAAAGCTAGCTTGGTTTGCTAACCGCCTTAGCATCCTCTGAACGGGATATAAATCATCAGAGTAGCGCACGAGGATAGTCCACAGCAGGGGGTCAGGTAGCGCGCGGTTCCCCTGACGAAGATCATCCCGGGATTCCAGTGTCTTCATCCGTCGTCTCCTCTCCCTATAACGGTACCGGGACTTTGTTTTGCTCACGTTAAGAGCGAACAGTCTATCGTGTTGCGACACCGAGCCGTACAGGCCTACAACGTTTATGGCGGCATATCACTGACAAAAGTCTCGAGCAAAAAGGACTGCGCGCACAACAAACACATCCGTGCACACAAATCATTATTGTAAACACTAACTGCACTCGCGCTCAGTAGTTCTCTGATCGCGAGAGCAATAATAAAGCCTGTGAGGAACGATTCATTGACTCTGTAGATGTACTGATACCATGTATTACAATGCAATACACAATATACACAATACTACAAAAAAAGTAATAATAACATACAAAACGATTTTCAAACACTACAAAACAATAATAAAGTTGTATACATTTTACACCCAATATTGAAGCAACATAAGGATCCGATGTATTGACTAGAATATATTAGTTAACTAATTAAACATTTCTAATAAAATATGTTAACACAATTCCTTCATTATGGAAAAAGTCACAAGAGTTATTTCAAACCCAGTTCCTAACATGTTGTGTTTATTTTGTGTGAAGGCTGAATGGCTGTCATCTGTCAGAGAGATGCTGTGAAGCTCTGGCCTCAGTTCTCAGCTCCAACTCCTCTAGTCTGAGAGAGCTGGACCTGAGTACCAATGATGTGCAGGATTCAGGAGTGAAGCTGCTCTCTGCTGGACTGGGGAGTCCACACTGTACACTGGAAACTCTCAGGTCAGTTATCAGCCTCTTCTTCAAACTGTGTCTTTGGGCTTGTTTAATATGTAAGGGATATCCTTTATTAACATCACATTAGTTTGGTGTAAGTGCTGCTCATGTCCAATGCATTTCTGTTGCTCTTTTCCCTGCTGACAAAACACTCCCTGGTTCTACACAATGTTAGAACTTGTGAAGAAACGGTCTTAGCGTACCAAACACAGCAGACTTCTCCTGACTCTAACATAACAATATCTCATTTGAGTTGTAGCTATTGAGAAAGAAGCATTTGTTTAAGATCCTGTTTCACACACAAGTGAAGGTAGAATAAAGTGTGTGTGTGTGTGTGTGTGTGTGTGTGTGTGTGTGTGTGTGTGTGTGTGTGTGTGTGTGTGTGTGTGTGTGTGTGTGTGTGTGTGTGTGTGTGTGTGTGTGGGTGTGTGTGTGTGTGTGTGTGTGTGTGGGGGGGGTCTGGCTGCCTGGTCACACAGGAAGGCTGTGCTTCTCTGGCCTCAGCTCTGAGCTCCAACCCCTCCCATCTGAGAGAGCTGGACCTGAGCTACAATCACCCAGGAGACTCAGGAGTTACGCTGCTCTCTGCTGGACTGGAGGATCCACGCTGGAGCCTGGACACTCTCAGGTATGGAGAGGACAGCTCACCACTCAGGGACAATGTCTCCTACAAGGATTCAACCAGCTGCTAGATGAAGTGGTTTGAAAACACAGCTGGAACTCATGTTGTATAGAAATCAGATGATGAAGGTGAATGTTTCAACATGCAGCTCTCACTTTGTTTCCCCCCCAGTGTGGAGCACGGTGGAGTGTGGAGGCTGAAACCAGCTCTAAAGAAGTGTAAGTGTTTAGTTAGATTTATCACAACACACTAACTATTGAGATGGAAAGTCCATCCACACAGCAGGAGGTGACGTCCGTTCATTCAGATGTGGACTTGTGTATATGTATGTGTAGCTATGTTTCCTTGGGTTTATGTATGTCTATTATGTACGTGTATGTATGAGTACATGTCTATGTATATATATAGTATGTATTAGTACATTTCTATGTATATATAGTATGTACGTGTATGTATGAGTACATGTCTATGTATATATAGTATGTACGTGTATGTATGAGTACATGTCTATGTATATATAGTATGTACGTGTATGTATGAGTACATGTCTATGTATATATATAGTATGTATGTGTATGTATGAGTACATGTCTATGTATATATAGTATGTATGAGTACATATCTATGTATATATAGTATGTATGAACCAGTTCATTGGCCCCAACATTTAATTTCCAGCCTGTATGTGAGCTCAGCTGGTTCAGTCTGTTGTTCACACAGGTGTCCCTTTGAAGGTTGAGTGCAACATTTGTGTATTGGGAAATCCAAAAGTTTAGTATTGCATGTATATTTCATCATGCTGAACATTTTGATGTATAAAATGTGTATGTAGTGTAAATATTGAGGGAGTAAATGCAGTTTATACATGTTCATTGGTTTCAATGTTTTGATTGGGACAGCCACTCACACACACATGGGATTTCCAATTAACTTACACTTTAATTATTTTAAAAACTACATGTAGTATCGCTTAGAAAATCTATAGCACATGATTGCACTATAGTACCTATCATATGATATATATATTTTCTTTCAATATCAACGTTTGAAGAGTAGATAGCGACTAAAAAGTATAAAGAGAATAAAAAGTATGCAAGAGAACAGTACTAGTGATGATGATGATGATGAAGAATGGTTCAGCAGCTAATCATGTCTTGTTCTCCCGTCAGATGCCTGTGAACTCACACTGGACCCAAACACAGCCCACAGAGGACTCTCTCTGTCTGAGGACAACAGAAAGGTGACGTAGGTTGGAGAGGAGCAGTCGTATCCTGATCACCCAGAGAGATTTGACTCCTGGCCCCAGGTGTTGTGTAGAGAGGGTCTGACCGGCCGCTGTTACTGGGAGGTAGAGTGGAAAGGAGGTGTTGATATAGGAGTGACATACAGAGGAATCACAAGGAGAGGAGGGGGTGGTGACAGCAGCCTTGGAGGGAACAACAAGTCCTGGAGTCTTGTTTGTGATGATGGTGGTTACATTGCCTGGTACAACGGTAGTACAACAGACATAAGTCTACTCCCTGCTGGCTCAAACAGAGTAGGAGTGTATCTGGACCGGCCTGCTGGCACTCTGTCCTTCTACAGAGTGTCCCCAGAGGCCACCTTCACCCAGGAGGAACTCCTCCCTGGGTTTAGGTTATTGGGGGAGGGCGCCTCAGTGTCTCTGTCGGTTGTAGAAAAAAAAGAAACGTCGCGTGGGTGTTTCTTTTTTTTCACACACACATAGTACATACACACACACACATAGTACACACACACACATAGTACACACACACATAGTACACATACACACACACAGTACACACACACACGCACATAGTGCACACACACATAGCACACATACATAGTACACACACATAGCACATGCACATAGTACACACACACATAGCACACGCACATAGTACACACACACATAGTACACACACATAATTACACGAAGAAGTTATATTTCCTCTTTCATTTACTTCAATAATCTTTTACATTTTTTAATGTAACATACTGTTTGCTTTTACTCAAGTCTGTTTGTGAATTAAAAATGGAGGCGAGAGAGAGATTTATTGTGGCTGTATTTTCATTTCTTCCTTATTTTGTAAAGATTTATTGTGTTATTGTGTGTGGTTTTATTTGAAGGGTTACATGGCAATTTTATATGTTGTTAATGTCTATTAGACAAGTATATACAATGTAATATTTGTCTATTTACATTCATCTTGCTCTGCTTATTACAACAATAAATCATTTGGTATGAAGTAACTCAGTACTTGAGTAGTCTTTTCACTAGATACTTTCTTACTCTTCCTCAAGTCATTATTTGATGACTACTTTTACTCATGAGATATTGTTTTGAATATTGTGCAGCCAATCTCAATATTGTGTTATGTAGTGTAGGCCTACTCTATATTTGAGAGGATCACTCGTATGAGAGGGACATGAAATTACCTTCAATGTGATTTAAAACTGCCACGGTCGTCTCAACACATATCAATGGTGATGACGTAGGGGTCATGTTTATCAGGTCAGCCAGTTGCACTGACGTCATCTAACCAGCAGATGATGCTACGGTGCACCTTTTTCTAGTGTTTAAAAACGGACCTTATATCAAATCAATTGGTTTATTATTCTCAATACGTTTAAATGATTCATGTAGGCCTATAGCTTCATTCTCCACGTTACTAGCTAGAGTTGAATGAATCAGACAGTCTTTCTTCTTCTGCTCCTGGGGACGGTGGTGGATGAGGTGGTGGAGGAAATGGTGGTGGTGGATGTGGAGGTGGTGCTGGTGGTGGTGGTGATGGAGGTGGTGGTGGTGATGGAGGTGGTAGTGGAGGAGGTGGTGGTGGAGGTGTTGGTGGTAGTGGTGGTGGAGAAGGTGGCGGTGGTGGTGGTGGTAGTGGTGTTGGAGGAGGTGATGGTGGAGGTGGTAGTGGTGGTGGAGGAGGTGGTGGTGGATGTGGAGGTTGTAATGGTGGTAGTGGTTGTGGTAATGGTGGTGGAGGTGGTAGCGGTGGTGGTGGAGGTGGTGGTGGTGGTAGTGGTGGTGGAGGTAGTGATGGTGGAGGTGGAGGCGGTGGTGGAGGTGGTGGTGGTGGTGGTGGAGGTGGTGGTGGTGGAGGTGGAGGTGGTGGTGGTGGTGGTAGTGGTGGTGGTGGAGGTGGTTGTGGAGGTTGTAATGGTGGTGGTGGTAGTGGTGGTGGTAGTGGTGGTGGAGGTGGTAGTAGTGATGGTGGTAGTGGTGGTGGAGGTGGAGGCGGTGGTGGAGGTGGAGGCGGTGGTGGTGGTGGTGGTGGTGGTGGAGGTGGAGGTGGTGGTGGTGGTGGAGGTGGTAGTGGTGGTGGTGGTGGTGGTAGTGTTGGAGGTGGTAGTGGTGATGGTGGAGGTGGTTGTGGAGGTTGTAATGGTGGTGGTGGTGGTAGTGGTGGTAGTGGTGGTGGAGGTGGTAGTAGTGGTGGAGGAGGTGGTGGTGGTTGTGGAGGTTGTAATGGTGGTGGTGGTGGAGGAGGTGGAGGTAGTGGTGGTGGTGGTGGTGGTGGTGGTGGTGGAGTAGGTGGTGGTGGTGGAGGTGGTGGTGGTGGAGGTGGTGGTAGTGGGGGTGGTGGTGGTGGTGATGGTGGAGGCGATGTTAGTGGTGGTGGTGATGGTGGTGGAGGCGGTGGAGGTGGTAGTAGTGGTGGAGGAGGTGGTGGTGGTTGTGGAGGTGGAGGTGGAGGTGGAGGTGGTGGTGGTGGTGGTAGTGGTGGTGGAGGAGGTGGAGGTAGTGGTGAGGGAGGTGGAGGTGGTGATGGAGGTGGAAGTGGAGGTTGAGATGGTGGTGATGGGGGTCCAAGTAAAAGGACTGAATCTGCGTCCTCTCTGGTTCTGAGTGGTCGGCCGCTCTCCGACAGCTCCGGGCTTCAGGGCTACTTTTCATTTGAGGAAAAAAAAAAAGAGAATAAGAGTTGAGGAGTGCTTCTCTCTGCAGCTGCACCAGTGACAGACCAGTGACAGACCAGTACCTTCACTGGGCTGTGTAGGCCACTTGTGTAGCACATGGTACACTGGCTTCTGACCCCCTCCATCGCTACTTTCACAGGAACCTTCAGGGGCCTTGGAGATTGGTCGGAATTTCACTTTGAATTTCAATCTGTGAGTCGTTGTGTCTACAAATAGGCTGAATGGACGGATATGGTTGAAATTGTTCTGTGATAGATCCCAAAAGAGGTATTTTGGTTATTTTATGCAATAACAATAAATGCATAATTTGTAGTATATCTATTTCTTCTTTTTTTTTTTTTTTAAGTACAACCTCATAATCAAAAAGTATCCCACAATACAAACTGCCCTGTGGGCCAACATCCCGGAAGAACCATAAATAATCACCCCTGGAAGAGGAACAAAGACCAAAGTCTGAGGCCACAGTCGCATTTATCTCCTATGCTTCCAGTTACACAATGTCCACTGCCTAGTCTGTGACGCCTGTGTCTCGCGCTGGCCCCTTCCTTCCCGTGGGGACGCTGACACGGGCCCCACTGCTTCTGCCCAGATAGCCACGGCCCCTGGAGAACTGCGGGGATCTTTTCAAAGTGGAGGCGGGACGGACGTTTTCGGGGACATTTCCAAAATGGCGCAACAACGCTGCGCTAAGGGTCGAGCAGAGGTCAGGCTGTTTGATCGGGGAAAGTAGCGTTCTAAATCAAAATCACAGAGTGAAGGTGGTTGGTGTCTCAATGGCCCTCGTGTGTACCTCATTGTGCTTCAGTATAAGGCAGAAGCAGCATCAATAAGCATTCATCAATCATCAATTATCAATCATCCATCATCCATCATCCATCACCCATCACCCATCACCCATCATCCATCATCCATCATCCATCATCCATTATCAATCATCCATACGGACTATAGTTTCAATAGGATTAATTGTTGGTGGATATTGTGTATTAGCTAATATGTATGTCGACAAGGCCTGTTTCACACATTTCTGGTGCACGACGGTTCCTCCCTGTTTTCAGTCTTACCATTGGATCAAACTAGCTCCATACTTTGTGCCCTACAGTTTGTGTGTCTGTGTGTGCGCGTGTGTGCGCGTGTGTGCGTGCGTGTGTCTGCGTGTGTGTGTGTGTGCATGCGTGCATGCATCGGTGTGTGTGCGTGCGTGTGTGTGTGTGTGTGTGTGCATGCGTGCGTGCGTGCGTGCGTGCATGCATCGGTGTGTGTGTGTGTGTGTGTGTGTGTGTGTGCGTGCGTGTGGGAGTATGTGTCTGTGTGTGTGTGTGTGTGCGCATCTGTGTGTGCATCGTTGTAGCAACTATCAGGCTACAATCCAGGGCAAACAACACACCACGAGGAGTATGGAGGCAAAACGTCCGTTTTTATTGTCTCTTAATGTTCAAACACAAAAGGCACAATCAACGTCCTGCTGGGGACGTGCGATCTCTCTGTCTCTTACGGCCAGTCAACCTCGTGACTGGACCCGACCTCACTGTGGGGAGAGCACAACACAAGTCAATCTTTTAATAGCTTCCTAATCGCGCTCATCGCCTACAGCTGCGTCTGTGGTCCCAATTGAGCCGCTCCGCCCCTTCTAGCTGCAGCCGGCGCTAGGCCACGCCCCCCCTCACCACAGTCTCATCTTTAATAAATCTTCTATTCATGCATTAGGCCTGTGTAGGACCAGTAACATTTGTAAACTGCCCCTTGACAAAAGTTAATTTTATAATGGTGCCACACTCTGGCCTACGCTATCTGTTGCAAGAGACAGTTGACAAAATAAACTACTGGCCCATAGACTACTTACAAGGTGAGGGAATAGTTAAGTGACAATGTGAAAATACTACAGGCCCATTTTTAGGTGAACTAAACATGCAAGAGTAGTCTTACATGTCACTGTTTATAACACACGGTGCTTATCCTTTTGCTGGACTGGCTGCTTAAAAAATTAAGAGTATACCAACTTCTCAAGGCACCACTACACCACTGTGTATATTTATGTGTGTGTGTGTGTGTGTGTGTGTGTGTGTGTGTGTGTGTGTGTGTGTGTGTGTGTGTGTGTGTGTGTGGAGCCTTCGCTTGCCCTGAAAACTGATGTGAGTCATACTGGAACAGACCCAACAACCACATACCACAGCCCCTATCTGGCTATCACAGAGAGGGTGTGGTTCCTGTGAGGTCTACCAGGCAAGAAAGTACGTTCAGCTTGCTCAGTGGTCAAGTCTACTTCCTCATTTGAACTTCAGTCTTTCTCAGTGAGGAGCCCTTAGCTCAATCTTTCTCTAAATCCACTTTTAATCCCTTTTACCCTATTTACATGTTTTAGGAACACTTTAACCTCTGTTTCTTCCCCTGCATTTATACTTTTATAAGTGTATACTATGTGGGGAGGAACGCATTTTGATCACAGAAAATATAAGGTAGGCCTCCAGTTTACTACAGTTTATATTGTCTTTAGGTTATTGGTATATTATAATGATCTCATCTTGGGAAATGTGTCCGTGTAACGCTTAACACTTTTGGACAGTTTACTTTAGAGAAATACAACGTTAGTTTAATGTTTAACTATGTTGTGCTTTTCTTTTTTTCGATATTCAAGTGATTAATTTGTCTTGATTCTACTCAAAATGAAAAGAAGGAAGTCATGTCTATGATGATGTTAGCAGAACAGATAGTCTTCACACCAATGGTCCGCTGTCTCTGGTCCAGACAGTGGTTTGTTACCAGCAGAGCTCTGGTCCAGACAGTGGTTTGTTACCAGTAGAGCTCTGGTCCAGACAGTAGTTTGTTGGTTTGTATTGGCACAGTGTTTACATCACATCATAGTGTGTAGACTATATGGTGTTTATATCACATAGTGTGCAGACTATTTGGTGTTTACATCACATCATAGTGTGTAGACTAAATGGTGTTTACATCACATCATAGTGTGTAGACTATATGGTGTTTACATCACATCATAGTGTGTAGACTATATGGTGTTTACATCACATAGTGTGCAGACTATTTGGTGTTTACATCACATCATAGTGTGTAGACTATATGGTGTTTACATCACATCATAGTGTGTAGACTATATGGTGTTTACATCAGATCATAGTGTGTAGACTATATGGTGTTTACATCACATCATAGTGTGTAGACTATATGGTGTTTACATCACATAGTGTGCAGACTATTTGGTGTTTACATCACATCATAGTGTGTAGACTATATGGTGTTTACATCACATCATAGTGTGTAGACTATATGGTGTTTACATCAGATCATAGTGTGTAGACTATATGGTGTTTACATCACATCATAGTGTGTAGACTATATGGTGTTTACATGACATCATAGTGTGTAGACTATATGGTGTTTACATCACATACTGTGCAGACTATTTGGTGTTTACATCACATCATAGTGTGTAGACTATATGGTGTTTACATCACATCATAGTGTGTAGACTATATGGTGTTTACATCACATCATAGTGTGTAGACTATATGGTGTTTACATCACATCATAGTATGTAGACTATATGGTGTTTACATCACATCATAGTGTGTAGACTATATGGTGCTTACATCATAGTGTGTAGACTATATGGTGTTTACATCACATCATAGTGTGTAGACTATATGGTGTTTACATCACATCATAGTGTGTAGACTATATGGTGTTTACATCACATCATAGTGTGTAGACTATATGGTGTTTAAATCACATCATAGTGTGTAGACTATATGGTGTTTACATCACATCATAGTGTGTAGACTATATGGTGTTTACATCACATCATAGTGTGTAGACTATATGGTGTTTACATCACATCATAGTGTGTAGACTATATGGTGTTTACATCACATCATAGTGTGTAGACTATATGGTGTTCACATCATAGTGTGTAGACTATATGGTGTTTACATCACATCATAGTGTGCAGTCTATATTGTGTTTACATCACATCATAGTGTTGTGGCAACTCGACTAGCGTTCGGAACAAAGAAGCCGAGAAACCGCTGCGGTTAAATCCCAGACAGGGAATCTTTCATTTTAACCACTCAACAAATCAAATTAAACAACTTAGGTTCTTCCCGTACCGGGGTAAATTCCTCGTATATCCCGCCTTCAGCCAGGGATTGGGGAATAGAGCTCGTCGGGTTTCTGTACGTCCTGCGTGCTCTTCCCCTTCGTCTCCGAGTATCGAGGGATCTCCTTCTCGTACCGCCGAGTGATCTCCTCCGTGTCGCTGGTGAGCGTTCTCTTTCTCGTACCGCCGAGTGAACTTCTGCTCGTCACGCCGAGACTCCTCGACTCGCGTCTCTTCCTGCGCCTCTCTTCCCGTAAGCCACACCGAGCGCCGCTTATATCGGCGTCGGTCCAGGTGTCTCCCATTTCGCTGATTGCAGCCGATGACGAACTCCGGCGTGCAATCTTCCAGAGAGCGGTGGTAGACTCCACTTACCACCGCTCCCCTGAGCCGCCTGGGGCGCTGTCCTGTGGCCGGGTTGCCACAGTGTGTAGACTATATGGTGTTTACATCACATCATAGTGTGTAGACTATATAGTGTTTACATCACATCATAGCGTGTAGACTATATGGTGTTTACATCACATCATAATGTGTAGATTATATGGTGTTTACATCACATCATAGTGTGTAGACTATATGGTGTTTACATCACATAGTGTGTAGACTATATGGTGTTTACATCACATCATAGTGTGTAGACTGTATGGAATATCCTAGACATGTCCACTATCTTCTAGTATAGAGCTTGACCACTCCTAGACATGTCCACTACCTTCTAGTATACTGCTTGACCACTCCTAGACATGTCCACTATCTTCTATTATAGAGCTTGACCACTCCTAGACATGTCCACTATCTTCAAGTATAGAGCTTGACCACTCCTAGACATGTCCACTACCTTCTAGTATACTGCTTGACTACTCCTAGACATGTCCACTACCTTATAGAATACAGCTTGACCACTCCTAGACATGTCCACTACCTTATCGTATAGAGCTTGACCACTCCTAGACATGTCCACTACCTTCTAGAATACAGCTTGACCACTCCTAGACATGACGCTATCTGCTTTATTCTGCCTCTACATGTGTATATGTATCTTAATACGATATAAAATATAATGTGGTGTGTGTGTATACGTGTGTGCATGAGTGTGTGTGTAAAATGATGGCATCTGATAAGAGTACAAGAAAAACATTTGCTGACAGTGGTGATTCGGCTTGCAAGCTGATGATTGGTCAGAATTAAAACATGTGACGTTTTTCCATCTGATATAGCAGAGTTGAAGCCTGAGAGCAGAAGCAGTGGAAGCTGACAGAGAGGAACCATGGACCGCATCTATGAACTGGACCCTGGACTCACTGAGGAACCTGAGGACACGTCTTTGGACCCTGGACCCACTGAGGAACCTGAGGACACGTCTTTGGACCAGGAGGAGACCAGGAAGAGAAGATTTGGTAGGTGCCCTTTTTAGAGAATTTAAAATAAATAATCCAGTAAAAAAAGATGTTGTCATTTACATACATTTAAGATTTACATTTAGCAAACGTTTTTAGCCAAAGTGACCAACCTGATGAACCAGCGACCGCACAGACAGATTTATTCTCCTAAATAAAAACATGTGTATGTTCTAGACAAACAACACACACAGACAGATTTATTCTCCTAAATAAAAACATGTGTATGTTCTAGACAAACAACACACATAGACAGATTTATTCTCCTAAATAACAACATGTGTATGTTCTAGACAAACAACACACATAAGACAGATTTATTCTCCTAAATAACAACATGTGTATGTTCTAGACAAACAACA
The DNA here is from genome assembly GCA_026745465.1 of Lota lota. Lineage (NCBI taxonomy): Eukaryota > Metazoa > Chordata > Actinopteri > Gadiformes > Lotidae > Lota > Lota lota. Next base: position 4,193,229 of record JACYXH010000469.1, on the reverse strand, counting down.
CACATAGACAGATTTATTCTCCTAAACAACAACATGTGTATGTTCTAGACAAACAACACACACAGACAGATTTATTCTCCTAAATAACAACATGTGTTTGTTCTAGACAAACAGCACACATTTACGTTTCCAGAACAAATGACCTGTGATTCGGCCATGAGTTACGGAATACTACTAGGCTTCTCAAGTAGTTGTGTATTTCATGATATATGTTGTTATAGATGTGGAACAACTAGACAGAGTGCTGAGTAGCTTTAGGGAGCAGAACACAGGTTTAGTATTTTCATTACTTGTTATTAGTGGTATTGCAATTAGAGCGCAATTGTTTTTTTTAATACTCATTTTTGTGTTTTAATAAAGGCTACTCATTTAACTGATGTGATATCAAGTGAATTTATGGATTTAACACAATTATATAAAGTTTGTTATTAATATGAACATATCTCAAATATAATTTGAGATATATAAAATGTTCTGTGCGTGCCGTTGTGAATGTTTCATGAAGAAGGGGAGGGATTCTGCAGACTGTAGGGAGACTGTCTGGACTGTGATTGATAGCCACACAGTATGAATTTATCTGTTTTTACAATGTGTGTGTGTGTGTGTGTGTGTGTCTTACTCCTAAACAGCTCTAAAGTCCCACATCATTGTCACTCTGATCTTCATACTGCTGAGTATTCTCGTAATCTCCGTGTGCCTCTGTGAGTCTAAATCATATCATCCTGAATTTAATTACAATAGTAACAGTAGTGATTATAAGCTCTGGTAATCACTCATCTCGTTCTGGTTTCTTCTGGTTCAGTGATGCCCGCGAAGGAGGAGGCCCCCAGCATCACAGAGTTCTACTCCTTTACCAAGGTGTTGCCCGTGGGCCACACGGCCCAATTCTCCTGCGATGCCGACGGCACGCCGGAGCCCACCGTCGAGTGGCTACACAACGGGAGGCCCCTGGAGAGGGACAGCACAGACAACCAATCAGAGCCTGCGGCCTGGGTGGAGAGGGGGTTCCTCTTCGTCAGAGGTGTGAAGTATGGTGTGAACACGGTCTGCTGCATGGCGACCAACAGCGCTGGCTCAGCCAATCACACCGCAGATCTGCTCGTTGTTGGTAAGATCTGGATCCAATGAGAGATGTTTGTTGTTGATGTATTTATAATATTAATGTTGACGTATTCATAACATTGTTGTTGATATATTCATAACATTGTTGTTGATATATTCATAACATTGTTGTTGATATATTCATAACATTGTTGTTGATGTATTCATAACATTGTTGTTGATATATTCATAACATTGTTGTAAATATATTCATAACATTGTTGTTGATGTATTCATAACATTGTTGTTTATATATTCATAACATTGTTGTTGATGTATTCATAACATTGTTGTTGATATATACTTATGTATATGTATGTGTATGTATGAGTACATGTCTATGTATATATAGTATGTACTTGTATGTATGAGTACATGTCTATGTATATATAGTATGTACGTGTATGTATGAGTACATGTCTATGTATATGTAGTATGTACGTGTATGTATGAGTACATGTCTATGTATATATAGTATGTATGAGTACATGTCTATGTATATATAGTATGTACGTGTATGTATGAGTACATGTCTATGTATATATAGTATGTACGTGTATGTATGAGTACATGTCTATGTATATATAGTATGTACGTGTGTGTATGAGTACATGTCTATGTATATATAGTATGTATGTACGTGTGTGTATGAGGACATGTCTATGTATATAAAGTATGTACGTGTATGTATGAGTACATGTCTATGTATATATAGTATGTATGAGTACATGTATGTATGAGTACATGTCTATGTATGTATAGTATGTACGTGTATGTATGAGTACATGTCTATGTATATATAGTATGTATGAGTACATGTTTATGTATATATAGTATGTACGTGTATGTATGAGTACATGTCTATGTATATATAATATGTACGTGTATGTATGAGTACATGTCTATGTATATATAGCATGTACGTGTATGTATGAGTACATGTCTATGTATGTATAGTATGTATGAGTACATGTCTATATATATATAGTATGTATGAGTACATGTCTATGTATATATAGTATGTACGTGTATGTATGAGTACATGTCTATGTATATATAGTATGTATGTACGTGTATGTATGAGTACATGTCTATGTATATAAAGTATGTACGTGTATGTATGAGTACATGCCTATGTATGTATAATATGTATGAGTACATGTCTATGTATATATAGTATGTATGAGTACACATCTATGTATATATAGTATGTACATGTATGTATGAGTACATGTCTATGTATATATAGTATGTATGAACCAGTTCTTTGGCTCCAACAGTTAATTTCCAGCCTGTATGTGAGCTCAGCTTGTTCAGTCTGTTGTTCACACAGATGTCCCTTTGAAGGTTGAGTGCAATGTATGTGGATTGGGAAATCCAAAGGTTTCATATCTTGAAAGGTATTACAGGTATTGCTTAGATATTTCATAGGAATAATAAGCTCATCATGCTGAACATTTCGATGTATAATATGTGTATGTAGTGTAAATATTGAGGGAGTGAATGCAGTTGATACGTTTTCCTTGGTTTCAATGTTTTGATTGGGACTGCCACTCACACAGGATTTCTAATTAACTTTAACTTAAATATCTTTAAAACTACATGTATATTTCTATGTTAATGTTCGAAGAGTAGATGGCACATGAAAAAGGACAGGAATAAGAAGTATGCAAGAGAACAGTACTAGTGATGATGATGATGATGATGATGATGATGAAGAATGGTTCAGCAGCTAATCATGTCTTGTTCTTCCGTCAGATGCCTATGAATTCACACTGGACCCAAACACAGCCCACAGAGAACTCTCTCTGTCTGAGGACAACAGAAAGGTGACGTGGGTTGTAGAGAAGCAGTGGTATCCTGATCACCCAGAGAGATTTGACTCCTCTCACCAGGTGTTGTGTAAAGAGGGTCTGACTGGCCGCTGTTACTGGGAGGTAGAGTGGGTAGGACATGTTGATGTAGGAGTGACATAGAGAGGAATCACAAGGAGAGGATGGGGTGGTGACAGCTGGCTTGGAAGGAACAACAAGTCCTGGAGTCTTGTTTGTTTTGATGATGGTGTTTACTATGTCTGGTACAACGGTATTAGAACAGACATAGGTCTTCCCCCCGCTGGCTCTAAGAGAGTAGGAGTGTATCTGGACCGGCCTGCTGGCACTCTGTCCTTCTACAGAGTGTCCCCAGATGTAGGAGGGTCCTCAGACACACTGACACACATCCACACCTTCCAGTCCACCTTCACCCAGGAGGACCTCCACCCTGCGTTTAGGTTAGGATGGCCTGGTTCCTCAATGTCTCTGTGTCGGTTGTAGGAGAAAAATAAGGCGAACACGCGGGACGTACAGTACATAGAAGTATACACACATACATACACACACATACACATTCACATAGTACACACACAGATAGTACACACACATAGTACACACACATTGTACACACACATAGTACACATAGTACACACATACACACACATAGTACACACACAATACACACACAAATATTCATACACACATACACAGTACACGCATAGTACACCCACATAGTACACGCACACAAACACAGTGCACACACACATAGTACAGTACAGTATTATTTTTACTCTTTAATTTACTTAGGTAACTTTTTTAAAGTTTTAATGTAACATACTTTTCGTTTTTACTCAAGTTTGTTTGTGAATTAAAAATGGAAGGGAGGGAGGGAGGGACGGGGAGAGGGAGAGGGAGGGAGAGGGAGAGAGAGAGAGAGAGACTTGTGTGCGTAGTCTTGTGTTTTTTTTCCATGTCATCAGAATAATTATTGAATGTATTTGTGTAATATGTTCTCAGCCAGGGCAACACATCCCATCAGTTTATAACGCCCTTGACCACAGATCTGAAGGGCTTCGCAGGCCGCTTTATAAACGACGCCCCCTGACCCAATTCCCCCAAAGGGCAGGGAAACCCCCCTAATATCAGGGAAGAAACCTGGAGAAGGAACCCAGAAGAGGAATCCTTCTACAGGGATGTTAGGAGTGCAATAGCAGCCATAAAGGGCAGACGTAATGGTAGCATAACAAGTGCTATCCTAGTGATATACTCCTTCAGTCTCTATCTCTTGTTTCTATATTGCAGCACTTAAAAGCCGATGCTTTGCTCATTTCATGGTTTCTTTCTATGTATTTAAAGGACTCTTGCACTTTTCAGAGAGAGAGAGAGAGAGAGAGAGAGAGAGAGAGAGAGAGAGAGAGAGAGAGAGAGAGAGAGAGAGAGAGAGAGAGAGAGAGAGAGAGAGAGAGTATTGGCTGCATTTGTCTTCATTGATGTTATTTTGTAAAGATTCAATGTTATTTTGGAAGTGTGTGTGGATGATGGCTGGTTGAAGCAGCCTCACCTGGCCTGAGTCAGACTGACTGGACTTTGGGGCTGGGTGAGGCTGCACACCTGTTGCACATTGAGCAATCAATGTGCACAGGTTAAACCAGCCTCCACCACACACACTCAGAGAGAGCTCTCCGGCATGGCAGCATGGAGCACCAGCTGCATGCTTCATTCCATGCAACCTTCACAATAAACCGGTTCAACATCACCACCTTGTGTCCATTGGTCTGGAGGAGCCTGAGGAAAGTCACCTAGGTGGAGTGAGAAAAGCCACCTAGGTGGCGTGTAGTAGGGGACATTGCTACAGTTATTGTGTGTTTTATTTAAAGGGATACATGCTATTTTATATGTTGTTAATGTCTATTGGAAAATATATACATATACATATACAATGTAATATTTGTCTAGTTGCGTTCATCTTGCTCTGCTTATTACAACAATAAATAATTTGGTTTGTAGTAACTCAGTACTTGAGAAGTCTTTTCACTATATACTTTCTTACTCTTCCTCAAGTCATTATCTGATGAATACCTTTACTGCTACTTGAGATATTAATACTTTAAATTAAGTATATACTTGTTATTTACAAAAGCAGGCTGTTATAAATAAGAGGTTATTGACAGTGCTCATTATTCAATATAATTATATTACCTACAATTCTTATCATTACCAATATAAACGCTTATCTTGTTCCATCTTAGTATGTCTTCTATGATCTTAAACTTAGTAACCTATGCTCTTTAGTCAACGTTACTAGAATAATCACATAATGCAGAAAGAAACCCGTTCCACGCTGCTCTGAACTCCGGTCCGGTTCTTTCCGGGATGTCTACGGGCCCTTTCGGAGGCCCCGGGACGTCACAACGTCAGCTCCATCTGGGGAGCGGTTATTGTTGGGGTCCGAGAAGGTTCATGAAGCTTCTCAGACACTTGTAGGATAAGGCCACAGTGTGTGGTGCGTTTCATATATGTATATAATCTATTACTATATATCACTATATAAGCCTAATTATAAAGGGTAGTGAAGGTTTAATAGAAGAGTTTTCAACAGCTTTATTCTTTATTATTTGTTGGTTCCTATAACTATATAAGCCTAATTATAAAGGGTAATGAAGGTTTAATAGAAGAGTTCTCAACAGCTTTATTCTTTATTATTCGTTGGTTCCTATAACTACATAAGCCTAAGTATAAAGGGTAATGAAGGTTTAATAGAAGAGTTCTCAACAGCTTTATTCTTTATTATATTTTGGTTCCTATAACTATATAAGCCTAATTATAAAGGGTAATGAAGGTTTAATAGAAGAGTTCTCAACAGCTTTATTCTTTATTATTCGTTGGTTCCTAAAACTATATAAGCCTAATTATAAAGGGTAATGAAGGTTTATTAGAAGAGTTCTCAACAGCTTTATTCTTTATTATTCGTTGGTTCCTATAACTATATAAGCCTAATTATAAAGGGTAATAAAGGTTTAATAGAAGAGTTCTCAACAGCTTTATTCTTTATTATATTTTGGTTCCTATAAATATATAAGCCTAATTATAAAGGGTAATGAAGGTTTAATAGAAGAGTTCTCAACAGCTTTATTCTTTATTATATTTTGGTTCCTATAACTATATAAGCCTAATTATAAAGGGTAATGAAGGTTTAATAGAAGAGTTCTCAACAGCTTTATTCTTTATTATTCGTTGGTTCCTATAACTATATAAGCCTAATTATAAAGGGTAATAAAGGTTTAATAGAAGAGTTCTCAACATTTTTATTTATTATTTGTTAGTTCTTATAACTATATAAGCCTAATTATAAAGGGTAATGAAGGTTTAATAGAAGAGTTATCAATGGTACAGCTGCATTTTAAAAACAGGCTGTGGGAGTGTGTGTGGTCGATGGCTGGTTGAAGCAGCCTCACCTGGCCCGAGTCAGACTGATTGGACTCTGGAGCTGGGTGAGGCTGCACACCTGTTGCACAATAAGCAATCAATGTGCACAGGTTAAACCAGCCACCACCACACACACTCAGGGAGAGATCTCCTGCATGGTAGCATGGAGCACCATCTGCATGCACCATTCTATGCAACCTTTACAATAAACCGGTTCAACATCACCACCCTGTGTCCATTCGTTTGGAGGAGACTTAGGAAAGTCACCTAGGTGTCGTGTAGTAAATGGACGTTGCTACAACATATACATGCTATGCATACATAGATATGTACTCATGCATACACACACATACTTTATATACATAGACATGTAGTCATACATACACGTACATACTATATATACATAGACATGTACTCATACATACACATACATACTATATATACGTAGACATGTATTCATACATACACGTACATACTATATATACATAGACATGTACTCATACATACACATACATACTATATATACATATACATGTACTCATACATACACATACATACACATACATATACATAAGTACGCATACAAAGTATACATACGTACATACACATAAGTACGTATACATACGTATACATACGTACAGCCTCCACCTCTGGGGAAGGCCGGGTGGCGCTGGCCGTGGCGCCGCAGAGGGCCGTCTGACTGAATGATGGCCTGCCTCGCGCCGGGGAAGCTACAGCGTCTCTGGTCCCTCCCCGCTACCACCTGCTGAGCGCGTTACCAGGCAACAGCAGGAGTGGGTGGAACACGCTGGGAAAAGTGACAGGTCCTCACAAGGCCCCACGGAGGATAGAGCAAACTGAAAAGTGTCTCACAACGATTAGAGATGTGTGTGTGTGTGTGTGTTTCTGTGTGTCTGTGTATATGTGTGTGTGGTGTGTTTGTGTATATTAGTGTGTGTTTCTGTGTGTGTGTGGTGTGTGTGTGTGTGTGTGTGCGTGTATATTAGTGTGTGTTTCTGAGTGTGTGTATTAGTGTGTGTGTGTGTGTGTCTATGTGTGTGTGTATATGCGTGTGGTGTGTGTGTATATTAGTGTGTGTGTGTGTGTGTCTATGTGTGTGTATGCGTGTGGTGTGTGTGTGTGTGTTAGTGTGTGTGTTCAAACACAAACGCTATATTTTGTCTTCCTTTGTTGTGGAGTCCTTGTTCTATGTGGTGCTTGTATTTGGATGCGCACAATGAAGACACAGTCTTCCACACATGCGCACATGCAAATCCACCCACAAGGCTCCAGACACAGGTTTGAAATGCTCTTAAAGGTTCATGTTCACATGTAGTGCATCCACAAGGCTCCAGACACAGGTTTGAAATGCTCTTAAAGGTTCATGTTCACATGTAGTGCATCCACAAGGCTCCAGTCACAGGTTTGAAATGCTCTTAAAGGTTCATGTTCACATGTAGTGCATCCACAAGGCTCCAGACACAGGTTTGAAATGTTCTTAAAGGTTCATGTTCACATGTAGTGCATCCACAAGGCTCCAGACACAGGTTTGAAATGCTCTTAAAGGTTCATGTTCACATGTAGTGCATCCACAAGGCTCCAGACACAGGTTTGAAATGCTCTTAAAGGTTCATGTTCACATGTAGTGCATCCACAAGGCTCCAGACACAGGTTTGAAATGCTCTTAAAGGTTCATGTTCACATGTAGTGCATCCACAAGGCTGCAGACACAGGTTTGAAATGCTCTTAAAGGTTCATGTTCACATGTAGTGCATCCCGTACCGGGGAGAATGAGGGACGCATCCACGCCTCAGTGGAACATCTCTGAGAACCTCAGAGAACCTACACGCACACGCACGCACGCACACACACGCACACACACACTTGCACGCACACACATGCGCACACACACACAGACACACGCACACACAGACATGCATGCATGCACACGCACACTGACACACGTACACACACACACACGCACACAGACACACGCACACACAGACACACGCACACAGACACACGCACACACAGACACACGCACACAGACATGCATGCACACACACGCGGACACGCATACAGACACACGCAAACAGACACACGCACACACAGACATGCATGCATGCACACGCACACTGACACACGCACACAGACACACGCACACACACACACATACACACACGAACACAGACACACGCACACTGACACACGAACACACAGACATGCACGCACGCGGACGCACACACGCACACAGACACAAGCACACAAACACACGCACACAGACACACGCACACAGACACGCACACACAGACATACACACATGCGCACGCACACACATTAGGACATAACGCACGCACATAAGGATTAAGGAGCATAACATGCTCCTTAATCACTTAATTACTCAGTTAAGGACTTGAGGATCCTTAATCACTAAACCGTTTCCTCATCATAATTCATATCAAAATCAGCAGGCTAAGTAGTAACATGATACTTTGTATATTGAGACGTAAACACAATTGAATTCATAACGTTGATAAATTATACTTTAAAAACAAGGTCATCTGAATTTATTCATTTTGAAATCACCTCTTTGAAATTCAAATAGGCATTTCAAGTTGTACCATTTAAAAACCACGATAAAACATTCTGCATTCCGTAATTATGATACAAAAATTCAAGTTGCAGATATTTGATATATTCGAGATATCTATATCTATATATATATATATATATATATATATATATATATATATATATATATACATACATACGATATTGATTACTCATATTCAAGTGGTCAAAATATGGACCAGAAAATTAAAGCCATAAAAATCTAAACTGCAGTAGCAGGTCCTTCCAAGGCCAAAGCGATAGAGACCGAATGCAATCGAATCTACTGCCGGCCTATCAGAGCGCCATCCGTCAGTCATGTGATCAAAGAAACCTGCTGGAGAATTAAAGCCAACGATGGCCAACAGGGAGAAGGACGGGGCTCAGGTAAATTGTACGGTTTATTTCAGTTATGTATAATCAAAGCCGGGGCTCAATAAGCCCAGTAGGTTTCAGGGGTTCAAAAAAGCTCGTAACACAACATAACCACCATGACAGCAGTCTGTTCCATCACGTTCAGTCTCGATTACCGAGGTGAATTCAAAACGAATGAATTCAGATGATTTTGGCTTCAAAGTATAATATGTCAATGTTATGAATTCAATGGTGTTTTACATTTCCATATATACAAAATTAAATGGCTTTTAAAACTTCAAAACGTTATGATTTGCTTCCATGCACACCTGCATGTAGGTGTACTAATTAGGTTGCCATGGTAATGAGTTCGCGGGGCTTGTTGCAGGTGGCGCTGTTTACTTCCGTTCAGTAAAGCAACTAGTTTGGTAGTAGCCGTCTTTTGTCTCCAATACACGGTCATTTCCTAAATAATTTTTTACTAATTAAACCACAACACGGTTGGAAGTTTCCGGTTCAACTTCTATGTGTGACTAAGGACAAATGTGGTCCTCTGTTTTCCGGGTTAACCGCAAGGAAACGAAGACTTTTCGAAGTAAAACCGACTGCTGTAGCTGGACCTGCTGTGAGGAACATTTGTTTTTCTACTAGGCCTACTTGATATGTTAAATAATGTTAGTTGTGGATGTAACGGGACGGAAAGTGTTTTAAATGAGTATTGTTACAAGTCATAGGCCTATTGCTATATTGAAATAAACGTGACTGTCATGGTTAGCCTAGCGCTTCTAGAAGCTCCAGACCTCATTCACTTTCAATTGGCCGCCATCACAAGTAGTAGGCGGGGAAATGACGTCACACAATGCCGGCGTTTGGGCCTGTTCTGTTAGCCATTGTAATGTGTGACACCGGGGGGCGCTGTTTCCTCTTTTCTGCGTTGACTGAGTAAAGGACTAATAAACAGTGTGTCGGGATGGGTTTATTGGTTTTGTTCCACCGGGCCATAGCCCGTTGAGTGGCTGAAGCTAAGCGGTTGATTTGTCTCTGTGGTGGCACGATGATGATGACGGGCCTTTGTTTCTTGATACAAACGTCAATAGATATAGAGATAGATATACAGATATAGCTATAGAGAGATTAATAGATAGCGATAGAGGTATAGAGATAGATATCTATATATGTAGCTATAGAGAGATGGATAGATAGCGATAGAGGTATAGATAGATATATAGAGATCGATATATAGATATCTATATAGCTATAGAGAGATGGATAGATAGCGATAGAGGTATAGATATAGATATATAGATATCTATAGATATAGCTTTAGAGAGATTGATAGATAGCGATGGAGCTATATATAGATATATAGATATCTATAGATATAGCTTTAGAGAGATGGATAGATAGCGATGGAGATATATATAGATATATAGATATCTATAGATATAGCTATAGAGAGATGGATAGATATAGATGTATAGATATTTAGATATATGTATAGATAGATGGATAGATATCTTTCACTATTAGTTGCTTCGTCTTAAGCAACGTGCTTTTTTAATTGGATTATTCACTAATTAAAACACTTAGAGATATAGATAACGTTATATCTATATCTGCTAAGTCTGTTCCAACTGCACCTTTATGCAACAAAGAAAAAAATTATTAATTTTAATAAAGTTTCTACAGGTGAAAGTAGTTTGAGTTGTTAGATTGAAGCCCACTGACTTCCACTATAAAAAAGTGAATTTATATTACAAATGATTAAAAAGATCAAAAGCTTAATAATAAAGAACAGGGTTTTAAAACTTGTAATACATTGGTCGCTCTACAAATATGGAAGTAGACAAGTGCCCAAGATTTGGGAAAGGAACGCAGGAATAATTAAGAGAACCATTTGAGCTCTAAAACTAATCTGCTCGTTGCACTCCTTCACAGGTCAAGAACAAGAAATGGAGATTCTGTGAGTATCACAACTGAATCATGAAGAAGAAACTGCAAACGTAAGTTCTGATTTTTCCTTTTTATGCTGAGGCCACATTTTGGCCTCACGGTTGGTTGAGGCTCTCAAGCCCCGCCCCCCCATGCCCCCCCCATGCCCCCCCCACGCCCTCTCTCTCAGTCCCCTCTCTCTCTCATGCCCCTCTCTCTCATGCCCCCACTCTCTCAGGCCCCCCCTTTCTCTGTCCCCTCTCTCTCTGTCCCCTCTCTCTCTGTCCCCTCTCTCTCAGGCCCCTCTCTCTCATGCCCCTCTCTCTCTCAGTCCCCCTTCTCTCTCTCAGTCCCCTCTCTCTCAGGCCCCGCCTTTCTCTGTCCCCTCTCTCTCTGTCCCCTCTCTCTCTGTCCCCTCTCTCTCTGTCCACTCTCTCTCTCAGTCCCCCTTCTCTCTCTCAAGCCCCTCTCTCTCATGCCCCCTCTTTCTCAGGCCCCCTCTCTCAGTCCCCCCTCTCTCTCATGCCCCCACTCTCTCAGGCCCCCCCTTTCTCTGTCCCCTCTCTTTCTGTCCCCTCTCTCTCTGTCCCCTCTCTCTCAGGCCCCTCTCTCTCTGTCCCCCCTCTCTGTCCCCTCTCTCTCTGATGCCCCCTCTCTTTGTCCCTCCTCTCTCTCTCATGCCCCCTCTCTCTCTCATGCCCCCTCTCTCTCAGTCCCCCCTCTCTCTCTCAGTCCCCCCTCTCTCTCAGTCCCCCTCTCTCTGTCTCAGTCCCCTCTCTCTCATGCCCCCTCTCTCAGGCCCCCCTCTCTCTCAGGCCTCTCTCTCTCTGTCCCCTCTCTCTCTGTCCTCCCTCTCTCTCTCTGTATTCTCTCTCAGTCCCCCCTCTCTCAGTCCTCTCTCTGTCCCCCCTCTCTCTGTCCCTCCTCTCTCTCTCATGCCCCCTCTCTCTCTCAGTCCCCCCTCTCTCTCTCAGTCCCCGCTCTCTCTCTCAGTCCCCCCCCTATCTCTCTCTCTCAGTCCCCTCTCTCTTTGTCCCCTCTCTCAGGCCCCTCTCTCTCAGGCCCCTCTCTCTCTGTCCCCTCTCTCTCTGTCCCCTCTCTCTCTGTCCCCTCTCTCTCTGTCCCCTCTCTCTCTGTCCCCTCTCTCTCTGCCCCCTCTCGCTCTGTCCCCCCGCTCTCAGGCCCCCTGCCCTGCTCTGATATGTTTCTGCCCACTTTCCCACTACTTTGCTGAACATTGCATCACATCACATGTGTTTTGTCTTAATGATGGGGGTATATGGTTTGAGTGATCAGAGATGCATGCTAGGGTAATGTGCTGTCTGACATCTACAGCTCTGTAGATGTGCCCCCTCTGGAGAAGCCAAGTGTTTAAGGGGCCCTCGTAACGTCAGTTACGTGAATTAGAATGTCCTCCAAGATAGTGACAGGGTCTCCCCTGAGGAGAAACACCAGGGGCAAGGTGTGAGGGCTCGTCCCCTCAGCAACTAGAACACAACCTAGCTCTTAAGGAGAGAACCATTGAGCACATTGCAACGTTCTCTTCCATACATCTTGAAGCCGTAGTGACGGTTTCTCTACCTCCCCAGCTGGAGGAGAGCACAACTGCAGTTCTTGTTGGGATCTTTCCAGGATGGTTGCTGATTTGAGGGGACCCATCTTCCAGGGCCAGCTGGCCTCGCCCATTACTCTGCAGTTTAGCCTGAGAAAGGCTCGTGTCTGAGCCAGTCGGGGGCTCATCGGCCTGCTCCAAAGATGGGATGATGAGAATCCTGCTGTTCAAGACCTACTACCCCACCACTGGGTTCTCCTTCTGCTCAAGACCTACCAACCCACCACTGGTCTGTCCTTCTGTTTAAGACCTACCAACCCACCACTGGGTTCTCCTTCTGTTTAAGACCTACCAACCTACCACTGGGTTCTCCTTCTGCTTCCGCTTATCTTACTTTGTTAACTAGTTTGGTAAGTATGGTAATTGTTTGTTTAATTCTTTAGTTTGTATTTTTTCATACATGTGTGAGCCGGGCCAGAGGCTGACCTGGCATGGGGTTCTTACTACATGAAAGTGTGGCCGGGCTTCAACCTAGCATAGAATAAACGGTGTGAGCGTGGCCATGGTTTAACTTGGCATGGGATACTTAATGTGTGAGTGTGGCCAGCTGTCAACCTGGCATAGGGTACTTCATGTGAGCGTGGCCAGCTTTCAACCTGGCATAGGGTACTTCATGTGAGCGTGGCCAGCGTTTGACCTGGCATAGGTACTTCATGTGAGCGTGGCCAGCTTTCAACCTGGCATAGGTACTTCATGTGAGTGTGACCAGCTTTCAACCTGGCATAGGGTACTGCATGTGAGTGTGGCCAGTGTTTGACCTGGCATAGGTACTTCATGTGAGCGTGGCCAGTGTTTGACCTGGCATAGGTTACTTCATGTGAGTGTGGCCAGCTTTCAACCTGGCATAGGGTTCTTCATGTGAGCATGGCCAGTGTTGTACCTGGCATGGGGTATTACATGTAAGGATGGCCAGGGATCGACCTGACATAGCATACTATGTGTGAGCGTCTTGACATGGGATGTGGGCTGACCCCTGAAGATTTTAACAGGTTGGTTTAATGTGGTGGTGTATTTTATCGCTACATTTTTATCTTTAGAATTTTCAGCTACAGTACGACGCTACTCCATTTAAAACATCCTTGAGTATCTTTTGGGACGACGTTTCTGGATGACTTAAGTCTGTGGCCCAAATCAACGATTTGCCTTTGCAATCCAGTATACATCAAGAGCCTGGAGCGATCCAGCATCTGGCTTTCTATTCCACCTCCTACACACTGGATAGGATGACTTGAGTGTCATGCAGATTGGATTGCAGTGTGACTGAATTATGCAAACAATGGATACTAGGAACAATGGAGGATGGACTAATGGCATTCTGAATGGACAGAATGGACAGGAAACCAACTGAGAAGATGAAAATGTACCAGAACATTTTTGTAAATGGTAATTCAAGCTTGACAGTCTGCGACGTGGCTGCCCTTCCTACCCCCGACATGATCGATGGCTGCCATGACCTGTGGATCTTATGTACTCCTGTGCTGAGACGCTAGTCTTTCGCGGGCTGAATTGTAAGGTATTGGACGAGGCTAGCAGGACCTGGGACATGGGTTCCCTTGAATCAGAAACCATCTTGGAAACATCCCAACTAGGGTCCTCTTCAAGCTGCAGGTGTGTTGTTCTTCAGATGTGGACGTAAAGAAGCCCTAACTGGTGCTTCAAGATCTATGAAGAGGAACATTGAAATGTGCTCAATGGTTCTCTACTGTAAGAGTTAGCTTGTATTCTAGTCGCTAATTGTTCGAGCCCTCACATCCTACCCTTGGCATTTCTCCTTGGGCAGTCCCTGTCACGGTCCTGACGGATGTTCCTGTTCATGTAACTGATGTGACGACAGCCTTATGAACACTTGGTTATTTCTGAGGGGGAACATCTACAGAACTGTAGACTTAAGATAGCACAGTGTCCTAGCATGCATCTCGGGCCACTCAGACCACACCCAGATCAATAAGGCAACACTCATGCAATTTGAATGCAATGTTTTTGAGAGTAGCAAGGAAGTGGACAAAAAGCATCAGATCAGTTAGTTTTTTTGTACGCTTGGTGAACCTTGTTTATTGGTAGTAGTTAATTAGTTAGATGGGGGAACTGTATAGTCAAAATTATTTGTACATATACCAACAGCATCAAACTACTAGATCGCCTCAATGTAATTCTGTTGGCTGTGTTTTGAAATGCGAAGATGATCAATGGACCACAAGATCTTCATCGTCGTTCAGCTCAAGGTGAGGTGCTGGTTATGTATTGCTGGTTTGTACTGGAACGCTAGGATTCCAGTATGACTGTTTTGGGCTTTCTGCCAAGGTTAGTAGTTAGAAATATGCAGTTTGTGAATCTCTAATGCTGCAGTACTGTGTATGAGTTGTGGATGTTGATTCACCTGGTAGGGCATCTGGCAGTATGATTAGGATTGACATTTGCGTAACCTCATCACCTTATTATAGCGTATGGCAGTATGTTCAGGATTGGCATTTGCGTAACCTCATCACTAACAAGCGTACCTAATTAGGTCATCTGGCGGTTCCCTATTTCTATCAGTAACCATCTGCAATATTTAATCACTTTATTGTGCTTTAGGTAGTGCACTCATAATGAAACATAATCTTTTCATAGAATCCTGCAAAACTACTTTGATAATTGCTCTCTACAACTGACACTGTGTTCTTGCGTAAACATTTTCGAGTCGCGTATATGATGCAGAGATTGTTTAAGGCTGCAACATTTTAATTACAATTTGGCATTTCCATAGTGCGGCTCCTTTGATCTACAACAACCCAGCAGCTGAATATGGCTAAGTATCATTTTACTATTATATTACTATTGATGTTGCTAGTGTTTTAAATATCTGGGCTGTGATTGGCCCAGTTAAACCCTCACCCTAACCCTACAGAGCTGAAATTGTAACTGTAGTTTGTGTCACAAGGTGTCTGCCTCCACACCCAGCTCCATCCCTCGCTGCGGTCTCCCCACTGGGCTAAAAAGGACTCCATAACGGTGAGGTCAATGCACTTTCAGTTTCAGTGCTTGGGCTGAATAAATTCTGTCTTCTCTGTGTTGTCTCTACTAGACTTCAGAAATAAAAAGAAGGGTTCAATGTAAACGTGCTTATTTGTGTAAAAACTAATGGAATAGCTGTTCAGAAGAGTCAAATAAGTTTCGTTGTTGCGCAAATGCTACCATAAAACTGCGGCTGTAGATGAAATCCCACATAACATAAGCAAACTAAGAACAGTTGTTCCTCTTAAGCACCCTGACTATTGTATTGGTTTTCAGTTTATTATTGGTGAGGCCATGATGTAAAGCTCATTGAAGAGTAGTGACACATTCAGACATACTACATCTTTTGCGTACACTCATTGACTTGAAAATGAGGCAGGACAGGTTTTTATAGGAAAGGATTTCAAAATTGCTGCATCACTTCCTGTGTTTGGTAATTGTTGTTCCCATGTGATTCCAGCGTGTGATGTCTTGTTATTAAATGGATGATTGTTTTGTGTTAACAGTGGGGGCAGCTCCAGTCCTTGCTATCCTGAACCTGTATGACGCACAAGATGTCAATCCAACCACGCAGGTGAGCGTTTGATATGGACGGTTTCACATTGATACCTACCGTATTTACCCATTCTTTTCTGTAACGTTATATGACCTTCTCAAAGTGATCTATGCAGAGTAGTCAGGAGGTAGATGTGGTCGAGGAAGCGTTGAACCAGGCTCACTAGTGTTAGTGGCATTCCATAGTGTAATTGAACTTGCTGTTGTGATATTCATAGAATATATTTGTTACCGTGTGTTGACATCACTGTTAATGATTATGGAGTTACAATGATTTATATTGGATGTAAATATGCTTGATTGTGATTGGTTCAGTACTTTGACTCGGTGTGTGGAAGTTTGCCTTCCTGAAGACGGCCAACCTGTATGTCTCTAGTTAATAAATAAAGCTAATAAGTTATAGCACAGCTAATATGTTATAGCACGTCGTCTTCTGAGATTTAATTACATGTACATATTGTACAAAACAAGACCGCTGTGTAAACGTGTTTACAAAGATGCTGTCTGACTTTACAGGATCCCCTGGACCAGGGTGGACCGGAGGGTAACCAGATCCCCTGGACCAGGCATGGGGCACCAGGGTGGACCAGAGGGTAACCAGATCCCCTGGACCAGGCACGGGGCACCAGGGTGGACCAGAGGGTAACCAGATCCCCTGGACCAGGCATGGGGCACCAGGGTGGACCGGAGGCTGAGGACCAGAGGGTAACCAGATCCCCTGGACCAGGCATGGGGCACCAGGGTGGACTGGAGGCTGAGGACCAGGCATGTGGCACCAGGGTGGACCGGAGGCTGAGGACCAGAGGGTAACCAGATCCCCTGGACCAGGCATGGGGCACCAGGGTGGACCAGAGGTAGAGGACCAGAGGGTAACCAGATCCCCTGGACCAGGCATGAGGCACCAGGGTGGACCGGAGGCTGAGGACCAGGCATGGGGCACCAGGGTGGACCAGAGGTAGAGGACCAGAGGGTAACCAGATCCCCTGGACCAGGCATGAGGCACCAGGGTGGACCGGAGGCTGAGGACCAGGCATGGGGCACCAGGGTGGACCGGAGGCTGAGGACCAGAGGGTAACCATCACCAAGCTGTTCTGAAACGCTAAATGCCCGGAGATTCTTTTTAGTTTTTGTAAACGATTGTAGAGGGAGATTTATTGGTTTTTAGTTTGTGAATTTTCACTGTGAATTCTTCCTAAGCTGTGAGGTAATATTTTGGGTCATCTAAGTCACGTGAGCTATTTTTGCTCCTATTGCTGCTACTACTACTACCATAGTAACACATTTCTCAGTTAATGTATACATTTCTCAATAAGTCAACTTGTAAACTTAAGGAAGTTGGATATTCGCTACCCCTTTGCAAATGTTTTCCATCCCCAGGTTTGTTAGCAGATGTTAGACCCAACTAGCGCTGTTTGATAGCAGACTGGGACGCCGTGGCGGAGGGGAGCTGATGGTGGAGCCGTGCTGGAGGTCCTGCCTGACGAAGGACGTCCCGGTCGGGGCGAATGAAGCCCAGCTCTAAATTGATTATCACACTCACTGCTACTGAACTGTTTTTGTTCTTAAATCTGTTACGGCAGCCATCACTTATGGTGGCTGATTTAGAGAAAACAGTCCCTGGGTAAATACGTTTTATTTAGACTCTCTAACCCCTAAATGTGAAGGCTACAGAGTCTGCGCTACTGCTGCACAAGTTCTACAAGTTGTATGGTTTATTTGAACAAATTAATCTGTGGGCTGAGGTGGGAGACGGTTTTTATTTGTATACTGATTTAAAGTGTATTTGCATTGTGAATAGATGAAGCTGATGACCAGGAACAACATGAGGCCTACGATGTGACTGCTTAAGTCTTTAGAAGGTTAATACCAACGTCAACCTTTTTTCTACGTCATTTGACAACCTGTTGAATTCACACAATATTTGACTGTTTTCCTGAATAACAAGAGTGTGCATGTTTTTTAGTGCAAGTTTAAAATATCAAATTAACCTTCCATTCCTCTTTTACACTCAAGCCAGCACTTTGGTTCAGAATGATTTAAACGAGGCGTCCAAAGAATAAATGGCTCAACTACTACCACTGTGTTTGTTAGCGGACCAGGAATCCTTGGCTGAGGAGAGCTGATGCTGGAGCTGTGTATCTGGAGGAAGTATTACTGGGAAGTTTGCATAAACTGCATTGCTTCCATTCAGACATGACTGCAAACGACCAACGTTACCACACCATTCAAACCACTGCTTGTGTTACCAGAGCAAACTACTGCTGTGTTTGTTACCAGACAAACTACCGCTATTTGTTACCAGACAAACTACCACTGTTCGTTACCAGACTAAATAATGCTGTAGTTTCCAGACAAACTACCACTGTTGGTTACCAGACCAGATAATGCTGTAGTTACCAGACAAACTACCACTGTTCGTTTACCAGACCAGACAAACTACCACTGTTCGTTACCAGACTAAATAATGCTGTAGTTACCAGACAAACTACCACTGTTCGTTACCAGACTAAATAATGCTGTAGTTACCAGACAAACTACCACTGTTGGTTACCAGACTAAATAATGCAGTAGTTACCAGACAAACTACCACTGTTGGTTACCAGATCAGATAATGCTGTAGTTACCAGACAAACTACCACTGTTGGTTACCAGACCAGATAATGCTGTAGTTACCATACAAACTACCACTGTTGGTTACCAGACTAAATAATGCTGTAGTTACCAGACAAACTACCACTGTTGGTTACCAGACCAGATAATGCTGTAGTTACCAGACGTTGAGACTAAACCACTGCTGTTTGTTGCCAGACCAGGACTCCGTGGCGGAGGGGAGCTGATGGCTGGAGGACCTGCCTGGTGAAGGACTTCCCTCGTGGGGGTAAGGACACCCGTCTCTAAAGTGATTATCACTTCCACCGCCACCTCAATGGAATAGAGTACTACTGCTACTACTAAACTAGCCACCGATGAAGAAAAACTTCTTTATAGACACTTCTTGACAGCTAAATATTTGATTTAATTTTGGAGCATGATCATGGGAAGATGCAGGCAGCAAAGCTACCAAGCATACATTCAATGAGACAATGGGTGCACATGATTCTTATATCACATGGTGGGCAGGAAGTACAAAGGTGAGGGGGAGTGACCATCGTGGAGACTTTAGGACTGGCCATGGCTGAAGTCAGTCATGGCGGGAGAGACACTATGGATGAAGTGGACATGTCCACAAGGCTGCAGGACAGTTAAAGGAATCTACACAACAAAGAAATAGATTGGCATGGCCTCAGTATCAGACTTTGTGGCTACAGTGGCAATGCAAATGTAAACTAGCTTAACACCTTTCAATTAGAGAAAGGAAGGGAGGTATCTCTAGGTCCAAGGAGAATGTATACACATTAATTTTCAATTGACTAGTAGTTATATAAACAAGGTTTATATAATTAGTATATAATTGTATATTATAGGTAGGATTTAATATTTCCACAACAGTTACTCAACTAGTCCTAAAGCTGTCACTGCAGCCATCCCTTCTAATCCAAAATGTTGAGAAAGCATTCCCTGGGTTAATGGCGCTATGAGATAACAGGATTTATTTCGACTCAGTTTTGTTCTAAATGTGACTGCAGTAGGGTCTGCTCTACTTTCTCACTAAGCTCTAAAAGTTGTATTTTTTTCATTTAATAAATGATAAATGAGGTTGGAGACGGCTTTTGTTCATATCCTGATTGAGTTGTGACTAGATGACCCAGATGACCCACCAGGATCAGCGTGGAGGACTGCCATGTGACTGCTGAGGACTTTGGAAGGTATAGCCAGCTGTGGGTCAACAGTGTGTTCTGCATGTCATGTGACCACCAGAGGTATGCTCTTGAATTAAAAAGTTCTGCTCTTGAATTCACATCGTTTTCTGACTAACCCATAACTGACTATGCTAAGGGAAAACCACTGAGGAGAGAGAGCTGAATGTGGTACTGGTGGTCCTCGTACAGGGCAGGATGGGGTGTTGGGCTCTCTATCACATGGTACTGGGTTCCACCCCCAAGTTCTCAGACTACATGCAATGCATCTGAATTCACTAGGTCTCTTTGGATACGAGTGTCTGTTGAATAACTGAATGTTGGATGGTTTTGAATAATGAGAAAAATGTGTCATCCATCTTTGTAAGGCGCGGTTGAAATACTGTGTTGAGTCTGGGGCAGACACACCAGAGCTGTATCACACCTGTATCTCTGAACAGCTGAAGTCCTTCAGGTCAGTAGTCCACTGCTAAGATAACATGGATATTGTGTTCATTTACTACAGTAGTAATAAGCTGTTGATTACCTGACACTGCTTAGACAAATACAGTCTTAAAGTGAACAATTTGCAACATTTCAGTGACCAACAAACAGCGCTTCATCAGAGCTGAGGTCATCGCTGGACTGGATTCATGGCCTACACACTCACACAACTTGACTTTGTCACCATATGTTACACACTAGGATCCCTCCCAGTGTGTTCCATCAAGGTTTCCTTCCCACAGTAGGAGGCTCCTTGTCCTTCAAGGAGTTAGGGTTCAGTGTTAGGGAA
Organism: Lota lota; assembly: GCA_026745465.1. Lineage (NCBI taxonomy): Eukaryota > Metazoa > Chordata > Actinopteri > Gadiformes > Lotidae > Lota > Lota lota. The sequence goes on along the minus strand of JACYXH010000469.1, from coordinate 4,172,262 downwards.
AGAGTTAGGGTGAGATGGTTGAATACATGGGCTGCTTTCACAATATACCGCTCTAATTGGTTTCAAAATTGGACTGGACAATGGACAAGGCTTCCCCAAAATGTTTCAATGTGTGCAAAAATGTTCAAATGTACACTAATGGAGTTTTCTAATAGAAAATTCTCCTACCTTGTTGTGTTGCTTTTTCAGCATGTTGTGAGGTAAGTTAAATGTCCATAATGAGTTGACTAATACACGTATATATTACTATTATACAATATTCTCTAACCTTAACCTCCCCTCTACCCTAAACTTAACCTCTACCCTTACCTTAACCTCCCCCTCCCCTCTTCCTTAAACCCCCACCCCTCTACCTTAACCCCCCTTCTCTCTGCCTTAACCTCCCACTTCCCCTACACTAACCTCCCTCCTCCCATCTACCCTTACCTTAACCTCCCCCTACCCTAACCTCCCCTCTCCACCCTCTCCCCCTCTACCCTAACCTCCCCACTCCCATATACCCTAGCCATAACCACCTCTACCTTAATCTTAACCTCCCCACTACCCTCACCTCCCCTCTACCTTAACCCCCCCTTCTCTCTGCCTCAACCTCCCCCTCCCCCTACGCTGACCTCCCCCCTCCCATCTACCTTACCCGTAACCTCATCTTCCTTAACCTCCCCTCTCCCCCCACCCTCACCTTAATCTCCCCTCTCCCCCCTTCCCCCCTGTACCTTAACCTCCCCTCTCCCCCCACCCTCACCCTAACCTCCCCTCTCACCCTTCCCCCCTCTACCTTAACCCCCCCTCCCATCTACCCCAATCGTAACCTCCTCTACCTTAATCTTAAACTCCCCTCTACCCTCACCTTTACCTCCCCGGTTGTGAGCGGACATTGAGTCCCAACTAGCACTGTTTGTTACCACCAGGAAGGCGTGGCAGAGGGAAGCTGATGGCAGAGCCGTGCTGGAGGACCTGCCTGGTGAAGGACGTCCTTGTGGGGCGAGTGACACCCGACTCTAAAGGGAAAACCACTGAGGAGATAGAGCTGAATGTGGTACTGGTGGTCCTCGTACAGGGCAGGATGGGGTCACATCCTACACTGATTGGTGATTTAATGTCGCTAATGAGGCTTTTGTAAATGTAAAAGCGTCTGCCAAATGTCATAATAGTGGGTAGGGATTGGGTCTCTGCTCAAAAGATACATAAAGGGATACTTACAGGGTTGAGAGTAGAAATCCCTCACCCCCACACATTTACCAAATCCCATTGTGCTGTTTTGTAAGCTGAAAATCTAATAAAAACCAAATGACTCTTTGTAACACTTGATAACCGTTTGGGACATCAGTGGAGATTAGGGTGAATACAACTGACGGATATTAATTATTAATAGACTACGTATTCATTCAGTCAATCATTGGTTACGGTGCATTAATACATTCCTTAGTGAAGTCCAATGATAATATTCAGATGGCTATGCAATAACAACGTGATAGACTAGTAGTCTGCTAAACCTGCTGCATGTCCTTTTAATCTTGTAATTAATAAGTGACTCTTTATAACACTTGGTAAATGTTTCTGACGTCAGTGGAGTTTAGTGTGAATAAAAGTGACTGAATGAATACGTAGTCTATCAGTAATTAATGTCAGTCAATCATTCGTTATGGTTCATTCATTCATTTATTACTGAATTCAAGTGTGAGTGTGGTGTCTGTGTGTGTATTGTTCTGCTACAGCTGTGTGTGTGTATTGTTCTGCTACAGCTGTGTGTGTGTGTGTTGTTCTGCTACAGCTGTGTGTGTGTATATTCTACTACAGCTCTGTGTGTGTATTGTTCTGCTACAGCTGTGTGTGTGTGTTCCCAGCCCTCCCCGTGCCTCAAGGTCCCCATCCTGTGCAGCCTCCTCCTCCTCTGCCAAGAGGCCAGCCTGCCAAAGACCAGCCCCCCCACTGTGAGGCAGGACCACCAGGACCCTCCTTGGTTTGTGGCCCACGTCCCCTCGCTGAGTAAGATGTCATTGAATAATGGATTACAGCCATTCAACTGTCATTTATTAGTGCCATTGTGGTGGATAAGCACTTTAACAAAATAAGAGAGGTACAGAAGACTTTATTGTCACTTGGAACGAGTAACAACAAAAGCTGAGTTAGTTTGCAAAAGAACTAACTGGCCTCTCCCCAGACTTTGGCCTATATGCTCCATTCTGCACATCCATACGTCACAACCTCATCCTATGTTGAAATCCACTGCTCCCTTATTCTTCTCTTGGCCCTTGTCTGATACTATGTATGGCAATATACTAGCTGTATACATACAACATAGCAGACACACACAGTCACCTCTTAGTATCAAGAGTGGTACCATGATACTTTGTTTTTTCTCCTCACTTATTTGATAAGAATTCTACATTTCTCCCATACCATTCAAGATGTTAACAATATTGTTGTGTTCCACAGACCGGCTCACCAGACCTACCGGTGACACCCGGAGCGTCCGGACCCCAGGGCCCAGGAGCCGGACGACGTCTCGATGCACCACCTCCGGCCCCCGCCACGCTCACCGTGTAAGAGGACGACTCCCTCGCCCACAAAGGACATCAAGGACATCATAAATAATCAGTGTGTTTTAGTGGAGTTGTAGAGTCATCTATGTTATGTAGACATGGATCTATGTTGTGTGTTAGTTAGTCAAACTAACCAGAAGAAATATTAACCCAGCAAGTGATTTATGTACTTAATGTGTGTGTGCATGTGTGTTCCCACATCGGACCCCACGGACCAGAAGGGACGATCTGTCATGAATGAAGAGTGTTTTTATTGATTAGTTTAGAGACGAGTGTAGTTGTAGGGTTTAGTTTAGAGTCAGGTTATGTAGACATGTATCTATGCTGGGTTATATTTCATCAAACTAATCAGAACAAGTGATGAATACATTACAGATAATGTGTACATGTATCACCCTGAACACACAGGTGTTACTTTGGTGCATGTTGCTGAATTTGTGCTTACAGGAAAGGAGGCCTCCACCACGTGTAACATTATGAGTGTTGTGGCTCTAGCCCAACACCAAGTGACTTAAATGGGTAGGTCAGAGGTCATCAGAAGATCAATTAATAAACAGGAGCACAGAATGACTTTTGAATAAGGGGGGGGGGGGGGGCGATGTTATATGACTGGGTATTGAAATATAATATTTATCCATTTGGAAGCCTCTAGAACGATCGTGCATTCGAATAATACTGACCCTAACTGGGCGATAGAATGTACCACATAAAATGTACTACGTAAAATGGCGTCTGCAATATAAACTATGTATTGTGTCTTTTAGGAGTAAGCTAGAAACCTGGAGTCAGTTTTAAATGCACGACTTTAGTATCTATGTTGTGTTTTTAGTGTTACGGTTTCATTTAGAGACCAGCGTAGTTGTAGGGTTTAGTTTAGAGAGTATAGTCTGTTATGTATACAGTTATTAAAACTAATAAGAACAAATATCCCATCAAGTGATATATGTACACATTATCTGTAATGTATTCATCACCCTGAACACACAGGTGTTGGTTTCGGTACAGGTTGGTGAATTTGTGCTTACAGGAAAGGAGGCCTCCACCACATGTAATAATATCAATCTTGTGGCTCTAGCCCAACACCAAGTGATTTAAAATGTGTAGGTCAGAGGTCATCACAAGATAAACACCATGAACAGGAGCACAGAATGACTGGAATAAGGGGGGGTATTTAATATGACTGGCAATTCAAATATGTATCTAGACCTTTGGAAGGTTGGAGAACCATCGTACATTAGAGTAACAGACCCCAACTGTCTGATAAAATGTACTACATCAAATGTACTACCTATAAGGCAAAAAATGTAAAGAAGTTAGAGCTTGTTCTCACAATGGCCCCTGACTTTAGAAGTCAGAACGAATGTCATTTAGGTCAGTTGCATAGTTGATATGTTGCATGAGATCGCCTTTCGTTGTTAAAATAAGAACTTGTTTTGTGTTGCTTTATCCCAATATTGGCATTATCTGATAATACAGCACATGATGCACTGTACTATAATGAGACTGCAATGACTGTGTGTAGAACTTTATAGAGTGTCATGCCTATAAAAGCAACGTCTGTGTTATGGCAAAGTCATTGTACGGGTTAGTTATGGCTGCGTTGTGTCGAGGCCTGTGATGACCTCTGACCTGGTCGTTTGAATGACTTCCATTTGGGCTACAGCCACCAGATCTATAGTGTATGGTGTTTAAGCCTTTTTTAATTTAAAACAGACTGGTTGTTTCTAGCTTGCTCCTAAAAGCCACAATTAATCCGTTTATGTTGCGCCCTCCATTTGTGTAGTACCCTTTTCGGCCAGATGAGGGCAGGGTTTGACAAATGTACGATGGTTGTAGCACCTTCCAAACGGATAAATATATAACATTTAAACAGCCAGAGTGATATACGACTCCACCCAACTCACAAAGGTCATTTCCCCATTCATTGTTTATTAATCTTCCACATAATGTCAGTGGTAAAACGGAGCCAGGAAGGCGCTATGAGTCCAACCGGCAATAACCCCAACCCTCCCAGGATCCTTTGGGGCACCTCGCCACTTCTTCTCCCTTGTGGTGGAAACAGTTAAAGACAACTTCGTCGCATGCTCTGCCCTCTGGTGGCAGAACTAGGTAACGACAACCTATTGACTCCTACCGCAGAACGTAACGTGGGGAAATCTTTACGTTTAGAAGTTATTTAAAGCTTTTAAATAAAGCGGGGACGTTTTCTGCAAACCATTTTTTTACAATGATAAAGTTACTTAATGGCTTCTTTACCATGGTAATGGGTCCATTTAGTAATTAGTTGCTGTGGCAGGTTTTCATAGCAACCCTTATTCGACAGGCAGACATTGAGAAACAATGCCAGTTACCTTGACTATCCTCCAGTAAGCTGAAACAAAGTTAAAGAAATGAATAGAGCCCATTTTCTTTTAGAAAGACATTCAAATGTTCACAAATGAGGGGATTGTATGAGTGACATTATTTTGCTTGACTACAATTCAAGATATGTGTTAAACAAATCAAAGCACATTGTACCATCTTTGCCTCCTAAATATGGAAGAAACGTTATTATTATTGTATTATTGACCTATTACTGACCTGGTCGTTTGAATGACTTCCATTTGGGCTAGAGCCACCAGATCTATAGTGTATGGTGTTGTTTAAGCCCTTTTTAATTTAAAACAGACTGGATGTTTCTAGCTTACTCCTAAAAGCCACAATTAATAAGTTAATGTTGCACCCTCCATTTGTATAGTACCCTTTTCGGCCAGATGAGGGCAGGGTTTGACAAATGTGGTTGTGGTTGTAGCACCTTCCAAACGGATAAATATATAACATTTAAATAGCCAGAGTGATATAAAAGTCCCCCCTTATTCCAAAGTCATTCTGTTTATTAATTGATCTTGTGATGACCTCTGATGTACCCCTTTGAATCACTTGCTGTTGGGCTACAGCCACAAGATTGATATTTGTATTGTATGTAGTGGAGTAATTGTTTGATGTAAGTATCATTCAGAAACAAACACCTACCTGTGTGTTGAGGGTGATGAATAGATGACACATTCACAGCTTTTGCAGATTACAAAATAATAAGTGTGTCACGCTGTTAATGAATATTGAACTAATAAGTGTTATTTCCTGTTATTGAGCATTTAACACATGTTATTTTCAGTTGAATTCTGTAGTTTATATTACTTATTCAATTTTGTATATTTAGGGTCCTACAAATGATAATAATTCATAATAGCAGGTACGGGGCATATGTGTGTGACGAATGGGAGAAATGGAGAGGTGTGTTTGTGTCATATCAGCTAAGTAAAAATAGATATGAACTCGGGCCTGTGGTCGGTCGACACGGGGGGGGGGCAGGGATGACTGTCTCAAAAATTCAAGCATCCAGGCCCAAAAGGGGCCGCGCACCGGCCCTCTCAAGTCTCCCCATGTTATCTGGGCTTTGCTGCGTCGGGGGTCAAAGGGCCATCGTGCGGCCCCACGAGGTCGCTGAGGGCCGGTATTCGGACAGAGTATACCCGAGGGGCCCTAATATGAGCGTGCTGAGTATCTATTCGGTGCGACCTTCCGTTCTCCGGGTCGGCCCGTTTCACCTCCGAACTGGGCTAGTGGTACTCGAAAATGTCGTTTCTGAGTAGGTCTGAAATAAGAGTGGTGAAATGAGGCCTTTTTCTTTTCTGGGATGTTTCAGAGACCGACCTTCTCACAGATTGTTCCCTGGACCTAGGAGGACGTGGGGTACGAGTTTGGACCACCTCGGCCCCCCCCAAAGGTCACCGCGGCTTGTGAAGCGCTCCATTATAGTGAATGGGAGAAAATGGGCAAGGGTCTTTGGTTCCCAGTGTCCAAACTAAAGGTGATTCAAACTTGTGCCTTCACCAGTGTCAACACATGCTAACCGTATCTCAAGTTAGAGGTCCCTCACTCAAAAGGGTCCCCGACCACGGCCCTAATTGTTCAATATAAAATAATTTCATTTAGAGACCAGCGTAGTTGTAGGGTTTAGTTTAGAGAGTATAGTCTGTTATGTATACAGTTATTAAAACTAATAAGAACAAATATCCCATCAAGTGATGGGATGTTATTTGCGATATGTAATGATGTCATGGTGATGTCAATTAAAACCTCAGGACATGTCTCACCAGACATCCGGGTGGTGCGGTCCATAGAGCTGTTCATTTGGAGTTCAGGGGACATGGGTTCAAGTCTCGCTAAACATGCCGTCAATGGAAACAGAATATAATTTCAGAAACAATGTCATGTGAATAGTAATATCAATTATTAAGTGAGAGCAGCTAATAGTCAATGACTCAGTGGTTCGGTTGTGAGAGCAGTTCTTTATCTTTTCTGGAAAGATGGGTTTAAGTCCCTCCAACCACACACTCATCTGAAACTTAATTACATTTGACAAGTAATGTCAGATATGAACTTCAACCATATCCTAGCAAGTGTCTCAGTGGCGCAGGGGATGGAGCTGTTGTATATCAGTTCTGGAGACCTGGGTTCGAATCCAGCCCATGACAATCTCCTCTGAATGCTTATGGAATTTTGAAACAACGTCATTATAAGTAATGTCAAATGTAAACTTCGACCAAAGCATAGCAAGTGTCTCAGTGGTGCAACGGATAGAGCTGTTGTATATCAGTTCTGGAGACCTGGGTTCAAATCCAGCCAGTGACAATCTCCTCTGAATGCATTATACATTATATGACATTATATGTAATGTCATATATAAACTTCGACCAGTTCTTAGCAAGCGTCAAAGTGGTGCAAGGGTTAGAGCTGTTGTATATTAGTTCTGGAGTCATGGGTTCAAATCCACCCAATGTCAATCTCCTCTGAATGCTAAATAAAATGTTGTAATATGTAAATTATTAATGTCAACCTAATTGCTTCAGTGGGATAGAGCTGTTTGTCAAACAATACTCTTGGAATCTTAAATCAAAAGTCAAACTTTTACCAAAACCAGGTGCCTCCAGGTGATTTAGCTGTTCTGTATCTGTTCTGTATCTGTTCTGGGGACTTGTGCTCAATTCCTGCCATGGGCAGTTCGTGGGAACAACTATCTAGTGAAGGGATCCATTCTCTCACACATTCATTTCGAATGAGTGCACTCATTCACAGCCATTCACTCTCCCAGACAGTCATTACCACTCGCCCATTCATTCCGAATGACTGTCTGGGTGAATGGATTACTGTGAATTAAGTCATTCACCACAATCCATCCTCACAGACGGCCATTCACCATACAGCCATTCTCACAAGCATGCACACAGCAGGAATCGAACCCGTGTCTCCAGAACAGATACTTGACAGCTTTATCACCTGCGCCACAGAGGCACCAACTAGATTTGGTGAGAAGTTATAATTGACTTTACAATTCACATGACATTGTTTGTTTTAAAATGTTTTGATTCAAGGGAGAGTGTCTTTGGTGGGAGTTGAACCCCTGTCTCCAGAACAGATCACTAACCGCTCTATCCACTGCGCCACTGAGACACTGTGTGTGATCCAGTCAGAGTTTATAATTGACTTTACAATTCACATGACATTGTTAAAAAAAAATTACTAGCAGGCAAACACTTTTGGGGAAAACATCTGGTGAAATTTGTGCGAGTGGCGATTTGTATTTTTGTATTTAAAGTTGAGCACAACAAATGACTTGCGTGCCATATTTTCACTAGCTCATGGGGTCCATCGATTGGCACAAATTGCTGTGAGGTGCGTGCGTAACATCTAAAAGACCATGACCAGGCCAGCCACGGTGAGGTCACGGTCTAACCAGGTGTTCCAGATGCCGTAGCACTCCACCCCCACCTGGAGACATCCCTGGGAGGTCTTCTTAGAGCGCGGCTTCACCTGGAGGAGGGAGGGAGGGAGAGAGACAGACAGACAGAGAGAGAGAGAGAAAGAGACAGAGAGAGAGAGAAAGCAAGAAAGAGAGATAGAGAGAGACACACAGACAGACAGAGAGATAGAGACAGACGGACAGAGAGAGAGAAAGCAAGAAAGAGAGAGAGAGACAGACAGACAGACAGATGAGATTGTGAAGCATGATCCTGGAACATCAAAGATTATTCCACCCAAGTTTGAATGAAAATATAACGAACAACTTTTCAGTTGAAACAATGATTCAACCGGCACTATTTAACTTTTCTACTGCAGCCATTTACTCCATCAAATAATATGTGGACTAGAAAGTTGATCAAGAATAAAGTGGATATAAAGGAAATCTTTTTCAGCCATTTCTTCATTGGGCAGTGACAGCAGCAGACACTCATTTTATAAGTTTTTAATGGGAACTGTGGCAGAGGACTCTGATGAGCTTTATCTTTCAGTATACTCCAAAATGAATGCATTGCATCGCATAGTACTTGCACATGGAGGTAAGCAAACATGCAGACCGAGGTCTAGCAGAGTCTTACCGTGGTATGGGGAGACCCCTTTGTTGACAACCTGCAGGAAGTCTTTGGAAGTCATGATCAGGGACTAGACAAGGAGGACGGGGAAAAGCACAGGTTGGTATTTTAAAAAGGTCGGCTACTGGGCACTTACCCTGCAATTAAAAAGCACGAATCCTAAATCCTAACTAAAGAAGCGCCCGTTAGTTCCAGTAGCTAATGCGTTAGCTTATGGAGCTGCAATGCACAACAGACGAATCAACCAGATCTCAGTACCAAAGTGACGGCGCTTTACTGTGCATGAGGAACAAATCCAGACATCAAGGTCCAAACAACAAGCGTGCTGTTTTATGACTCTTACCGGCATTAAATGGACTTTGAAAGTAGGGCGAGAAGAGAGCTTCTGTCTCAGCACCAGTGACAGCGTGAGCCAATCAGCTGTCACAACTCAGAAGAAGAAGTGATGGAATCTTAATCACACTGCCCTCTATCGGGTTGGTAGTGACACTGATAAGGAGCAAGAAATAATATAAATATCAACTAGAAAAAGAATTATGACAATAGGTATCCACAGATACACTGAATACCTAATAATAATACAATAATAATAACGTTTCTTCCATATTTAGGAGGCAAAGATGGTACAATGTGCTTTGATTTGTTTAACACATATCTTGAATTGTAGTCAAGCAAAATAATGTCACTCATACAATCCCCTCATTTGTGAACATTTGAATGTCTTTCTAAAAGAAAATGGGCTCTATTCATTTCTTTAACTTTGTTTCAGCTTACTGGAGGATAGTCAAGGTAACTGGCATTGTTTCTCAATGTCTGCCTGTCGAATAAGGGTTGCTATGAAAACCTGCCACAGCAACTAATTACTAAATGGACCCATTACCATGGTAAAGAAGCCATTAAGTAACTTTATCATTGTAAAAAAATGGTTTGCAGAAAACGTCCCCGCTTTATTTAAAAGCTTTAAATAACTTCTAAACGTAAAGATTTCCCCACGTTACGTTCTGCGGTAGGAGTCAATAGGTTGTCGTTACCTAGTTCTGCCACCAGAGGGCAGAGCATGCGACGAAGTTGTCTTTAACTGTTTCCACCACAAGGGAGAAGAAGTGGCGAGGTGCCCCAAAGGATCCTGGGAGGGTTGGGGTTATTGCCGGTTGGACTCATAGCGCCTTCCTGGCTCCGTTTTACCACTGACATTATGTGGAAGATTAATAAACAATGAATGGGGAAATGACCTTTGTGAGTTGGGTGGAGTCGTATATCACTCTGGCTGTTTAAATGTTATATATTTATCCGTTTGGAAGGTGCTACAACCATCGTACATTTGTCAAACCCTGCCCTCATCTGGCCGAAAAGGGTACTACACAAATGGAGGGCGCAACATAAACGGATTAATTGTGGCTTTTAGGAGCAAGCTAGAAACAACCAGTCTGTTTTAAATTAAAAAAGGCTTAAACACCATACACTATAGATCTGGTGGCTGTAGCCCAAATGGAAGTCATTCAAACGACCAGGTCAGAGGTCATCACAGGCCTCGACACAACGCAGCCATAACTAACCCGTACAATGACTTTGCCATAACACAGAGACGTTGCTTTTATAGGAGTAAAGGCATGACACTCTATAAAGTTCTACAGACAGTCGTTTTAGTCTCATTATAGTACAGTGCATCATGTGCTGTATTATCAGATAATGCCAATATTGGGATAAAGCAACACAAAACAAGTTCTTATTTTAACAACGGAAAACGATCTCATGCAACATATCAACTATGCAACTGACCTAAGTGACATTCGTTCTGACTTTTAAAGTCAGGGGACCATTGTGAGAACAAGCTCTAACTTCTTTACATTTTTTGTCTTATAGGTAGTACATTTGATGTAGTACACTTTATCAGACAGTTGGGGTCTGTTACTCTAATGTACGATGGTTCTCCAACCTTCCAAATGTCTAGATACATTTTTGAATAGCCAGTCATATTAAATACCCCCCCTTATTCCAGTCATTCTGGGCTCCTGTTCATGGTGTTTATCTTGTGATGACCTCTGACCTACACATTTAACTCACTTGGTGTTGGGCTAGAGCCACAACATTCATAGTGTTACACGTGGTGGAGGCCTCCTTTCCTGTAAGCACAAATTCAGCAACATGCACCAAAGTAACACCTGTGTGTTCAGGGTGATACATGTACACATTATCTGTAATGTATTCATCACTTGTTCTGATTAGTTTGATGAAATATAACCCAGCATAGATACATGTCTACATAACCTGACTAAACTAAACCCTACAACTACACTCGTCTCTAAACTAATCAATAAAAACACTCCTCATTCATGACAGATCGTCCCTTCTGGTCCGTGGGGTCCGATGTGGTAACACACATGCACACACACATTAAGTACATAAATCACTTGCTGGGTTAATATTTCTTCTGGTTAGTTTTACTAACTAACACACAACATAGATACATGTCTACATAACATAGATGACTCTACAAGTACACTAAAACACACTGATTATTTATGATGTCCTTCGTGGGCGAGGGAGTCGTCCTCTTACACGGTGAGCGTGGCGGGGGCCGGAGGTGGTGCATCGAGACGTCGTCCGGCTCCTGGGCCCTGGGGTCCGGACGCTCCGGGTGTCACCGGTAGGTCTGGTGAGCCGGTCTGTGGAACACAACAATATTGTTAACATCTTGAATGGTATGGGAGAAATGTAGAATTCTTATCAAATAAGTGTTGAGAAAAAACCAAGTATCATGGTACCACTCTTGATACTAAGAGGTGACTGTGTGTGTCTGCTATGTTGTATGTATACAGCTAGTATATTTCCATACATAGTATCAGACAAGGGCCAAGAGGAGAATAAGGGAGCAGTGGCTTTCAACATAGGATGAGGTAGTGACGTATGGATGTGCAGAATGGAGCATATAGGCCAAAGTCTGGGGAGAGGCCAGTTAGTTCTTTTGCAAACTAACTCAGCTTTTGTTGTTACTCGTTCCAAGTTACAATAAAGTCTTCTGTACCTCTCTTATTTTGTTTTAAGTGCTTATCCACCACAATGGCACTAATAAATGACAGTTGAATGGCTGTAATCCATTATTCAATGACATCTTACTCAGCGAGGGGACGTGGGCCACAAACCAAGGAGGGTCCTGGTGGTCCTGCCTCACAGTGGGGGGGCTGGTCTTTGGCAGGCTGGCCTCTTGGCAGAGGAGGAGGAGGCTGCACAGGATGGGGACCTTGAGGCACGGGGAGGGCTGGGAACACACACACACAGCTGTAGTAGAACAATACACACACACAGCTGTAGTAGAAGAATACACACACACAGCTGTAGCAAAACAATACACACACACAGACACCACACTCATTTGAATTCAGTAATAAATGAATGAACCATAACGAATGATTGACTGACATTAATTACTGATAGACTACGTATTCATTCAGTCACTTTTATTCACGCTAAACTCCACTGACGTCAGAAACATTTACCAAGTGTTATAAAGAGTCACTTATTAATTACAAGATTAAAAGGACATGCAGCAGCTTTAGCAGACTACTAGTCTATCACGCTGTTATTGCATAGCCATCTGAATATTATCATTGGAATTCACTCAGGAATGTATTAATGCACCGTAACCAATGATTGAATGAATGAATACGTAGTCTATTAATAATTAATATCCGTCAGTTGTATTCACCCTAATCTCCACTGATATCCCAAACGGTTATCAAGTATTACAAAGAGTCATTTGGTTTTTATTAGATTTTCAGGTTACAAAACAGCACAATGGGATTTGGTAAATGTGTGGGGGTGAGGGATTTCTACTCTCAGCCCTGTAAGTATCCCTTTATGTATCTTTTGAGCAGAGACCCAATCCCTACCCACTATTAAGAACCCAGTACCATGTGATAGAGAGCCCAACACCCCATCCTGCCCTGTACGAGGACCACCAGAACCACATTCTGCTCTCTCTCCTCAGTGGTTTTCCCTTTAGAGTCGGGTGTCACTCGCCCCACAAGGACGTCCTTCACCAGGCAGGTCCTCCAGCCATTAACTCCCCTCCGCCACGGAGTCCTGGTCTGGTAACAAACAGCAGTGGTTTAGTCTCAACGTCTGGTAACTACAGCATTATCTGGTCATGTAACCAACAGTGGTAGTTTGTCTGGTAACTACAGCATTATTTAGTCTGGTAACCAACAGTGGTAGTTTGTCTGGTAACTACAGCATTATTTAGTCTGGTAACCAACAATGGTAGTTTGTCTGGTAACAAATAGCGGTAGTTTGTCTGGTAACAAACACAGCAGTAGTTTGCTCTGGTAACACAAGCAGTGGTTTGAATGGTGTGGTAACGTTGGTCGTTTGCAGTCATGTCTGAATGGAAGCAATGTAGTTTATGCAAACTTCCCAGTAATACTTCCTCCAGATGCACAGCTCCAGCATCAGCTCTCCTCAGCCAAGGATTCCTGGTCCGCTAACAAACACAGTGGTAGTAGTTGAGCCATTTATTCTTTGGACGCCTCGTTTAAATCATTCTGAACCAAAGTGCTGGCTTGAGTGTAAAAGAGGAATGGAAGATTCATTTGATATTTTATACTTGCACTAAGAAACATGCACACTCTTGTTATTCAGGAAAACAGTCAAACATTGTGTGAGTTCAACAGCTCTGGTTGTCAAATGACGTAGAAAAAAGGTTGACGTTGGTATTAACCTTCCAAAGACTTAAGCAGTCACATCGTAAGCCTCGTGTTGTTCCTGGTCATCAGCTTCATCCATTCACAATGCAAATACACTTTAAATCAGTATACAAATAAAAACCGTCTCCCACCTCAGCCGACAGACTCACTATCATTTGTTCAAATAAACCATACAACTTGTAGAACTTGTGCAGCAGTAGCACAGACTCTGTAGCCTTCACATTTAGGGGTTAGAGAGTCTAAATAAAACGTATTCACCGAGGGACTGTTTTCTCTAAATCAGCCACCATAAGTGATGGCTGCCGTAACAGATTTAAGAACAAAAACAGTTCAGTAGCAGTGAGTGTGATAATCACTTTAGAGCTGGGCTTCATTCGCCCCGACCGGGACGTCCTTCGTCAGGCAGGACCTCCAGCACGGCTCCACCGTCAGCTCCCCTCCGCCACGGCGTCCCGGTCTGCTATCAAACAGCGCTAGTTGGGTCTAACATCTGCTAACAAACCTGGGGATGGAAAACATTTGCAAAGGGGTAGCGAATATCCAACTTCCTTAAGTTTACAAGTTGACTTATTGAGAAATGTATAACTGGGAAATTAACTGAGAAATGTGTAACTATGGTAGTAGTAGTAGCAGCAATAGGAGCGAAAATAGCTCACGTGACTTAGATGACCCAAAATATTACCTCAAATCACAGCTTAGGAAGAATTCACAGTGAAAATTCACAAACTAATAACGAAGAAATCTCCCTCTACAATAGTTTACAAAAACTAAAAAGAACCTCCGGGCATTTAGCGTTTCAGAACAGCTTGGTGATGGTTACCCTCTGGTCCTCAGCCTCCGGTCCACCCTGGTGCCCCATGCCTGGTCCAGGGGATCTGGTTACCCTCTGGTCCACCCTGGTGCCCCATGCCTGGTCCAGGGGATGTGGTTACCCTCTGGTCCTCAGCCTCCGGACCACCCTGGTGCCTCATGCCTGGTCCAGGGGATCTGGTTACCCTCTGGTCCACCCTGGTGCCCCATGCCTGGTCCAGGGGATCTGGTTACCCTCCGGTCCACCCTGGTCCAGGGGATCCTGTAAAGTCAGACAGCATCTTTGTAAACACGTTTACACAGCGGTCTTGTTATGGAAAATATGTACATGTAATTAAATCTCAGAAGACGACGTGCTATAACATATTAGCTGTGCTATAACTTATTAGCTGTATTTATTAACTAGAGACATACAGGTTGGCCGTCTTCAGGAAGGCAAACTTCCACACACCGAGTCAAGGTACTGAACCAATCACAATCAAGCATATTCACATCCAATAGAAATCATTGTAACTCCATAATCATTAACGGTCAACACACGGTAACAAATATATTCTATGAATATCAAAACAGCAAGTTCAATTACATTATGGAATGCCACTAACACTAGTGAGCCTGGTTCAACGCTTCCTCGACCACATCTACCTCCCGACCACTCTGCATAGATCACTTTGAGAAGGTCATATAACGTTACAGAAAAGAATGGGTAAATACGGTAGGTATCAATGTGAAACCGTCCATATCAAATGCTCACCTGAGTGGTAGGATTGACATCTTGTGCGTCATACAGGTTCAGGATAGCAAGGACTGGAGCTCCCCCCACTGTTAACACAAAACAATCATCCATTTAATAACAAGACATCACACGCTGGAATCACATGGGAACAACAATTACCAAACACAGGAAGTGATGCAGCAATTTTTAAATCCTTTCCTATAAAAACCTGTCCTGCCTCATTTTCCAAGTCAATGAGTGTACGCAAAAGATGTAGTATGTCTGAATGTGTCACTACTCTTCAATGAGCTTTACATCATGGCCTCACCAAGAATAAACTGAAAACCAATACAATAGTCAGGGTGCTTAAGAGGAACAACTGTTCTTAGTTTGCTTATGTTACAGTATGTGGGATTTCATCTACAGCCTCAGTTTTATGGTAGCATTTGCGCAACAATTAAACTTATTTGACTCTTTTGAACAGCTATTCCATTTGTTTTTACACAAATAAGCACGTTTACATTGAACCCTTCCTTTTATTTCTGAAGTCTAGTAGACACAACACAGAGAAGACAGAATTTATTCAGCCCAAGCACTGAAACTGAAAGTGCATTGACCTCACCGTTATGGAGTCCTTTTTAGCCCAGTGGGGAGACCGCAGCGAGGGATGGAGCTGGGTGTGGAGGCAGACACCTTGTGACACAAACTACAGATACAATTTCAGCTCTGTAGGGTTAGGGTGAGGGTTTAACTGGGCCAATCACAGCCCAGATATTTAAAACACTAGCAGTATCAATAGTAATATAGTAAAATGATACTTAGCCATATTCAGCTGCTGGGTTGTTGTAGATCAAAGGAGCCGCACTATGGAAATGCCAAATTGTAATTAAAATGTTGCAGCCTTAAACAATCTCTGCATCATATACGCAACTCGAAAATGTTTACGCAACAACACAGTGTCAGTTGTAGAGAGCAATTATTAAAGTAGTTTTGCGGGATTTAATAAAAATGTTATGTTTCATTATGAGTGCACTACCTAAAGCACAATAAAGTGATCAAATATTGCAGATGGTTACTGATAGAAATAGGGAACCGCCAGATGACCTAATTAGGTACGCTTGTTAGTGATGAGGTTACGCAAATGCCAATCCTGAACATACTGCCATACGCTATAATAAGGTGATGAGGTTACGCAAATGTCAATCCTAATCGTACTGCCAGATGCCCTACCAGGTGAATCAACATCCACAACTCATACAGTACTGCAGCATTAGAGGTTCACAAACTGCATATTTCTAACTACTAACCTTGGCAGAAAGCCCAAAACAGTCATACTGGAATCCTAACGTTCCAGTACAAACCAGCAATACATAACCAGCACCTCACCTTGAGCTGAACGATGATGAAGATCTTCTGGTCCTTTGATCATCTTCGCATTTCAAAACACAGCCAACAGAATTACATTGAGGCGATCTAGTAGTTTGATGCTGTTGGTATATGTACAAATAATTTTGACTATACAGTTCCCCCATCTAACTAATTAACTACTACCATTAAACAAGGTTCACCAGCGTACAAAAAAACAAACTGATCTGATGCTTTTTGTCCACGTCCTTGCTACTCTCAAAAGCCTTGCATTCAAATTTGATGTGTGTTGCCTTATTGATCTGGGTGTGGTCTAAGTGGCCCGAGATGCATGCTAGGACACTGTGCTATCTTAAGTCTACAGTTCTGTAGATGTTCCCCCTCAGAAATAACCAAGTGTTCATAAGGCTGTCGTCACATCAGTTACATAAACAGGAACATCCGTCAGGACCGTGACAGGGACTGCCCAAGGAGAAATGCCAAGGGTAGGATGTGAGGGCTCGAACACTTAGTGACTAGAATACAACCTAACTCTTACAGTAGAGAACCATTGAGCACATTTCAATGTTCCTCTTCATAGATCTTGAAGCCCCAGTTAGGGTTTCTTTACGTCCACATCTGAAGAACAACACACCTGCAGCTTGAAGAGGACCCTAGTTGGGATGTTTCCAAGATGGTTTCTGATTCAAGGGAACCCATCTCCCAGGTCCAGCTAGCCTCGTCCAATACCTTACAATTCAGCCAGCGTAAGACTAGCGTCTCAGCACAGGAGTACAGAAGATCCACAGGTCATGGCAGCCATCGATCATGTCGGGGGTAGGAAGGGCAGCCACGTCGCAGACTGTCAAGCTTGAATAACCATTTACAAAAGTGTTCTGGTACATTTTCATCTTCTCAGTTGGTTTCCTGTCAGATTCTGTCCATTGGGAATGCCTTTAGTCCATCATCCATTGTTCCTAGTATCCATTGTTCCTTTCCATTGTTTGATACTCAAGGATGTTTTAAATGGAGTAGCGTCGTACTGTAGCTGAAAATTCTAAAGATAAAAATGTAGTGATAAAATACACCACCACATTAAACCAACCTGTTAAAATCTTCAGGGATCAGCCCACATCCCATGTCAAGACGCTCACACATAGTATGCTATGTCAGGTCGATCCCTGGCCATCCTTACATGTAATACCCCATGCCAGGTACAACACTGGCCATGCTCACATGAAGAACCCTATGCCAGGTTGAAAGCTGGCCACACTCACATGAAGTACCTATGCCAGGTCAAACACTGGCCACACTCACATGAAGTTCTCTATGCCAGGTCAAACGCTGGCCACACTCACATGAAGTACCTATGCCAGGTCAAACACTGGCCACACTCACATGAAGTACCTATGCCAGGTTGAAAGCTGGCCACGCTCACATGAAGTACCTATGCCAGGTTGAAAGCTGGCCACGCTCACATGAAGTACCTATGCCAGGTCGACAGCTGGCCACACTCACACATTAAGTATCCCATGCCAAGTTAAAACATGGCCACGCTCACACCGGTTATTCTATGCTAGGTTGAAGCCCGGCCACACTTTCATGTAGTAAGAACCCCATGCCAGGTCAGCCTCTGGCCCGGCTCACACATGTATGAAAAAATACAAATTAAAGAATTAAACAAACAATTACCATACTTACCAAACCAGGTAACAAAGTAAGATAAGCGGAAGCAGAAGGAGAACCCAGTGGTAGGTTGGTAGGTCTTAAACAGAACGACAGACCAGTGGTGAGTTGATAGGTCTTGAGCAGAAGGAGAACCCAGTAGTGGGTTGGTAGGTCTTGAGCAGAAGGAGAACCCAGTGGTGGGTTGGTAGGTCTTGAGCAGAAGGAGAACCCAGTGGTGGGGTAGTAGGTCTTGAACAGCAGGATCCTCATCATCCCATCTTTGGAGCAGGCCGATGAGCCCCCTACTGGCTCAGACACGAGCCTTTCTCAGGCTGAACTGCAGAGTAATGGGCGAGGCCAGCTGGCCCTGGAAGATGGGTCCCCTCAAATCAGCAACCATCCTGGAAAGATCCCAACAAGAACTGCAGTTGTGCTCTCCTCCAGCTGGGGAGGTAAAGAAACCGTCACCACGGCTTCAAGATGTATGGAAGAGAACGTTGCAATGTGCTCAATGGTTCTCTCCTTAAGAGCTAGGTTGTGTTCTAGTTGCTGAGGGTACGAGCCCTCACACCTTGCCCCTGGTGTTTCTCCTCAGGGGAGACCCTGTCACTATCTTGGAGGACATTCTAATTCACGTAACTGACGTTACGAGGGCCCCTTAAAAACTTGGTTTCTCCAGACGGGGCACATCTACAGAGCTGTAGATGTCAGACAGCACATTACCCTAGCATGCATCTCTGATCACTCAAACCATATACCCCCATCGTTAAGACAAAACACATGTGATGTGATGCAATGTTCAGCAAAGTAGTGGGAAAGTGGGCAGAAACATATCAGAGCAGGGCAGGGGGCCTGAGAGCGGGGGGACAGAGAGAGAGGGGGCAGAGAGAGAGGGGACAGAGAGAGAGGGGACAGAGAGAGAGGGGGCAGAGAGAGAGGGGACAGAGAGAGAGGGGACAGAGAGAGAGGGGACAGAGAGAGAGGGGCCTGAGAGAGAGGGGCCTGAGAGAGAGGGGACAAAGAGAGAGGGGACTGAGAGAGATAGAGAGAGGGGGGACTGAGAGAGAGAGGGGGGACTGAGAGAGAGAGAGGGGGGACTGAGAGATAGAGGGGGCATGAGAGAGAGAGGAGGGACAGAGAGAGGGGGGACAGAGAGAGGACTGAGAGAGGGGGGACTGAGAGAGGGTGGACTGAGAGAGAGAGCGGGGACCGAGAGAGAGAGGGGGGACTGAGAGAGAATACAGAGAGAGAGAGAGAGAGAGAGAGGGGGGACTGAGAGAGAGAGGGGGGACTGAGAGAGAGAGAGGGGGGACTGAGAGAGAATACAGAAAGAGAGAGGGGGGACTGAGAGAGAGAGGGGGGACTGAGAGAGAGGGGACAGAGAGAGGGGCCTGAGAGAGAGGGGACAGAGAGAGAGGGGACAGAGAGAGAGGGGACAGAGAGAGAGGGGGCATGAGAGAGAGGGGACTGAGAGAGAGAGAGGGGGGATTGAGAGAGAGGGCGGGGACTGAGAGAGAGAGAGGGGGGACTGAGAGAGAGAGGGGGGGACTGAGAGAGAGGGGGCATGAGAGAGAGAGGGGGGGGCATGAGAGAGAGAGGAGGGACAAAGAGAGGGGACTGAGAGAGAGGGGGGACTGAGAGAGAGGGGACTGAGAGATGGGGGCATGAGAGAGGGGGGCATGAGAGAGGGGGGCCTGAGAGAGGGGGGCCTGAGAGAGAGGGCATGAGCGAGAGTGGCATGAGAGAGAGGGCGTGGGGGGGGGGGGGGGGGGCATGGGGGGGGGGGGGGCACATGAGGGGGGGGGGGGGCACATGAGGGGGGGGGGCGGGGCTTGAGAGCCTCAACCAACCAGGAGGCCAAAATGAGGCCTCAGCATAAAAAGGAAAAATCAGAACTTACAGTTTGCAGTTTCTTCTTCATGATTCAGTTGTGATACTCACAGAATCTCCATTTCTTGTTCTTGACCTGTGAAGGAGTGCAACGAGCAGATTAGTTTTAGAGCTCAAATGGTTCAGTTAATTATTCATGCGTTCCTTTCCCCAATCTTGGGCACTTGTCTACTTCCATATTTGTAGAGCGACCAATGTATTACAAGTTTTAAAACCCAGTTCTTTATTATTAAGCTTTTGATATTTTTTATAATTTGTAAGATTAATTCACTTTTTTATAGTGGAAGTCAGTGGGCTTCAATCTAACAACTCAAACTACTTTCACCTGTAGAAACTTTATTAAAATTAATACATTTTTTCTTTATTGCATAAAGGTGCAGTTGGAACAGACTTAGCAGATATAGATATAACATTATCTATATCTCTAAGTGTTTTAATTAGTTTAATTAGTTATCCAATTAAAAAAGCAAGTTGCTTAAGACGAAGCAACTAATAGTGAAAGATATCTATCCATCTATCTATACATATATCTATACATCTATATCTATATTCTCTACCGCTATCTATCCATCTCTCTATAGCTATATCTATAGATATCTATATATCTATATATATCTCCATCGCTATCTATCCATCTCTCTAAAGCTATATCTATAGATATCTATATATCTATATCTATACCTCTATCGCTGTCTATCCATCTCTCTATAGCTATATAGATATCTATATATCGATCTCTACATATCTACCTCTATATCTATCTATATCTATACCTCTATCGCTATCTAGCCATCTCTCTATAGCTATATAGAGATCTATATATCGATCTCTATATATCTACCTCTATATCTATCTATATCTATACCTCTATCTCTATCTATCCATCTCTCTATAGCTACATATATAGATAGCTATCTCTATACCTCTATCGCTATCTATTAATCTCTCTATAGCTATATCTATATATCTATCTCTATATCTATTGACGTTTGTATCAAGAAACAAAAGCACGTCATCATCATCGTGCCACCACAGAGACAAATCAACCGCTTAGCTTCAGCCACTCAACGGGCTATGGCCCGGTGGAACAAAACCAATGAACCCATCCCGACACACTGTTTATTAGTCCTTTACTCAGTCAACGCAGAAAAGAGGAAACAGCGCCCCCCGGTGTCACACATTACAATGGCTAACAGAACAGGGCCAAACACCGGCATTGTGTGACGTCATTTCCCCGCCTACTACTTGTGATGGCGGCCAATTGAAAGTGAATGAGGTCTCGAACTTCCTGAAGCGCTAGGCTAACCATGACAGTCACGATTATTTCAATATAGCAATAGGCCTATGACTTGCAACAATACTAATTTAAAACACTTTACGTCCCGTTACATCCACAACTAACATTATGTAACATATCAAGTAGGCCTAGTAGAAAAACAAATGTTCCTCACAGCAGGTCCAGCTATAGCAGTCGGTTTTACTTCGAAAAGTCTTCGTTTCCTTGCGGTTAACCCGGAAAACAGAGGACCACATTTGTCCTTAGTCACACATAGAAGTTGAACCGGAAACTTCCAACCGTGTTGTGGTTTAATTTGTAAAAATTATTTAGGAAATGACCGTGTATTGGAGACAAAAGACGGCTACTACCAAACTAGTTGCTTTACTGAACGGAAGTAAACAGCGCCACCTGCAACAAGCCCCGCGAACTCATTACCATGGCAACCTAATTAGTACACCTACATGCAGGTGTGCATGGAAGCAAATCATAACGTTTTGACGTTTTAAAAACCATTTCATTTTGTATATGGAAATGTAAAACACCATTGAATTCATAACATTGACATATTATACTTTGAAGCCAAAATCATCTGAATTCATTCGTTTTGAATTCACCTCGGCAATCGAGACTGAACGTGATGGAACAGACTGCTGTCATGGTGGTTATGTTGTGTTACGAGCTTTTTTGAAGCCCTGAAACCTACTGTGCTTATTGAGGCCCGACTTTGATTATACATAACTGACATAAACCGTACAATTTACCTGAACCCCGTCCTTCTCCCTGTTGGCCATCGTTGGCTTTAATTCTCCAGCAGTTTTCTTTGATCACATGACTGACGGGTGGCGCTCTGATAGGCCGGCAGTAGATTCGATTGCATTCTCTCTCTAATGCTTTGGCCTTGGAAGGACCTGCTACTGCAGTTTGAATTTTTATGGCTTTAATTTTCAGGTCCATATTTTGACCACTTGAATATGAGTAATCAATATCGTATGTATATGTATATAGATATAGATATCTCGAATACATCAAACATCTGCAACTTATATTTTTGTATCATAATTAGTGAATGCATCATTTTTTTATCGTGTTTTTAAATGGTACAACTTGAAATGCCATATTTGAATTTCAAAGCGGTGATTTCAAAACGAATAAATTCAGATGACCTTGTTTTTAAAGTATAATATTTCAACGTTATGAATTCATTTGTGTTTACGTCTCGATATACAAAGTATCATGTTACTACTTAGCCTGCTGATTTTGATATGAATTATGATGAGGAAACGGCTTAGTGATTAAGGATCCTCAAGTCCTTAACTGAGTGATTAAGTGATTAAGGAGCATGTTATGCTCCTTAATCCTTATGTGCGTGCGTTATGTCCTTATGTGTGTGCATGTGCGCGTGTGTGCATTTCTGTGTGTGCGTGTGTCTGTGTGCGTGTGTGTGCGTGTGTGTGCGTCCGCGTGCGTGCGTCTGTGTGTGCGTGTGTCAGTGTGCGTGTGTCTGTGTGCGTGTCTGTGTGCATGTGTGCATGTCTGTGTGTACGTGTGCGTGCATGCATGTCTGTGTGTGCGTGTGTCTGTGTGCGCGTGTGTGTGTGCGTGTGTGCGTGTGCGGGTAGGTTCTCTGAGGTTCTCAGAGATGTTCCACTGAGGCGTGGATGCGTCCCTCATTCTCCCCGGTACGGGATGCACTACATGTGAACATGAACCTTTAAGAGCATTTCAAACCTGTGTCTGGAGCCTTGTGGATGCACTACATGTGAACATGAACCTTTCAGAGCATTTCAAACCTGTGTCTGGAGCCTTGTGGATGCACTACATGTGAACATGAACCTTTAAGAGCATTTCAAACCTGTGTCTGGAGCCTTGTGGATGCACTACATGTGAACATGAACCTTTAAGAGCATTTCAAACCTGTGTCTGGAGCCTTGTGGATGCACTACATGTGAACATGAACCTTTAAGAGCATTTCAAACCTGTGTCTGGAGCCTTGTGGGTTGATCTGCATGTGCGCATGTGTGGAAGACTGTGTCTTCATTGTGCGCATCCAAATACAAGCACCACATACAACAAGGACTCCACAACAAAGGAAGACAAAATATAGCGTTTGAACACACACACTAACACACACACACACACCACACGCATACACACACATAGACACACACTAATATACACACACACACACCACACGCATACACACACATAGACACACACTAATATGCACACACACACACACACCACACACATACACACACACATAGACACACCACACACATACACACACACAGACACACCACACACTAATATACACACACACACACTAACACACACATTACTTTTTGTTTTGTTTGCAAAGTTTGCAAACTATAACAACAAAGAAACATAAATATGAAAATATAAAGATTTAAATAAGAAACAATATATAAAATACAATACATTTATTTAATGCCACATTTATTAATTTAATGCCGCAAAAAAGTAGGCATTTAATAAAAACATGTGGCATTATGAAATAAAAGTCCTTGGAAATAAATTAATGTGGCATTAAATAAATTAATGTAGCATTATTAAATAAAAGTCCCCTGAAATTAATAAATGTGGCATTAAATAAATAAATTGATCATTTTGAAATATGTCCCCTGACACTATAGAAAATACAGAATATATAGTATATCTGTTTTTTAAATGCAGCTGTACTGTTGAGAACTCTTCTATTAAACCTGTCACGTCACCCTCTGCCACCATCTAGTGGCGCCGGCTGCCACTTCACCATGTGCCTCTGTTTACTTTCCCTCGTCAATCACCCACGTGCACTCCGGTCTTCACTCCTGTCTTCCATCAGCTAATCAGCGCACCCTACTTAACCCTCGCTCCCCAAGCAGCCGGCGCCAGATCGTTGTGTTCAAACCCAGAGTTAGTACCACGTTCCCGCACTAAGTTTAGAGTTACCTTATCTTTTCCCGTACCTTGCTTACCCTTAACTTGCCTTTGTCCTTTACCCAGTTTTCCCGATTACCTGCCCGTCTCCTGTTACCTACCTCCGGACTGCCTTCCCGTTGTCGACTCCACGCCTGCAAAGACTCCCCGCCTGCTCCCGTCTGTCTGTCTGCCTGACCTCTTGCCTGCCAACTGCCTGTCCGACTACGCCTTGCTCTGCCTTGCCCTTGTCTGTACCTTTGGACAATAAACCCCTTGAACCCTTCTCCCATCTCGTCTGCTGTGTTCCGCATTTGGGTTTACCAGTCGCTCCCCGTGACAGTACGATCTGGCCAATATGGACCCAGCGGAACTGGACGCTGTCCGCACTGCCTCTTCCCAGCAAGGAGTTTTGTTGGGACAGCACCGTGAGACATTAAAGGAAATCATCGGCGCAATTCGTAGTCTAGAGGTTGGCCTTGCCACTGTCCAGACCCAGCTCAGTGCTCTATCTACGCCACCTGTGACTACACCCCCGCCTGTTGTTCCAGGGACTGCGTCGGTCCGAGAGCCCAAGATCCCGACGCCGGACAAGTATGAGGGGGATTTGGGAGGATGCAGAGCTTTTCTCATGCAGTGTGAGTTGGTCTTCGACTTACAACCCCTCTCATATGTTTCTGATAAGGCGAAGGTTGCCTTCGTTTTGGAATTACTGCGGGGAAAGCCTTTGGAGTGGGCGTCCGCCCTGTGGGAACGAGGGGACCCGTGTCTATCTTCTTACCGTGAGTTCTCAGCCATGATGAGAAAATTGTTTGATCATCCCGTCCGAGGAAAAGACGCGTCAAAGCGGTTGTGCTCGCTGCGTCAGGGGTCACGCAGCGTAGCAGAATTTGTGATCGAGTTTAGAACGTTGGCAGGAGAGAGTGGGTGGAACGAAGAGTCTCTTCAGGCCATTTTTCATCAGGGATTGTCTGAACAACTAAAGGATGAATTAATCTCGTATCCTGAACCTAGGGACTTAGACGAGTTAGTGGCTTTATCCATCCGGGTCGATAACAGGTGCCGAGAGAGAAGGAGGGATAGACGTGAGAGGTTTACCAACCATTCTCCGGGTCGTCAGTCTTCCAGGTATGGAGTGGAGTTGGGGGGCCGAATTACGTCTCAGGAGTCTAAGGGGGAACAGCAGTTGTACGACTCCGAACCCATGCAAGTAGGCCGAGCTCATCTGTCCCCGTCCGAGCGCCAACACCGACGAGCTACGAGAGTATGTCTCTACTGCGGTCTTCCTGGCCATTTCATTAGTACCTGTCCCACACGCCCGGGAAAAGAGCCGTCTCGTCAGTAATTCGAGGGGTCCTGGCGAGTCGTACTCTTATTCCCTCTGTTTTCCGACCTCAGTTAGATGCCGTTCTCTCGTGGCGAGGCCAGGTGATTCCTCTTTCTGTTCTTTTAGATTCAGGGGCCGACGAGTCATTTATTGATAGCGAGTTGGTTAAACAACTCAAAATAGATTCGACCCCGCTTAGCTCCCCTATTGAGACTCAGGCTCTCAATGGGAAGTCCCTCGGTCGTATTAAGCATCAAACTGTACCGATTTCTTTGTTAATCTCGGGCAATCACCGCGAGACACTTTCACTTCATATTATGGACTGTCCCGCTTCCCCAATAGTGTTGGGTTTCCCTTGGTTGCGAGAGCACAATCCTAACATCGATTGGCAATCGGCTCGTATTACGTCCTGGAGCCCTCACTGTCTCTCCCACTGCCTTCGCTCTGCCTCGCCACCCCACGTAGTTGAATCCACGAAACCGCCACTTCCTGACCTGTCCGCGGTTCCAGATTGTTACCATGATCTCGCGGAGATTTTTAGTAAGACACACACTCTCACTTTGCCTCCCCACCGCCCATACGACTGCTCCATAGACCTTCTTCCGGGCGCACCCCTGCCTAGCAGTCGGTTATTTAATCTCTCCCGCCCGGAACGGGAGGCTATGGAGCGGTACATTCAGGAGTCCCTGGCCGCGGGAATTATCCGCCCTTCATCTTCTCCGGTCGGAGCGGGATTTTTTTTTGTTTCCAAGAAGGATCATTCCCTCCGTCCTTGTATTGATTATAGAGGCCTGAATGGTATCACCATTAAGAATAAATACCCTCTGCCCCTGATCAGCTCTGCTTTTGTTCCCCTCCACGGAGCCCAGATTTTCTCTAAACTCGATCTGCGTAACGCGTACCATTTGGTCCGCATCCGGGAGGGGGACGAGTGGAAGACGGCGTTCAACACTCCCCTTGGCCACTTTGAATATCTAGTGATGCCTTTCGGTCTCACTAACGCCCCAGCCGTCTTCCAAGCCCTCGTGAACGACGTTCTTCGCGACATGCTGAACCGCTCGGTTTTCGTTTACTTAGATGACATACTCATCTTCTCCGAGTCGTTGGAGGAACATAATATCCACGTCCGGCAGGTTCTCCAGCGGCTCCTAGAAAATCGGCTTTTCGTCAAAGCTGAGAAGTGCGAGTTTCATGTCACCTCCACTTCTTTCCTGGGATACATCATCGGCCAGGGACAGGTCAGGATGGACCCTGCAAAGATCTCGGCGGTTGCTGAATGGCCCACTCCCTCTACTCGGAAGAAGCTCCAGCAATTCCTGGGTTTTGCAAACTTTTATCGGAGGTTCATCCGCGGGTACAGTCAGATCGCGGCACCCCTCACTGCTCTGACCTCCACTAAGAGCCCTTTTCTATGGACCCCGGAGGCCGAAGCAGCGTTCCTCAAACTCAAGGAACGCTTCGTCTCCTCCCCGATTCTCGTCCAACCCAACCCTGAAAACCAGTTCGTGGTGGAGGTGGACGCTTCGGACACCGGTGTGGGCGCAGTGCTTTCCCAGCGTTCCTCCTCCGACCAGAAAATGCACCCGTGCGCTTTCTTCTCCCGCCGCCTGACTCCTCCCGAGAGGAATTACGACGTGGGCAACCGTGAGCTCTTGGCCGTCAAGTTGGCACTAGAAGAATGGCGACACTGGCTGGAGGGAGCCGAGCAGCCATTCGTTGTTTGGACGGACCACCGGAACCTGGAGTACATTCAATCCGCAAAGAGGCTGAACTCTCGGCAGGCCAGGTGGGCCCTGTTCTTCGGTCGATTTAACTTTACCCTCACTTACCGTCCCGGTTCCAGAAACGTTAAGCCCGACGCCTTGTCTCGCCTCTATTCCCCGGAGGATCCCAACCCGGAACCTGAACCCATTTTGCCCCCGGTTTGCTTGGTAGCGACACTTACCTGGGAGGTCGAGTCCGCCATCCTCCAGGCCCAGGAACACCAGCCCGACCCGGGTACCGGTCCCACCGGTCGCCTTTTTGTCCCGGACATGGAGCGTTCAAGGGTCCTTTCGTGGGCACACTCCACCAGGCTCACCTGCCATCCCGGCGTGACCCGAACTCTGGAGTTCATCCGCCGGCGATTCTGGTGGCCTACGATGGACACGGACGTTCGTGGTTACGTCGCAGCCTGCCCAACGTGTTCGCGTAGTAAGACCTCAACTCGGCCCCGCTCCGGTCTTCTCAGACCCTTGCCCATTCCCAGCCGCCCCTGGTCCCACATCGCCTTGGACTTCGTCACCGGTCTTCCCCCTTCTGACGGCAACACCACCATCCTTACCGTCATCGACCGGTTCTCCAAGGCTGCCCATTTCCTCGCGCTCCCCAAACTTCCCTCTGCTAAGGAGACTGCGGAACTCCTCGTCGCCCACGTCTTCCGGCTGCACGGCATTCCGATGGACGTGGTCTCAGACCGAGGTCCCCAGTTTACATCCCAGGTTTGGCGAGCCTTCTGCACTGCTCTGGGGGCCTCGGTCAGCCTGTCCTCGGGATACCACCCCCAGACCAACGGCCAAGCTGAACGGGCAAACCAGGAGATGGAGGCGGCTTTACGTTGCATCACTGAAGCGAACCCATCCACATGGAGTTCCCAATTACCGTGGGTTGAATACGCCCACAACTCCCTAGAGAACTCCTCCACCGGTTTATCCCCGTTCCAGTGCTCCTTAGGGTATCAGCCACCTCTATTTCCTTCCCTGGAGGCGGAGATCGCTGTACCGTCAGTGCAGGCTCACATGCAACGCTGCCAGAGGACCTGGAAGCGCACTCGGACGGCGCTTCTCCGAACCTCCTCCCGTTCCCAGAAACAGGCCAACAAACACCGTGCACCTGCCCCTCATTATACCCCAGGCCAAAGGGTTTGGCTCCGTTCTAAGGATCTTCCACTCAAGGGAGAGACACAGAAGCTTTCGCCCCGTTACATCGGTCCGTTCGAGATTGAGGCAATCGTCAACCCCTGTGCTGTCCGCCTCAGACTACCTGCCACCCTTCGCATTCACCCCACATTCCATGTTTCTCAAGTCAAGCCTGTTTCCTCCAGTCCCCTGTCTATCCCGTCCCCGGCCCCGCCCCCTCCCCGGATCATCGATAACCACCCGGCCTGGACGGTGCGTCGTCTTCTAGATGTTCGTCGTCGCGGCCGAGGACATCAGTATCTGGTGGACTGGGAGGGGTACGGTCCGGAGGAACGTTCATGGGTTCCGCGGAGCTATATCCTGGATGCGTCCCTCATCAGGGATTTCCACCGCCAGCACCCTTCCCTTCCCGGGCGTTCGCCTGGAGGCGATCGTCGAGGGGGGGGTACTGTCACGTCACCCTCTGCCACCATCTAGTGGCGCCGGCTGCCACTTCACCATGTGCCTCTGTTTACTTTCCCTCGTCAATCACCCACGTGCACTCCGGTCTTCACTCCTGTCTTCCATCAGCTAATCAGCGCACCCTACTTAACCCTCGCTCCCCAAGCAGCCGGCGCCAGATCGTTGTGTTCAAACCCAGAGTTAGTACCACGTTCCCGCACTAAGTTTAGAGTTACCTTATCTTTTCCCGTACCTTGCTTACCCTTAACTTGCCTTTGTCCTTTACCCAGTTTTCCCGATTACCTGCCCGTCTCCTGTTACCTACCTCCGGACTGCCTTCCCGTTGTCGACTCCACGCCTGCAAAGACTCCCCGCCTGCTCCCGTCTGTCTGTCTGCCTGACCTCTTGCCTGCCAACTGCCTGTCCGACTACGCCTTGCTCTGCCTTGCCCTTGTCTGTACCTTTGGACAATAAACCCCTTGAACCCTTCTCCCATCTCGTCTGCTGTGTTCCGCATTTGGGTTTACCAGTCGCTCCCCGTGACAAAACCTTAATTACCCTTTATAATTAGGCTTATATAGTTATAGGAACCAACGAATAATAAAGAATAAAGCTGTTGAGAACTCTTCTATTAAACCTTCATTACCCTTTATAATTAGGCTTATATAGTTATAGGAACCAACGAATAATAAAGAATAAAGCTATTGAGAACTCTTCTATTAAACCTTAGTAGTATATAAGCAACCCCCTTTAGAGCAAAAGCCACACCCAGGTCATAGGTCAGATCAAAGCGGAAACCACACATACAACATCCGGTCTGTCCCAGTGTTGACCGGTGTTGACCGCTGCTGCCCAATGTTAACCATGTTGAGCAAACGGAAGTTGTATTCCTGCTAAACATCCGTTTTGTTAAACATCCGTTTAGTTAGAATAGGCAGAATGCTCCGGAAGTGGCTGTGATGCCTGTGATGCCTGTGATGCCTGCGATGCCTGCGTTGCCTGCGTTGCCTGAGGATCCGGTGTGTCTGAGGCGCCGGAAGTGAGTGTGTGGCTCCGGTGTGTCTGAGGGGAAAGGATTAAACAGGGGCTTTCTTAAAAAGGGGGCATGGGGAAAGGGTGGGGGTCAAGCGTGGAGAGGTGTTTATGGGATGGTGTGTGTGTGTGTGTGTGTGTGTGTGTGTGTGCTGGTATTCATCACATTGTGGGGACATCAATCTGTAAACACAGTCACGTCATGGGGACCTCTTGCAGTATGGGGACAAAAAATCAGGTCCCCATAAGGGAAACTCTTTATAATGAATACAGGAACTATTCTGAAGGTGCCTGTGTGGTTTTTAGCCATGGCCCATAACACATGTTTACCAGTCAGTGTGTGTGTGTGTAGGCGGTGCTCAGCTGCTCCCCTAACGGTTTCCGGCTGCAACTGCACCCACTGCTTCACACACACACATTCCAAATATGGTTGGGTACCGCCCACTTCCTGGTCCTCATTAGGAAGGATTTCAGCAGCATGTTCAGTGTTAACGGTAGAAGGACCCGGATGCAGTCAAAATGGCTGAAGTTGAGCCTGCCATTGCTTGGCGAATCCTTATTCACATTGTTTAATGTTCTTCCTAATAAATTGTTTATTAAATTATGTTTCACAAGTCCACATTAACACAAATACCGTCAAAGAACGCATATTGAGTAATGCCTTTTGTATATATTTTTAATCCGTATGCTACTTCACGGTGGTTAAAACAACAAGAAGACAAATTCCCGCCGAGTCACGTGATTTCCGGTACACTGCGTCCGTGCGCATGGACAGGTGCCTTTTCGGTGGCATATATTGTTACAGATTGACACGGTTGATAAGGGAGATTATTTTCAAGATATACGAGCTAAGGACCGAAGAACTTGTGCTGAGGAGCAAAAGTGAAACACACGGTAGGCACTTTTGCATGACAATCCAGTATAACCCTGTTCAACCCTCAAATTAGCTTAATTAGCAGTAACTTGTTTGCATGACAGCTAGTTTGCTCGAATGAGCTAACTGTTCCAGAGGTTAAATGTAGGCCTAACGATAACAACTTGTATCTATGAAAAACGTTTTATTGTTTTTCCAACCAGCTAGTTGCAGTGGGATTTTCATGCAATTCACTGTGAAGGAATTTAACGTTATGCAAACGAACTTTATTTAAACATTTGCCAAATTGATTTATCTTGGAAATCGTGTGGTGAATTTGATTGTTTATAGTCAAAGTTAGCTTATTATTTCTAACGTTGGGTCAGTCATATAAGACATATTTGCCACGTTTACAAATATTTTAACTATGTTTGGTCCACTGCCACAGATGATACAAGATGGATTTGTAATAAGATGCTAGCCAAATAAATTATGTATACTGTGGCTGAAAGCAAATTAGCCAGAGCTAGCTAACAAAGCAGTGATCAAAGTTTTCTGTCACTGAATGCACTGCAAACTAATTTAAATTAACAATTTTATTTTTCCAAATGTCCCTTCAGTTTGAAATGTCACCACGGATCAGTCCCCTTAAAGATGCCACTCATCATGTGGTTTCAAAGACAGACAAAACGTCAAAATTAGATGTGCAGT
The DNA here is from genome assembly GCA_026745465.1 of Lota lota. Classification (NCBI taxonomy): domain Eukaryota; kingdom Metazoa; phylum Chordata; class Actinopteri; order Gadiformes; family Lotidae; genus Lota; species Lota lota. The sequence continues at coordinate 4,140,717 of JACYXH010000469.1, read as the reverse complement.
ACATCAAGTTAAGGTGGTGTTTAATGTGATTATTCAGTTAATAATTGCTATAGATAACATTATAGATACAATATTTATTGGATGTCCATCGGATGCAAAACTTCAGGGTACATTAAATAGGCACTAGATTGCAGGTTATGTCTATTGAGGTAAATCTTTGTTATTGTCAAGCCTTTTTATACAATGTGTTATTTGTAAAACATTACCGTAAACTAATTTTTAGGACTAGAATGGATATGCTTTCCCGTTTAGCTGAAAGGTTTATTTATTCACAGGGCGTGGTGTATTTGCACAGGGTTCAATTTGCAAAGGAGATTTTGTTGTTGAATATAGGGGAGAGATGATAAATGTTGCAGAAGTCCAGAGAAGAAGAAAGGTTTATCACCCATCATGTGCTGCATTTATGTTCTTGTTCAAGTGGAGAGGGAAAACATGGTGGTAAGACTTTAAGTTGCACCTAAACTATACTCCTTATACTAAACTATAATTTAGCTGAGGCCCTGATTTTGGGGTATACGTTGTCTGTTAAATTAGCCTTAAATTGGGCTTGGACAGTCGATAATTGTCTGGTCCTGCAATGTAAACAAATGTAAAAGTATACTTTGAATATAACAAATTTTCCATGAACTTGAAGAGAACATTTATGTGATGTTTTTCCTCTTTCCTCATGTTTCAATCTTTTCAGTATTGATGCTGCTAGAGATGATGGATCGTTTGGGCAGCTAATTAATGATGACCACAGACATCCTAACTGTAAAATGAAAAGAATAGACGTGAATAGAAACCCACACCTTTGTTTTTTTGCCCTGAACGACATTAAAGAAGGAGAGAAAATTACTTAAGACTATGGAGGTGAAGACTGCCCATGGAGAACACAAGTATGTGGCGCAACTACAGTGTACAAAATGTATCAAATAACAATTTAAATACGTTTAACTCATTTATTTATTTCCACTTGAGTAAACATGCAAGTGGCAGAAGTTAAATGGCAATCTTCTAACACAGGAACAGGCCGTAGACGAGCACAAAAGTCAAGTCAAATTGAAATATGACCTATGTTTTCATGTTGTGAAACATTGTGAAATGTATTTTTCAGGAGACTACAGCTGGGGCTAATGTCCTGCTGGTGGGGGACTGTCATCCTGTTCTGTCAAATACTCAAGTGGATGATGCTACTCGTCCAAACATCACTCCTCAACAGGTACATTCATGGTTATCACTTTAGATTCAATTATAGAGTCTCTCATAGTCTTGCATTTCTAGTTTTTGTGTTTGAAGGCAGCAGAAATGGGGAAGGAAGTACATTCTTATGGTATTCTGGTATGAATTAATACAGCCAAACAGTTTAATGTAATGCCACTAGAAGGTTAATGGTAGTGGGATATTTAAAACAGATTTTAACCTTCAGAGGGACTATTTTTCTTTGTTAATTATCACTGTCTTCTGGACACTCACGACGTCCCCACAACACACCTTTTAGTCAGTGTTTGACTAGAAGCTTTGGGTGAAAATTTGGAGACGACTGGTCCCCACAAGTAACTTTAACATTGTGTTTGAAATGTCCCCACAAAGCCTGTTTTGGTAAAGATGTGTGAACACAGACAGAGCTTGGCAGAAATAAATATTTGACTGAATTTAGTTTTTTCTCTGCGGTCATGTGTATATCAGCATTCATCTCATCCAAAATATTATTTTCCGAACCAGTCATCAAACTTATTGCGCGTAATATAGTGTTGATGTCAAATTGAAATATTACCTATGTTTTCATGTTGTGAAATGTATGTTTTTTAGGAGACTACAGCTGGGGCTAATGTCCTGCTGGTGAGGGACTCTCATCCTGTTCTGTCAAATACTCAAGTGGATGATGCTACTCGTCCAAACATCACTCCTCAACAGGTACATTCATGCTTATCACTTTAGATTAATTTATAGAGTCTCTCATAGTCTTGCATTTCTAGTTTTTGTGTTTGAAGTCAGCAAAAATGGGGAAGGAAGTACATTCTTATGGTATTCTGGTATGAATTAATACAGCCAAACAGTTTAATGTAATGCCACTAGAAGGTTAATGGTAGTGGGATATTTAAAACAGATTTTAACCATCAGAGGGACTTTTTTTCTTTGTTAATTATCACTCTCTTCTGGACACTCACGACGTCCCCACAACACACCTTTTAGTCAGTGTTTGACTAGAAGCTTTGGGTGAAAATTTGGAGACGACTGGTCCCCACAAGTAACTTTAACATTGTGTTTGAAATGTCCCCACAAAGCCTGTTTTGGTAAAGATGTGTGAACACAGACAGAGCTTGGCAGAAATAAATATTTGACTGAATTTAGTTTTTTCTCTGCGGCCATGTGTATATCAGCATGCATCTCATCCAAAATATTTTTTTCCGAACCAGTCATCAAACTTATTGCGCTTAATATAGTGTTGATGTCAAATTGAAATATTACCTATGTTTTCATGTTGTGAAATGTATGTTTTTCAGGAGACTACAGCTGGGGCTAATGTCCTGCTGGTGGGGGACTCTCATCCTGTTCTGTCAAGTACTCAAGTGGATGATGCTACTCGTCCAAACATCACTCCTCAACAGGTACATTCATGGTTATCACTTTAGATTCAATTATAGAGTCTCTCATAGTCTTGCATTTCTAGTTTTTGTGTTTGAAGGCAGCAAAAATGGGGAAGGAAGTACATTCTTATGGTATTCTGGTATGAATTAATACAGCCAAACAGTTTAATGTAATGCCACTAGAAGGTTAATGGTAGTGGGATATTTAAAACAGATTTTAACCATCAGAGGGACTTTTTTTCTTTGTTAATTATCACTCTCTTCTGGACACTCACGACGTCCCCACAACACACCTTTTAGTCAGTGTTTGACTAGAAGCTTTGGGTGAAAATTTGGAGACGACTGGTCCCCACAAGTAACTTTAACATTGTGTTTGAAATGTCCCCACAAAGCCTGTTTTGGTAAAGATGTGTGAACACAGACAGAGCTTGGCAGAAATAAATATTTGACTGAATTTAGTTTTTTCTCTGCGGTCATGTGTATATCAGCATTCATCTCATCCAAAATATTATTTTCCGAACCAGTCATCAAACTTATTGCGCGTAATATAGTGTTGATGTCAAATTGAAATATTACCTATGTTTTCATGTTGTGAAATGTATGTTTTTTAGGAGACTACAGCTGGGGCTAATGTCCTGCTGGTGAGGGACTCTCATCCTGTTCTGTCAAATACTCAAGTGGATGATGCTACTCGTCCAAACATCACTCCTCAACAGGTACATTCATGCTTATCACTTTAGATTAATTTATAGAGTCTCTCATAGTCTTGCATTTCTAGTTTTTGTGTTTGAAGTCAGCAAAAATGGGGAAGGAAGTACATTCTTATGGTATTCTGGTATGAATTAATACAGCCAAACAGTTTAATGTAATGCCACTAGAAGGTTAATGGTAGTGGGATATTTAAAACAGATTTTAACCATCAGAGGGACTTTTTTTCTTTGTTAATTATCACTCTCTTCTGGACACTCACGACGTCCCCACAACACACCTTTTAGTCAGTGTTTGACTAGAAGCTTTGGGTGAAAATTTGGAGACGACTGGTCCCCACAAGTAACTTTAACATTGTGTTTGAAATGTCCCCACAAAGCCTGTTTTGGTAAAGATGTGTGAACACAGACAGAGCTTGGCAGAAATAAATATTTGACTGAATTTAGTTTTTTCTCTGCGGCCATGTGTATATCAGCATGCATCTCATCCAAAATATTTTTTTCCGAACCAGTCATCAAACTTATTGCGCTTAATATAGTGTTGATGTCAAATTGAAATATTACCTATGTTTTCATGTTGTGAAATGTATGTTTTTCAGGAGACTACAGCTGGGGCTAATGTCCTGCTGGTGGGGGACTCTCATCCTGTTCTGTCAAGTACTCAAGTGGATGATGCTACTCGTCCAAACATCACTCCTCAACAGGTACATTCATGGTTATCACTTTAGATTCAATTATAGAGTCTCTCATAGTCTTGCATTTCTAGTTTTTGTGTTTGAAGGCAGCAAAAATGGGGAAGGAAGTACATTCTTATGGTATTCTGGTATGAATTAATACAGCCAAACAGTTTAATGTAATGCCACTAGAAGGTTAATGGTAGTGGGATATTTAAAACAGATTTTAACCATCAGAGGGACTTTTTTTCTTTGTTAATTATCACTCTCTTCTGGACACTCACGACGTCCCCACAACACACCTTTTAGTCAGTGTTTGACTAGAAGCTTTGGGTGAAAATTTGGAGACGACTGGTCCCCACAAGGAACTTTAACATTGTGTTTGAAATGTCCCCACAAAGCCTGTTTTGGTAAAGATGTGTGAACACAGACAGAGCTTGGCAGAAATAAATATTTGACTGAATTTAGTTTTTTCTCTGCGGCCATGTGTATATCAGCATGCATCTCATCCAAAATATTTTTTTCCGAACCAGTGATCAAACTTATTGCGCTTAATATAGTGTTGATGTCAAATTGAAATATTACCTATGTTTTCATGTTGTGAAATATTGTGAACTGTATGTTTTTCAGGAGACTACAGCTGGGGCTGATGTCCTACTGGTGGGGGACTCTCATCCTGTTCTGTCAAATACTCAAGTGGATGATGCTACTCGTCCAAACATCACTCCTCAACAGGTACATTCATGGTTATCAATTTAGATTCAATTATAGAGTCTCTCATAGTCTTGCATTTCTAGTTTTTGTGTTTGAAGGCAGCAGAAATGGGGAAGGAAGTACATTCTTATTGTATTCTGGTATGAATTAATACAGCCAAACAGTTTAATGTAATGCCACTAGAAGGTTAATGGTAGTGGGATATTTAAAACAGATTTTAACCATCAGAGGGACTTTTTTTCTTTGTTAATTATCACTCTCTTCTGGACACTCACGACGTCCCCACAACACACCTTTTAGTCAGTGTTTGACTAGAAGCTTTGGGTGAAAAATTGGAGACGACTGGTCCCCACAAGGAACTTTAACATTGTGTTAGAAATGTCCCCACAAAGCCTGTTTTGGTAAAGATGTGTGAACACAGACAGAGCTTGGCAGAAATAAATATTTGACTGAATTTAGTTTTTTCTCTGCGGCCATGTGTATATCAGCATGCATCTCATCCAAAATATTTTTTTCCGAACCAGTCATCAAACTTATTGTGTGTAAGTAATATAGTGTTGATGTCAAATTGAAATATTACCTATGTTTTCATGTTGTGAAATATTGTGAAATGTATGTTTTTCAGGAGAGTACAGCTGGGGCTGATGTCCTACTGGTGGGGGACTCTCATCCTGTTCTGTCAAATACTCAAGTGGATGATGCTACTCGTCCAAACATCACTCCTCAACGGGTACATTCATGCTTATCACTTTAGATTCATTTATAGAGTCTCTCATAGTCTTGCATTTCTAGTTTTTGTGTTTGAAGGCAGCAGAAATGGGGAAGGAAGTACATTCTTATGGTATTCTGGTATGAATTAATACAGCCAAACAGTTTAATGTAATGCCACTAGAAGGTTATTGGTAGTGGGATATTTTAAACAGATTTTAACCTTCAGAGGGACTTTTTTTCTTTGTTAATTATCACTCTCTTCTGGACACTCACGACGTCCCCACAACACACCTTTTAGTCAGTGTTTGACTAGAAGCTTTGGGTGAAAAATTGGAGACGACTGGTCCCCACAAGGAACTTTAACATTGTGTTTGAAATGTCCCCACAAAGCCTGTTTTGGTAAAGATGTGTGAACACAGACAGAGCTTGGCAGAAATAAATTTTTGACTGAATTTAGTTTTTTCTCTGCGGCCATGTGTATATCAGCATGCATCTCATCCAAAATATTTTTTTCCGAACCAGTCATCAAACTAATTGCGTGTAAGTAATAAAGTGTTGATGTCAAATTGAAATATTACCTATGTTTTCATGTTGTGAAATATTGTGAAATGTATGTTTTTCAGGAGACTACAGCTGGGGCTGATGTCCTACTGGTGGGGGACTCTCATCCTGTTCTGTCAAATACTCAAGTGGATGATGCTACTCGTCCAAACATCACTCCTCAACAGGTACATTCATGCTTATCACTTTAGATTCATTTATAGAGTCTCTCATAGTCTTGCATTTCTAGTTTTTGTGTTTGAAGGCAGCAGAAATGGGGAAGGAAGTACATTCTTATGGTATTCTGGTATGAATTAATACAGCCAAACAGTTTAATGTAATGCCACTATAAGGTTAATGGTAGTGGGATATTTATAACAGATTTTAACCTTCAGAGGGACTTTTTTTCTTTGTTAATTATCACTCTCTTCTGGACACTCACGACGTCCCCACAACACACCTTTTAGTCAGTGTTTGACTAGAAGCTTTGGGTGAAAAATTGGAGACGACTGGTCCCCACAAGGAACTTTAACATTGTGTTTGAAATGTCCCCACAAAGCCTGTTTTGGTAAAGATGTGTGAACGCAGACAGAGCTTGGCTGGGTAGAAATAAATGTGACTATGAATTTTATAAAATAATCTCTGCAGCCTGCATCTCATCCAAGAGATTTTGTCAGAACAAGTTATCAATGACTGTCATCAATGTACTCAAAATTTGCGTCAATCAAGTCATGTTATACAACATGCTTCTTGTCATCAAATCTCACAAGCAGAGCCAAACAGAGTATTACCAGCTCTACTAACAAGGTAGTTCTTAATATGTAGCACAAAAAGCTAAATTTAACTTTAATAAAACCTTAATACATTAACTCGTCCGTGAACATGATCTCTGCCTGAGTCACGTCAGATTTGCCATGGCAGTTACAAGGGAAATAACACAACAAGACAAGTTATTGTTTTGATTGTGCCATCCATAGCGGCAGTAATTACATATTATATATTTTAAAACGATGTTAAAAGTTGTTTGGACTGTTGCTTTTATTTACAGATTGTGACCGAATTCCCGAACGAAAATGAAAATTTTGTACCAAGACTGAGACGGACTAGAAGTATCATGGTATGTTCTTTTTGTTTTCTTTTTGTTGTCTGATATACTGTACAAAACCTAAGATATTCAGGTTATTATAATGTAAACGACAAATTCTCTCTTTATAAAACCTGGACCCATTATATTTTTGCTTTTATCTTAAAGAATTACTTTCACAATTGAACATAAGTATAGCTGCCGATTTATTTATATTGATTTACTACAACAATTATTGTTCCACTTTTTTTTCTTATGTTTTCAGATGAAAGACACAGGTCTTGACGATTCTGTTGAACTATATGAGTCCACATCAGAGAGTTCAGATGACTACGTTCCAGATACCAGCTGCGAAAGTGAAGATAGTGATAATAGCATTAAACCAATCCAAAGGACAAAATGTCAGTCTCTGAATGACTTTGTGGATGACACTGACTCAATGAGTCCCCCTGTCTGTAACACCACAACGCCGGACAACGTGACCTTTGACAGCCACAGCCTTGCATCTGAAGCCACTGAAACAGAAGAACCCTGTTCAAGCGCGAACAAAAATGACCGTAATATTGTTGGGGCATGCCAAAAGAGAGGTGGAGGCAGAGTGTACGACAAGAGACATTATTGTTTGTATTGCTATAAGCCTTATGCTAAGATTGCAAGGCATCTAGAAAGTGCACATGGAAATGAATCTGATGTGGCTAAATCTCTAAGCTTTCCAAAGTGTTCAAAGGAGAGAAAAATGCAGCTAGATTATATTCGTAACAGAGGAAACTATGCTCACAATGATGCTGTTATGGAGTCAGGAAAGGGGGAACTAGTGCCATTTAAACGACCACCTAAAAAAGCGCAGGGAAATGACTTTATGCACTGTGCATACTGCCAAGGACTTTTTGCAAGAAAGGTCTTGTGGCGGCATATGCAGAGTTGCAGACTTAAACCTGGATCAGTCGCCCCCAAACCAGGGAAGAAACGTGTTCAGTCCATGTGTACATACCTGTTCCTTCACTTGTGAGTAAAAAACTGTGGGGAGTAGTCAGTGCCGTGAATCCTGGCCCAATCACAGATCAAATAAAATAAAAAAATGACCAAGTCATTATTGATGTTGGGCAACACTTGTTAAACAAAGTTGGGACATCAGCCAAGAATCAAGTGTGTTAGAGAGAAGATGCGGGAAATGGGAAGGCTGATCTACAATGCCAGGAAAGTCACCAACCTAAAAAAAAAATTAAGATCTAATCAATCCAAAAAATTACATGGAGACCATCAAAGCTGTCAAGTCAACACGTGGGTATGACAGTGAAACAAACAAGTTCTTGATTCCATCACTAGTAAATAAACTTGGGAATGCTCTTGTCAAAGTAAGCAAACTCTTAAAAGCTCAGGGTTTAATCTCCAACAACAAAGAGCTTGTGAAGAATGCTAGTGAGTTTCAAGATGTCCATGGAGAAAGGGTTAGGGATTCCCATTTGAAGAAGTGTAAGTTATATGAGAGGATTTTACTTAATTTGTTGAAGGGCCAATAATAGCTGAGAATGAACTCAATAAAAGTTGACATGTGCAAATAATATGCGAGTTTCATGTCTTGGAGGTCAAGTAGTAATAGTAGTATTATCACTTAGTTTAAAGGGATTGACTACTACTTTAGTTAGGTGATATACTGTGGTTGATAGTCTAAGTAGAAAATTATACAGTTGTGACTGAGAATTTAGAAATGATAGCTCTAACAGCAGAAATTAGAAAGCTTTGATTTGCTGTTTAGCAGCATGTCAAAGCACTTGCTGCAATACAGACAATGGACACTTTCCAGACAATAAATGACTTTCAATCCTTCGTACTTAGTGAATGGATACCCTTTCACTACTTAATACATAAATGCTAACTTCATTATCACTGATATTCCTACGAATGTCAAACAAGATCTAGAATGTTGGGAAGATGACTGCATGCAGACCACTAAGCATTCTATGCAAGAGTGGTTCTTTGCATCACTAGCACCATGTGCAGGCCTCATGCTACATTTCCTTCTATTAACTAAACCATTTATAGGTACTTTCATTGATTTACTAGTACTGTATCTTTTAATTATACTTGGTTGTAGGTAAAAAAAGAATGCAGTAATCTGAGGATTTCCATTATGTAGGTGTCATTTGTCATTTCAATATAGTAATACACTTATAATTTCAAGGTCCCCACTAATCACATGGGAATTTGTGTGAATTATGCAAAATATATGTAAATGAGGTCCCCATCAGCCACGTTCACTAGATTTTTTAAAGTCCCCATTAAGCATGGTCAAATCATTACTTCATCAATTCAACAATTTGAAGCTGTGTATAAGCTAACGAGGCAATGGTTATTGTACCTGATTTTTTTCATACCTCTAGAACCTTTAGAAAGGGTGGTCCCCACAAGTGAGGGCCAGAATGTTGGTCCCCATCAAACATGGAAACCAGTATGTGTGTGTGTGTGTGTGTGTGTGTGTGTGTGTGAAGCGGGGTTTTCAAAACATTTAGTCTTGGTTGTCGACATACATTGAAATCAAACAAAAGGGTGAAACAGTTTCAAAGGGGGCATGGGGAAAGGGTGGGGGTCAAGCGTGGAGAGGTGTTTATGGGATGGTGGGGGCATGTGTGTGTGTGTGTGTGTGTGTGTGTGTGTGTGTGTGTGTGTGTGTGTGACATACGGGGTGGGGGCATTTTTAAAAGCGGGTGTGTGTCTGTTAGGATAGTATTGCCTTTTAAAAACAGTCATCCTTTGTGGTTATACACATCTTTCTCATCATGGACACAGCAACAGCAGAGCACCAGGACAGCGTGAAGCGGCCTTCTCTAGGTATGTGGATGGGTCATACACCACAATATAACCAAGGGGCTATGGAGGATGATATGCCAGTGCCTAATGCTCCACTCAAGAGAATGAAGAATTCTAAAATCGGTGGAGATCGACGCACAGAAGCATCAACTGTGTATTATGGCGATGAAGGCTTTGCGTACGTAATTTCATTCAAGGATGGATATGTTGTGTTAAAAGCAAAAGACTGTGATGATGATCTACGCATGTCTACCCATGATTGGCTACATTTCCGTGAGAATGTATGTCCTGAGCTGGATATTGAAGGATGGAGTCAAGGCCCCTATGTCTCCCAGTGGCATGGGGATTTGGGATCCGTGATATACAGCATGGAGACAAATCTTTTTATGAAGAAGAAGAGTGATTTTATATTTTTCCGTCGTTGCTCTAATCCTATCCTGTTTCTGAGCAATCATGACCCATTTTGCATAGATAGACACCCGACCCGTAACAGTGATATAGCATCTGATTGTTGGTTTGACACTGTCTTTTTCATTCAGTGGGGTGACTGGCCTGAGATACAAGCGCTTTTTCAGGATATTGACAGAGTTGTCAAACAGTACCTGCGCGAATGCTCTTACGGAGAAATTAAAAAAGAGCTATTCGGGTCTGATGAAGACAATGCAGAGGATCTCATTAATGATCTATCGTGTAGTGAGGCTACATTGTTCAAGCAGCTGTAGAACATGGTGAATATATAGAAAAAAGCCCAAATGTGTTCTATTTTTTCTTTTCTTTTTTTTTGTTGGTGTCTAAATGTAAATTTGTTATGTTATACAGATCAGGACAATGATGAACCACAATACGGAGACGAGAGCATGCAAGCTGATGATTTAGAAGGGGATACAATTAGCAAATGGTTACAAGACTATGACGACCAGCTGGGACGCATGTATCTATCAAATATACAGGATGACCAGGGTAACACATTGGAGGCGGATACGTTGATGTTGGATGTGCGTTGGAACCTAACGACACCGCGTCTAAACCCTGAATCCCTGGGCGTTTTGAGAGCTACGACGTGTGTATGTGTGGAAGCCATCATCAACAAGAAGGTCCGGTCCGACTGTTGGGGCTGTGTGTACAACAACCCGAGTCAGCGACGCCATAGTTGTCTACAAGGACCGTCATGGTATCATTACGAAGCCCATTATGATGATATATGTGCAGTGTTGTATAGAAAACCATTCCAGCTACTTTTAGTAACTGTTTTAAAAAATACAACCGGTCTATCAGTTCCCTCTGACAAAATGATTGGTGTATCGGAGTCTGTTCTATGCGATTTACTATCTGAAACATATGTTATGGATAAAATAAATGAATTAAGAGAAAAGTATGTCACCCCGGATCATCTGAGTAAAATAGCTGCTGCAACCCGTGTATGGGGCCGTACATTGGCAGGGTGTTGCCACTGATTTTAAAGAAATGGGTAATTTAATTTCTAGTGGATATGACCTGTTGTTTCATTCTGTAGCCGATAGGCTTGCTGTACTGATGTGTAGTATGGCTGTCAATAGTGATGCTGTTAAGCCTAGGGGCTATGATACTTTTATCAATCATAATATATATATCAAACATTTGTATAAGGATTGGTCTGATATGGTCAAAACATACTCTCATGACATGATGCCTATGGATTTAAATCTGTCTGTATTACTAAACTATTTCTCCGCAAATATGTGTTTTAGTGTCGGTCATGTTATGTGTGTGTGTGCATTTGTATCTGATGTCTTCAAGTTGAACATGGATACACATATGAATTGTCTTACTGAGGCTCGATTGATAGCTTGTAAAATGGTACAGAAAAACAAAACAGCATGTAAACAGTATCTCGACATGGTGGAGAGTGGGTGTTTGTTTTTTAAATAAAAAGATGTAAACGATGGTTGTTGTTCAGTCTGTCAATCTTACCCTATATGGATAGACTGTTGTCTAAAGCTTATTACGACCCCGCCGGGGCTGGTGCTTATGGGGGTGTTAATAAACTACGAGTGGCCCTTAAAAATAGCAAGGGTCAGATACCTCCTCTAGACTATATCAAGAAATGGTTATTGAAACAAGACGCCTATACTCTACATACCCCATCTGCGATACATTTCCGTAGAAACAGAGTATTGGTTAGCGGTATAGATAAACAATTCCAGGCTGATCTAGTGGATATGACGGAGTATTCAGCCGAAAATGATGGTGTGCGTTTTCTGCTGACATGTATCGACGTGTTTTCAAAATATGCGTGGGTGCGTTGTTTACCATCCAAGAGTGCTAATGACGTCAGCAAAGCTTTTGGAGCTATTCTCAAAGAAGGCCGTGTCCCCGAGAAACTGCAGACCGACGCTGGAAAAGAATTTTACAACAAAATTTTTCAGCGGTTGCTAGAAAGGCATAACATTAAACATTTCTCTACATATAACGAGACTAAGGCCTGTATAGTCGAGCGTTTCAATAGGACTCTAAAAACAAACATGTGGAGATATTTAACGGCCGCTAACTCCAAACGGTATGTGGATAAACTACAGGACATGGTTCATGCTTATAACCACTCATACCATAGATCGATCAAAATGACACCTGTCAACGTCGTTAAAGATAATGAGACACGTGTATTTAACAATCTCTGCAAAACAAATCCGGAAACTAAGATAATGTTCAGGTATGATGTTGGTGATACGGTTCGAATTTCAAAAGTCAAAGCGACATTTGGAAAGGGCTACAAACAGACATATACAGATGAATATTTTACAATATCAGAGAGACTTTCAAGACATCCTCCGGTTTATAAGTTAAAAGACTATGGCGGTGATACTGTGCAAGGCACCTTTTATGAAAAGGAGATGCAAAAAGTGATTCTGACAAAAACTAAAGAATTTAAAATAGAAAAGATTATCGATAGAAAAAAGGTGGGGCGAAAGAATATGGTATTAGTCAAATGGTTGGGGTGGCCGGAGGTTTTCAATTCATGGATATCTGAGAAGGTTATAGTCCCCACGTGAAGAGAAACAGGTTTCAGTATAGCCTGTGACACAGCTGCGACACAGCTGTGACGGGATAATGCACTCTCTGAAGGAGGCTGATGGGGGTATTTATGTGACCCTAGCAAGTAATGCCTCTGCATCGATCTATCCTCAAAATAGAATATGGAATTTTAAAACTAAACTCGCAAAAGCTATACAGACCAAACAACCCTACGAGGTAGGGCTGATTGAAGTTGTCACCCAACAGACACTCACGAGTTTAGTACACGGTTTTGTGACACATCAGCATATGGACAGAGAGATTATCACCAAAGTAGATACCATACAGAGGGATAAGAAGAGGCTCCAGCTTAAAAACGCCACAGTGATGAAACGCCTTCGTGTGGTTTACAACAAGCGCAGGGTCTTTGATGATTATACCACACTTCCTTATGGCTACTAGACAGAAGAAGGGAGAGGGTGAAATGTTTGACCCCCGGCTTCAGCATCCATTCAGTATGGTGGTATCAGGTCCCTCAAACAGTGGAAAGACCTACTTTGTCAAAACCGTGATCGAAAACGCCGATCGGATATTTTCAGAAAAGATTGACCGTATAGTCTACATTTATTCATGTTGGCAACCTATGTATGACGAATTGTTAAAAATAAGGGTCATTCACTTTGTGGAGGGGATCCCCGCATCTCTATGCGACGATACACTCTTGCCTCCTCATATGAGAAATCTTCTCATTATTGATGACTTGATGAATGATGCTAGCAATAATTTAGAGGTTCAACATGTTTTTACCAAATATGTACACCATCGTAACCTAAGCTGTATGTATCTGGTACAGAATTTATTAATGCAAGGTAAAGCTAGTAGAACAATAAGTTTAAACACAAATTACATGGTATTGTTTAAAAACCCACGTGACAAACATCAGATTTTGTTAATAGCTAGGCAGATGTTTCCTTGTAAGACAAAGTATTTTGTGGAGTCCTTTAACGATGCTACTTGATTACCTTATGGCTATTTGTTAGTTGACTTTAAAGCCAAGACACCTGACCACATGAGGCTTAGAACAGCTATTTTATCGGACCGACAAGTTGTCTACACCCAGCCGTTAAAGTGATTAGCTATAAACAATGTCGTCACGCATAACCAGAAACAGTGACCGTCTGAAGCTGTTATATAAAGCACCGCCAGCTCTACGGAAAGTTATTCTACGTACAGCCAACGATGATTTTATCAAAGCTCTGTGTGAAATAGCTTTGAACATTTTACAAGGCCGGATACCGTTGTCCCCCCGTATGCACAAAAGACTGCAGAAACAAAAAAAGGACATCAGGCTGCTGGCTAGTAAGAAGGTGTTGATCTCTAAAAAGAAAAGACTTATTAATCAGACCGGGGGTTTTTTGTTGCCATTGTTGAGTGTTGCAATACCCTTGATTACCAGCCTTTTCTCAAGAGGTGGTTAACCTCTCTTATGATTATGGAGCATGCTCAGAAGATGTATCTAGTTCCTCAGCATCAACTAGATGCCTTAAAGCATACCAGCCAGCGCGCTTCTGCTAGACAGACTGCTGAAAATGAATTGGATAAAGCTATGGAGACGGTGTTGAACACACCGGATGATGATCTGCATGAAAAAGCCAAAAAGTATGGGGCTGTTCTACAACGTTATTTAGCAATGGTAAAACAAGGGGAACAGGAGAAAGGGGGTTTGACTCTATCACTGTCTGATGAGGGGGGAGGGGGTCATGCCGGCCATACAGAGGACCGTGTTGACGGAGATGGTGCTGATCATATTTTTGATGACGTGTTGAAACATATTCCTCCAAAAAGCAAGAGAAACGCTGTGTATATATTGGAATCCTTGAAGAAGTCTAAAGATGTATCGTGGACCAACAGGGGTGAAATTGTAATAAAAGGAGAGACTATAAAGGGGTCTCACATGTATGATTTGTTAAAGAATGTTACGGCCCCCTACACTATTTTAGACTCTGCCAGACCCCATGGATGGAATGCTTTTTTAAAATCTTTAGCCTCTATAAATGTACCAACAACCTCTATACCTAGTAAACGACTAAGACAGATTATTAGCCTGTATAAGAACAACCCTGCATTGGATAGTGTTGATGCATCAGAATCAGGGGTGTCTATCCTAGGCAGCAGGTATGGCGCTACACCTGAGATAAGGAGTGTTGAACAATCAAAGTCTGTATCAAGAAAAAGAAGAAAGAGGAGTATACTTAAGGAAACGGGGCCCCCTTTTAGCTCCCCTAATCAGCAAATGCGTGAATGGCTGAATTTTTGATTTAAAAAGTTTTTATTTTTGGTTTTTTATATTGTTATGTGTTTTTTATTATTATTTATTATTATTATGTCATTGGCTGTATATTAAGGTGTTTTTTTATTACTATTATTATGTCATTGGATGTAATGTGTTTCATGCTTGAATAAAATCAAATAACCACAATATTTGCCTGTCTACCTGGTCTTTTTATTTTCAAAATACATGCTACATATTACACGCTGCGACACGACTGGACACACGTAAAATGATGTTCATTACAAACATTAGATTGTATCCGATTAACAAAGTCACATACCATTTTATCATTATGGGGTAGATTATCGTCATACAGTCTCAAATACGTCTGGTAGGATACATCTCTTTGCATATTAAACAAGAAAAATACACAATGTTGTCCACATGCTGTACTTAGATGATCCTGAACCTGTTGTGTAGAATAAATTACATCGCGACAGTTATGTTTAAGAAACAGGTGTATGGCTACAGGAAACTCCGAGTATGTAGGTGGGTTGCCATAGGAGTCAAAAAAGTATCCATGTCTTTGGGCTGTAATGTATATAGCCAGCCAATGTTCACCATCTAAATTTGACGGTTCGGTATTAACCACCACCATAGCAGGTAACTGATGAACGGCTCTAGGCAGGTGGTTGCTCGCCACAACACCCAGAAAAGAAGCCTTGCGGGCAATCTTCAGACCAACAGCTGTTAGCTCAATAGTATTCATTACAACCGTTTTTAGTAATAGTCCAGTAACACCTGCCGTCTGTTCGATATTTCTATAATAGAGTCATAGACTGCGTAACAAATTAAATTGACGGTTATAGGCAGAGCTCTGCTGAATCGTACTTCAAGCCTTACGTTGCCTGTTCTGACAAGCGACACGTGTTGTCCCCATCCTTCATCTGCTTCAAGGTTGAAACAAAACAACGTATAACCATTCCCAAATTCTTTGCGAATAATGGCCATGTCCCTATCCTTCAGCTGACGGCCTGTGGCCTGAATAAGCTGGAAATATTCTCTGGTATACAGTTCGTTTCTAAAGTCAGGTTGAAAAGGTTTAGCTGGAAATGATTGTCCATCACAGTAAAGAGCTAAGAAATCTGTATCGAAATGCTGAAATCTTAAGGGATTCCTAGCATAACTGCCTGTGAATGATTCGTTTTCTACAAAGCCTATAATAATCATCTTCGGAATCTGCCCTAGAAACAGATTGTCCTGATTGCATATTCTAGTGCCTGCAGGGATGGATACATTCTTAAGACATACCCTATCAACGGGGTACTTCCCGTTAGCTTGTGTCAACGGTTTGGCATGAGCCAACTTCACGCCTGGCGCTATAGAAACCTTTTTAATAAAGACACTGGCATTCACTATAGAGACTCTGTATTCCAGATTACCAGCGGCCATAAGACAGAAATTGTTTTTTGCTCTAATGAATTTCATGCGTAGATCAACGCCGTTAATCAATAGTTTCTCCTGGAAAAACATATCTGCGTGTATAGGAGCTATCAGGTCAACTATACGGCTAGCTGTCGTATAGGCAGCCCTATTTGTTAATCCAGCATTATCTCCTGTTGGGGAGCGGTCATCCATGTGACCGCTTGTGTCTTTGCTGAATAGTCCACATCCAAATTGGGTCTCCAGTGTACCGTTGCCATAGTTTAGCAAGCATTCTATAATACCCCGATAAGGATAGGTATTTGACGACTGGGTAATAAGCCTATCACCCAGCGTAATATCCACTTGTGAGAATAGTGTGCATCCAGGGTAGTTGATCAGGCCCACCTCGGCCGGCAGGGCCAAGTCTGTTCCATCAGGATTAGTAATCTTGACCCGGAGATGTAGATATGTGTTGTTTAGATCCATATAGTCTTCGCTGCTGGCTGATACAAAGAACTCTATGGGCCCGCTATCTGTTATCGCTGATAGCGGTGGTATTTCAACATAGGTACATTTATCTATCGACGTCTGTGTTAACGGTAGAGTGAAATGATCCAGTTCACTCTTGACGCATTCTTCTGACATTCGATGGAGTAGAGCCATTGGTATTCAGTACGGATTATTCGGTCTAAAGAAATATATCGTTAGCACCTCCTCTGAAGTGACGATTTGATGCCTTCTTGCTTTTCTTGGGTTTTGCCCTTTTTCTACTAACGACCCCTGTTTTATTCTGTTTTCGGCGTCTTTTAGGTGCACGGGCCCGCCCCCCGTTCGTAGGTGGGTATATAGTAGGCCTATCGAAAGAAGCAACCATGCCTGACCCCTGCTGTTGCTGCGCAGTTGATGCATGGGCTATATTTGACATCACGTCTCCTATAATGTTTCTGGCAGCCGCTTTCAAATGTGGTTTGGCTATACTCACACCCCTTCTGAACAAAGGCATAGCCATTCTGAAGAGGCTGCGGAACATTCCCCCGATTCCGGCTCCATACTGGGTGCTGCTGCCAATGTAGCCAGGCAAACCGCTCCCTGCCTGGTTTACGTAATATTGGACGTATTTTCCCTCATCGTAAGGCGGTCTATAGCCCATCTTCCAAAAGTGTGCTAGTATCGCTGTTGTTTTATGGGTCTAAAATGCAGTTTGATGATCACTTTACCGTAAATGAATGGAATATTCAAGTTCTGGTCACACTTTAGATCAATTTCAATGTCTCCAATAGTATCTCGGGACATATGAACGTAATGCGGCCGATCGTATATCCGAATGCTGTATTTCTTGCTTGTGTCGGTGGTATTAATACACCTTAGCAGCGGTACGTAATAGTCTCCTACAAGTTGATGATCCACAATGTCGCTATAGATAAACATATTATAGCTGCCTCCGTGGATGTCGGCAGGATAGGGTGTGTAGGTCACGCGTGGCTTATCAACAGGGTACATAACCACACCTTCTTTGAAACCAAGGATAGTGGCCAGTTTTCCTTTGAAGGCAATACCCATGAACCCATCGCCTTCGATGTATACATGGTTTCTAATACCATTATGTTGGAGTATCAGGGTACCAAAAGAAACCTGTTCTGCAACAGATGTGTTGATTTCCTTTAAAAGCGCTGCAATGGTGTTGTAGAAGCCAACAGTTAGTGACACGTCCATCCTCCCTCTTAATTTGCCGTTCACAACTGTTGCTATGGCGTCTGAAGCAGGGAAGCTTTTCCATCTGGTGGGGTACTGAACTTCAATCAGCCCTACCTTGTAGGGTTGTTTGGTCTGTATAGCTTTTGCGAGTTTAGTTTTAAAATTCCATATTCTATTTTGAGGATAGATCGATGCAGAGGCATTACTTGCTAGGGTCACATAAAAACCCCCATCAGCCTCCTTCAGAGAGTGCATTATCCCGTCACAGCTGTGTCGCAGCTGTGTCACAGGCTATACTGACACCTGTTTCTCTTCACGTGGGGACTATAACCTTCTCAGATATCCATGAATTGAAAACCTCCGGCCACCCCAACCATTTGACTAAAACCATATTCTTTCGCCCCACCTTTTTTCTATCGATAATCTTTTCTATTTTAAATTCTTTAGTTTTTGTCAGAATCACTTTTTGCATCTCCTTTTCATAAAAAGTGCCTTGCACAGTATCACCGCCATAGTCTTTTAACTTATAAACCGGAGGATGTCTTGAAAGTCTCTCTGATATTGTAAAATATTCATCTGTATATGTCTGTTTGTAGCCCTTTCCAAATGTAGCTTTGACTTTTGAAATTCGAACCGTATCACCAACATCATACCTGAACACTATCTTAGTTTCCGGATTTGTTTTGTAGAGATTGTTAAATACACGTGTCTCATTATCTTTAACGACGTTGACAGGTGTCATTTTGATCGATCTATGGTATGAGTGGTTATAAGCATGAACCATGTCCTGTAGTTTATCCACATACCGTTTGGAGTTAGCGGCCGTTAAATATCTCCACATGTTTGTTTTTAGAGTCCTATTGAAACGCTCGACTATACAGGCCTTAGTCTCGTTATATGTAGAGAAATGTTTAATGTTATGCCTTTCTAGCAACCGCTGAAACATTTTGTTGTAAAATTCTTTTCCAGCGTCGGTCTGCAGTTTCTCGGGGACACGGCCTTCTTTGAGAATAGCTCCAAAAGCTTTGCTGACGTCATTAGCACTCTTGGATGGTAAACAACGCACCCACGCATATTTTGAAAACACGTCGATACATGTCAGCAGAAAACGCACACCATCATTTTCGGCTGAATACTCCGTCATATCCACTAGATCAGCCTGGAATTGTTTATCTATACCGCTAACCAATACTCTGTTTCTACGGAAATGTATCGCAGATGGGGTATGTAGAGTATAGGCGTCTTGTTTCAATAACCATTTCTTGATATAGTCTAGAGGAGGTATCTGACCCTTGCTATTTTTAAGGGCCACTCGTAGTTTATTAACACCCCCATAAGCACCAGCCCCGGCGGGGTCGTAATAAGCTTTAGACAACAGTCTATCCATATAGGGTAAGATTGACAGACTGAACAACAACCATCGTTTACATCTTTTTATTTAAAAAACAAACACCCACTCTCCACCATGTCGAGATACTGTTTACATGCTGTTTTGTTTTTCTGTACCATTTTACAAGCTATCAATCGAGCCTCAGTAAGACAATTCATATGTGTATCCATGTTCAACTTGAAGACATCAGATACAAATGCACACACACACATAACATGACCGACACTAAAACACATATTTGCGGAGAAATAGTTTAGTAATACAGACAGATTTAAATCCATAGGCATCATGTCATGAGAGTATGTTTTGACCATATCAGACCAATCCTTATACAAATGTTTGATATATATATTATGATTGATAAAAGTATCATAGCCCCTAGGCTTAACAGCATCACTATTGACAGCCATACTACACATCAGTACAGCAAGCCTATCGGCTACAGAATGAAACAACAGGTCATATCCACTAGAAATTAAATTACCCATTTCTTTAAAATCAGTGGCAACACCCTGCCAATGTACGGCCCCATACACGGGTTGCAGCAGCTATTTTACTCAGATGATCCGGGGTGACATACTTTTCTCTTAATTCATTTATTTTATCCATAACATATGTTTCAGATAGTAAATCGCATAGAACAGACTCCGATACACCAATCATTTTGTCAGAGGGAACTGATAGACCGGTTGTATTTTTTAAAACAGTTACTAAAAGTAGCTGGAATGGTTTTCTATACAACACTGCACATATATCATCATAATGGGCTTCGTAATGATACCATGACGGTCCTTGTAGACAACTATGGCGTCGCTGACTCGGGTTGTTGTACACACAGCCCCAACAGTCGGACCGGACCTTCTTGTTGATGATGGCTTCCACACATACACACGTCGTAGCTCTCAAAACGCCCAGGGATTCAGGGTTTAGACGCGGTGTCGTTAGGTTCCAACGCACATCCAACATCAACGTATCCGCCTCCAATGTGTTACCCTGGTCATCCTGTATATTTGATAGATACATGCGTCCCAGCTGGTCGTCATAGTCTTGTAACCATTTGCTAATTGTATCCCCTTCTAAATCATCAGCTTGCATGCTCTCGTCTCCGTATTGTGGTTCATCATTGTCCTGATCTGTATAACATAACAAATTTACATTTAGACACCAACAAAAAAAAAGAAAAGAAAAAATAGAACACATTTGGGCTTTTTTCTATATATTCACCATGTTCTACAGCTGCTTGAACAATGTAGCCTCACTACACGATAGATCATTAATGAGATCCTCTGCATTGTCTTCATCAGACCCGAATAGCTCTTTTTTAATTTCTCCGTAAGAGCATTCGCGCAGGTACTGTTTGACAACTCTGTCAATATCCTGAAAAAGCGCTTGTATCTCAGGCCAGTCACCCCACTGAATGAAAAAGACAGTGTCAAACCAACAATCAGATGCTATATCACTGTTACGGGTCGGGTGTCTATCTATGCAAAATGGGTCATGATTGCTCAGAAACAGGATAGGATTAGAGCAACGACGGAAAAATATAAAATCACTCTTCTTCTTCATAAAAAGATTTGTCTCCATGCTGTATATCACGGATCCCAAATCCCCATGCCACTGGGAGACATAGGGGCCTTGACTCCATCCTTCAATATCCAGCTCAGGACATACATTCTCACGGAAATGTAGCCAATCATGGGTAGACATGCGTAGATCATCATCACAGTCTTTTGCTTTTAACACAACATATCCATCCTTGAATGAAATTACGTACGCAAAGCCTTCATCGCCATAATACACAGTTGATGCTTCTGTGCGTCGATCTCCACCGATTTTAGAATTCTTCATTCTCTTGAGTGGAGCATTAGGCACTGGCATATCATCCTCCATAGCCCCTTGGTTATATTGTGGTGTATGACCCATCCACATACCTAGAGAAGGCCGCTTCACGCTGTCCTGGTGCTCTGCTGTTGCTGTGTCCATGATGAGAAAGATGTGTATAACCACAAAGGATGACTGTTTTTAAAAGGCAATACTATCCTAACAGACACACACCCGCTTTTAAAAATGCCCCCACCCCGTATGTCACACACACACACACACACACACACACACACACACACACACACACACACACACACACACACACACACACATGCCCCCACCATCCCATAAACACCTCTCCACGCTTGACCCCCACCCTTTCCCCATGCCCCCTTTGAAACTGTTTCACCCTTTTGTTTGATTTCAATGTATGTCGACAACCAAGACTAAATGTTTTGAAAACCCCGCTTCACACACACACACACACACACACACACACACACACACACACACACACACACACCATCCCATAAACACCTCTCCACGCTTGACCCCCACCCTTTCCCCATGCCCCCTTTTTAAGAAAGCCCCTGTTTAATCCTTTCCCCTCAGACACACCGGAGCCACACACTCACTTCCGGCGCCTCAGACACACCGGATCCTCAGGCAACGCAGGCAACGCAGGCATCGCAGGCATCACAGGCATCACAGCCACTTCCGGAGCATTCTGCCTATTCTAACTAAACGGATGTTTAACAAAACGGATGTTTAGCAGGAATACAACTTCCGTTTGCTCAACATGGTTAACATTGGGCAGCAGCGGTCAACACCGGTCAACACTGGGACAGACCGGATGTTGTATGTGTGGTTTCCGCTTTGATCTGACCTATGACCTGGGTGTGGCTTTTGCTCTAAAGGGGGTTGCTTATATACTACTAACCTTCATTACCCTTTATAATTAGGCTTATGAACCAAGGAATAATAAATAATAAATCTCCAGCCCCGATCCAATATTCAACAAAAGAAGAAGAACAGAGACCAGATCTGTTTATTGTCGCTACGCTCGCTGCAGGAACGCGGCCCGGCGTGCACGCGCACAGTGCACACACGAGCAGCAGAGCTATGAGAGCAGCAGACAGCGGATTCAGTCAGAGTAGGAAGTAGAGGAAGCAGCGCTCCGGGTTTGGTGTGCGTGTGTGTGGGGGGGGGGGGGGGGGGGGGGGGCGTGTGTGTGCGTGTGTGGGTGTGTGTTGCATCAATGAATATGATTATTAAGCTGCATTCGTGACACACGTATCAGAACAACCACCAACACAGCAGTCCTTTACAAATAGGCTTCATAACTGTAGGCCTATAATAGTGCTGACTAAATATATGAACATAGTTGTTTCCAGGCCTACAGTTTGTTAAATGCCAACACTGCTATATTATGCAGTTATATCTGTTTCATTCAACTCTAGCTAGTAACATGGAGAATGAAGCGTCATCACCATTGATTTATGTGTTGAGACGGTCCTGGCAGTTTTAAATCATTGAAGGTAATTTCATGTCCCTCTCATACGAGTGATCCTCTCAAATATAGAGTAGGACTACACTACATAACACAATATTGAGATTGGCTCCACAATATTCAAAACAATATCACATGAGTAAAAGTATTCATCAGATAATGACTTGAGGAAGAGTAAGAAAGTATCTAGTGAAAAGATTACTCAAGTACTGAGTTATTTCAAACCAAATGATTTATAATAAGCAGAGCAAGATGAACATAAATAGACAAATAATACATTGTATATATGCTTGTCTAATATGCATTAACAACATAAAATAGCATGTATCCCTTCAAATGAAACACTCAAAATATGTAATAACATATTGAAATTGAAATTTCAAAGATTGAAATAACACATTCAATCTTTACAAAATAACATGAATGAAGGCAAATACAGACACAACAAATATCTCTCTCTCACAGACTTGAGTAAGACTGAAAGTATGTTACATTAAAACTACTCTTAAAAGTAATCTATTCAAAAAGTTACTGAAGTACATGAAAGAGTAAATATAACCTCTGCGTGTATTTATATGTTTGTAACAAATTTGTTTTTGTCTGTATGTGTACCGTGTGTGTGTGTGCATGTGTACTATGCGTGTATGTGTACTATGTGTGTGTGCATGTGTACTATGCGTGTATATGTACTATGTGTGTGTGTGCATGTGTACTGTGTGTGTGTGTGTGTGTGTGTGTGTGTGTGTGTGTGTGTGTGTGTGTGTGTTTTTCTACAACCGACACAGAGACATTGAGGCATCATCACTCCATAACCAAAACCCAAGGAGGAGGTCCTCCTGGGTGAAGGTGGACTGGAAGGTGTGGATGTGTGTCAGTGTGTCTGAGGACCCTCCTACATCTGGGGACACTCTGTAGAAGGACAGAGTGCCAGCAGGCCGGTCCAGATACACTCCTACTCTGTTAGAGCCAGCGGGGGGGAGACGTATGTCTGTTCTACTATTGTTGTACCGGGCAGTGTAACCATTATCATCACAACAAAGACCCCAGGACTTGTTGTTCCCTCCAAGCCTGCTGTCATCACCCTCTCCTCTCCTTGTGATTCCTCTGTATGTCACTCCTATAAGAACACCTCCTTCCCACTCTACCTCCCAGTAACAGCGGCCGGTCAGACCCTCTCTAAACAACACCTGGTCCCAGTAGTCAAATCTCTCGGGGTGATCAGGATCCGAATGCTCCTCTTCACCACACGTCACCTTTCTGTTGTCCTCAGACAGAGAGAGGTCTCTGTGAGCTGTGTTTGTGTCCAGTGTGAGTTCACAGGCATCTGAAGGGGAGAACAAGACATTATTAGCTGCTTAACCATTCTTCATCATCATCACTAGTACAGTTAAGCTATTTAACTTTTTTATTAAAATATTTTATATTTTATATATATTGGAATATTGAATGTACATTTGACAGCCCTGAATCAAACTAAACAGACACTTACACTTCTTTAGAGCTGATTTCAGGCCAGGCAGCTTCTTCATCTCCATGTGCAGTGTCTCCTCCAGCTGATCCAGGGATCTCTTCAACGTCCCTATGTATGATGGAGAACGGACCTCCACCGTTGTCCAGTCCCTGGTGGGTGGAGGATTCTTCAGGGATCTGAAGGTCTGGAGGAAGAGGAGGTGGTCTTCAGTGTGTGAGAGCTGCTTCACATCTGAGCTTCTATTGGTCAGATCTTTAATTTCCTGCTCCAGCTCTTCGATGAGGCCTTCAGCTTCTTTCTCTGTGGATTTCATTTTCTCTTTAACTGTTTGGTTGAACTCATCCTGCCACTTTTCAATCGAGTGCTTCAGAGCAGTGAGGACCTGCACACCATCAGCTATCTCTCTGTCTGCCTCTGCTTTGCTGCGATCTACTGTGCCTTTAATCTCCTGTATCTTTCGTTGTCTCTCCTGGATCAACTGATGAACTTTCTTCCCCAGCTGGGCCGTCTTCACCTCATATTCCTCTTTTAGAGGTACAACAGGATGGGACTTGTGATCGGTCACTGTGCAGTACAGACACACACACACCTGCTCAGTCTGGCAGAAGAGCTCCAGAAGTCGGTCGTGTTTCTTACACATCCTGTCTTCCAGACGGTCCACAGGGTCGACCAGCAGATGTTTATTTAGGCGTGCGACTCTCTGATGAGGCTCCAGGTGGGTGGGGCAGTAAGAGGTAAAACACACTAGGCAGGATTTCACAGCCTTCAGCTGGGTCCCAGTACAGACGTCACAGGGAACTTCTCCTGGTTCAATACAAGGCTGCTCTTTGACTCGTACAGAACTTCTAAACCGATCAACCATCCCTAATATGAAGGTATTGACCTGTAAATCAGGTCTTGTGCGGTAAAGCTCGTTGCAAACAGGACATTTGCACTGGACTTTGTCATCCCAGAAAGTCGTAATACAGGTTCTACAGAAGTTGTGTCCACATGGTGTGGAAACTGGGCTGTTGAACACATCCCAACAGATGGAACATGAAAAGTTATCTTCATACCAGGAAGTGTTGGACGCCATTCCTAGAAGAGATAAAAAAATAAAGATTATGTTAAAAACAAAGACTTTCATTTTCTAATGGAAAATAACCGTTTTAACTAGTTATAATACATATATAGTCATACATGCGTTGTTATTACAAGCAGAGCCCTTCATCCAACAGGTCGGTACAACACCAATCCCAACATGTGCCTCATGCTCCGTATGAACACACACGTCGCTATGGACTCTCACACCGCTACCAACGCGGACAAAGAGCCCGCTGCCCTCACGCATGCGTCCTCCTCATGAAGACTGATACTTAAATAGCTGCGCATGCGTCCTCCTCATGAAGACTGCATGATACTTTAATAGCTGCGCATGCGTCCTACTCACGAAGACCCCATGATACTTTAATAGCTGCGCTTGTGTCCTCCTCATGAAGACTGCATGATACTTTAATAGCTGCGCATGCGTCCTACTCACGAAGACCACATGATACTTTAATAGCTGCGCATGCGTCCTCCTCATGAAGACTGCATGATACTTTAATAGCTGCGCATGCGTCCTACTCACGAAGACCCCATGATACTTTAATAGCTGCGCTTGCGTCCTCCTCATGAAGACTGATACTTTAATAGCTGCGCATGCGTCCTCCTCATGAAGATCGATACTTTAATAGCAGTGAAACCAACGTTACAATTCCATTGTTGTCCCGCCACGTCGGATTCAACCAACACATCCAGAGCTGCGCTCCAAACAGCACGTCACCCACCAAGGATGTGTTGGTATAACCCGACGAGGCGACACAACAAGTGGATTTAAAGGCTTGTTTCGCTGCGCATCCACAAAGTCTCAGTGCGTTTTTTCCATGAGGACACATACGTTAGCTCAGTGATCACTTTAAAATCACCGATTCCGCATTGCAAAGTGATTTTAAAGACTAAAAAGAGTAGTTTGGAAACAGAGTAAGTCCATAGCCACGTGTGTTGATACGGAGCGCAGGAGTACAGCACGCTACGTTACAACATGGCGCCCTGCAGACAGGACGGCTTCAACGAGGATTATGGCTCAACATGTTGGACTCACCTTCTAATGTTTCCGTCTGAATATTCCCTTTAAAAAGGCTTCTTTGTCTCCGGAGCGTGAGAAGGGCCGACACCTGGCGTTTCTTCGCTTAGATTTAAATGAACTTCTGTCTCCCGAACATGAGAGAAGGGTCTGTATATAGAGCTCCAGGCTCGGCCACGCCCCCTCCGTCCGACCATTTCCGTTCCTGAGCTTGGAGAAGGAAGTGACGTCTGAAATGGTGAACGCCAGAAGGGACGATACGATCGCACATACACGTCCATCTACTGTAGGTTTCATCAGGTCATTTTACATCAAGCACGGAACGAATAAATGGCACGAAAAACTGATGAAATTATTCGGATTGACAAAATCGCGTCAACTTTACATCAGTTATGACGCGAATATGCGGCATTTTCCAGTAGGAATCGCACTGTGAAATAATTCAACCCTCAACCTAGTTTATGCTGTCATTTCACCTAAATATCCTATGTATTTAGAGGACTCAATTATAATGGAGTTTCCCTTTTTAACCCAAGTGTAAAATAGTAAAACAATCACCCCCAATAGTAATAATAGTAGTTTAAATTTGTTTAAATTTAATATGAAATACACATATCATCATAATCATGATTATTATGTTGTTATGTCTTATATAATAACCTGAATTAATTCAGAATAATAAATAATTCCCATTTTAACCAAAGTGTAAAATTATGTAGCAAATGGCAGCTTCTGGATGAAGGGATTATGATAAGTGAGTTTGAATTATTTAATTCATCCATGTTTATGAAAAGTAAATGTTTGAGCTTTTTCCCCTGTTTGATAACTGAAAGTAGGCAATCCCACGCAAAATAAACCTATATTCAGGTACGGCAGTGCAAAGAAACATTGGCTTGTAGCGCTGATTGCTATGGAGAGGATTGATCAATAATGAATAATTATAGGTCTATGCATGTAGTTTACCATTATGGATGCAATAAGAGCACTGTGTGTGAGAAACGTAAATAGGCTGTTACCTCCCCCATTTCATAAATCATAATCATGTCATGATTATTATGTTGTCTTATAAAATAACCTGAGTTAAATCAGAATAACACAAATACTATAATTTTATACCATGTTCTAAATATAAAATACAAAATTACTATCATTTGTCAAAGTTTGTATATCGATTAATATATGATTATGTCGAATAAAAATAGTAACAATACTAATATAAATCATAATTAATTAATAATATAGAAATACTACTTATTCGAATTTCTTCAAGTAGTATTAATTGTGATTGTTAACAGTGTTACCATATGTAAGATACATGATGTCAACCATCATCCCCATTACCAGTTGGAGCAATACAGTCAGTCATAGTTAGAATATATGATAATATCAACAGTCAGTCAGTTAGATAGCATTATAATATCAACACTTCCCAAAGCTAAACTCTCATTTACAATTGTGTTGTAACGCAAGACGCAGTGTAGTGACAACAAGTTCTTCTCCAATTCTCTAATTTAGTCATTGTGGTGAACGGATGAATGCGGTTTAACAAACCAACCTTGCATGAACCTTTCATTATTATGCCTTGTGTTCATTTAGCAGGTAGTAGTTAGACAGTGAAAACAAATGCATGTGATTAAGGAGCAGGTAGGGGTTAGACAGTGAATACAGATTAATGGGATTAAGGAGCAGGTAGGGGTTAGACAGTGTATACAGATACATGTGATTAAGGAGCAGGTAGGGGTTAGGGGGCATCTTGCTCTATAGGATGCTACAGGTTAGGCTGCGGACATTGGGGATCAAACCCAGTACAATGGTCATTCACTACAACTGAACTCCCACTCCTGAGGGAGGACTCTGCTCCTGCTGGAGTGGGAGTTCAGTTGTACAAAATCTATTTTACATTCACAAATGTATATACGTTTACCTTTGACATGTGAACACATGTTGTGTGTATGTACGACAATAATTAACACAATCCTAGATGAGCTAGAAAGGAGAGCAGAGGTAAGAGAGAGGAGGAAGAGAAGAGAGGATGGAGAGGAGAGGAGAGCTGACACGACAAAGTCACAGTACTCAGACACATGGGGTGAATCTTTACATGTAGTCACTGTGACCTTTGTGTAAGTGTGTAATACATGTTGGGTTGTATGGTGGAGATGAAGTCATTTACTGGTTCATCGACTACAAACTTTTGCAATTCTTCAGTGATTTTAAATGTTCCATCAATCTTGAAAAGATCAAAATAGGGGTTTTAGGCAAACTATTTGTCTTTACTACAGAGAGCCTTCTGCCAGGATGCATCACCGCCTGGCATGGGAACTGCTCTGCCCTCAACCTCAAAGCACTGCAGAGGATCGGTCAGCCCAGCGCATCAGTGGATGTGAGCTTCTCTCCATCCAGGACATTTACAACGGACGGTGTGTCAAAAAAGAGGGAGAGAGGGGGAGGATAGAGTGAGAGAAGGAGGGAGAGGGAGAGAAAGGGAGAGAGGGGGGAGGATAGAGCGAGAGAGGGAGGGAGAGGGAGAGAGGGGGGAGGATAGAGCGAGAGAGAGGGAGGGAGAGGGAGAGAGAGGGAGAGGGATAGAGAGGGGAGGGATAGGGAGAGAGAGGGGAGGATAGAGTGAGAGAGAGGGAGGGAGAGGGGAGGGATAGGGAGAGAGAGGGGAGGATAGAGTGAGAGAGTGGGAGGGAGAGGGGAAGATAGCGCGAGAGAGGGAGGGAGAGGGAGAGAGAGGAGAAGATAGAGCAAGAGAGAGGGAGAGAGAGGGGAGGATAGAGGGTGAGGGGAGGATAGAGCAAGATAGAGGGAGGGAGAGGGAGAGAGAGGGAGAGGGATAGAGAGGGAGGGAGAGGGGAAGTGTGTGTGAACTACTAGTCCTACATTGGGCCAGATGTTAGAATACAGTGGTTCTCCTTGTCATACAAAGACCTCGTAGAGTTTAGGTTTTGTTTCGTAACGTTTCATTTAACTCTTTTTTCAGTTGTCACGGGATCGCCCACCTCTCTCTTTGATACTCCTGGAATAGTTAGGAGGTGTGTGTGTGTGTGTGTGTGTGTGTGTGAGAGAGAGAGAGAGAGAGAGAGAGAGAGAGAGAGAGAGAGAGAGAGAGAGAGAGAGAGAGAGAGAGAGAGACAGAGAGAGAATCAAATACATGACTGCCTGTCAAACGCCTCGTCAGCTCTGGGCGATACAGAAAGTGCCCCGAGGAGGCGGGTCTACGTAGCAGTTAAGCCAATTGCTAATTTAAGATATGAATGTATGACATAAAATGTAGCCAATCAGCGATCTTAAATCGAATCCAAGGAGGGCGATTATTTTATCGCCCCAAGCTCGCCCCTGATAAAATAAGGACCAGGCTCCAGTGGCGCCATTTTTACTAGACGACAATGGCGAGCGCAAACGTTACTCCTCCAAGACCCAACCCTAACTCGGTGAAATCTCTCCTCCAAGATCCGTTTGAGAGGAGAACTTTGTCAGAGAAAGTTCGGGTGAAAGAGCTGGGCCCAGATCAACCTGACCTCTCAATCAGACAGCAGGCTAGCGAGAAAGGGAAGCAGTATATGCGCGGCTTCTCCCGTAGCTGGTACACCAGGAAGGCTTGGCTAGCTGGGTGCACTGATGCTAATGCTTTATTTTGCTTTCCGTGCTTGCTTTTTAAAACGACGGGGTCAGATTCAGCATGGACAGGCACCGGAGTGAGGGATATGAAGCACCTGTCAGAGAAGGTAAAGAAACATGAGAACACCAGGGCACACATGGACAACTCTGTAAAGCTAGCTGTATTGGGAAGGGTGAACATTGCTACGCAGCTGGATGACGGCCACAGGATTGCGGTGAGGAAACACAATGAGGAGGTGGATAAAAACAGGCACATTCTATCCAAAATTATCGATTGTGTGAAGTTCTGTGGGGCTTTTGAGTTGGCCTTGCGTGGGCACGAGGAGACTGACTCCTCGGACAACCCCGGCATTTTCCGGGGCTTAGTGGATTTTGTTGCCTCCCTCGACAGTGTGCTGGTGGAGGAGCACCTGAAGACAGCTACCGTTTTTAAGGGCACGTCAAAGACGATACAGAACGAGCTGTTGGACTGTATGCTGTCAGTGCTTAAGGATTACATCCTGGAGGAAGTAAAGAGTGCTGATTTTATCGCCATTCAAGCTGACGAGACGATTGACGTTTCCACCCACTGCCAGTTGGTGCTTGTGATACGCTACATCGATGCTAAAAGTAACGTCCAAGAGCGTTTTTTCGAGTTCATTTTGATCGAGAACGCAACCGCCGACACCATCGCTACAGCGCTGCTGGAGAGGCTCAGCACCATACTCTCACATGAACAAAAGGCCAAACTTATTGCCCAGGCTTACGACGGAGCAAGTGTGATGAGGGGAGCCACCGGCGGAGTGCAGCCTAAAATAGTGGATGTGTACGAAAATGCGCACTACGTCCACTGCTATGCACATCAGCTGAACCTCATCATGCAGCAGGCTACTTCACGCATCCCCAGGATCGGCACTTTCTTTTCCGACCTTGCAGGAATTTCTGCTTTCTTCTCCAGGTCTCCCAAGCGAACCACCGTGCTTGACGAAGTGGTTGCGCATAGACTCCCCAGAGCCTCTACAACACGGTGGAACTTCCACAGTCGCGCTGTAAACACTGTGTACGAGTACAGGGATGACCTCCTCCTTTTAGTATTTTAAAAGGAAAGAGAAGACACAATCAGACGTTGATAATAATGCAGGAAAGTACTACACAGTTTGTAATAATTATTCAGGTGTCCACCCGGTAAATTTCTAGAAGAGGCCTAGTTGTTATTGAAGATTAACTTTATTGCTAAGTGCACAGCAGAACAAAATGATGTTGCATCCCTCTCACAAATGTAATAGAAAAAGGCTTTAAAACGTAATAACATCAGTTAATTATGTACATCACAGGTTAAAAGCAGTTACTAGACATAGTTTGTGTGTATATACACACATCTATCTGTCTGTCTGTCTGTCTATATATATATATATATATATATATATATATATATATATATATATATATATATATATATATATAAAAGTCACTGGTTGTGTGTTGAGGGGGAATTACAGTGAGTTAAGAAGTCTGATTGCAAGTTATCAAATTAAACTTTATTTTTTGGACCCAGGGCCTCAATTCCCTCTTTGTGTAGGGACAGCGCATCTGACGAGCAGCAACAGCCCATCAAGCGACGGAGGATGCTGGGACCAGGAGAACAACAGAGGTTGGCTATAGAGGTAAGTTGTGATGTAATTGTCAGTGTTTCCCCCTAGAACTTTTTTCAGGCCTGGTAGTATGTAGCCAAAACCCTGAACAATCAGCACCTTGGTAATCATATACTTGAGTTGGACATAGGCATGTGTCAGTCAGG
This sequence comes from Lota lota, assembly GCA_026745465.1. NCBI lineage: Eukaryota > Metazoa > Chordata > Actinopteri > Gadiformes > Lotidae > Lota > Lota lota. Next base: position 4,108,829 of record JACYXH010000469.1, on the reverse strand, counting down.
ATCACTTGCATCAAAATAGCTTAATTGCAAATTAAAGCTGATGATGTATCTTTTACAGGTATGTGATACCATCCTGAGTCATGCCAAAGAGAGGTTCTCCTTCACCCAGCACCTCATCAGCGCAACACTATTGCACGGAGAGTTGTTCCCACAACACAGTGTGAAGTTCCCCGATACAGCGCTTGAAACAACCGTGGAGGCGTACCCCATGTTGAACAAGGCCAAGCTCAAAACCGAACTGTCCCTCATCTATGAGAACAGTGAGTTCAAGGCTTGTAGTGGTGCAGTGCCCCTGTACGAGTTCTTCATGGAGAACAACCTTCAGAGCACTTTCACAGAGACTGCCAGCCTCCTCAAGATCCTCATCACCACACCCATGACAACTGCTGAGTCAGAAAGGTGCTTCTCTACACTGAAAAGGATCAAGACCTTCCTGAGAAACAGCATGACACAGGATCGCCTGAACGCTCTGGCCATGCTCTCCATGGAGAAGAAACTTGTCAGGGACATTCCTGACTTTAATCAAAGGGTCATTGAGAGGTTTGCCACTCAGAAGGACAGACGGGCAAAATTCCTGTACAAATAAGATGACACACACACACACACAGAGCAGCTCTGGCCGCATGTTTCTTTGTATATAGTTGACCTGGCTTAGCATAAAAAATCCAGTTATATATGGTACTCTAGAAAGTCTTAATAGTATCTTTGCTAATATTACTGTATATATGTTGTTTTGTATCAAGTAATTGTTGCAGTTCTGGAGCACATTAACAATTAGTCACATTTAGTATGATCATAAAATACTGTATGCTATTCTTCCAGTCAAAGGTTTGAGTTCATCCACTTGATATCCATTTCTATATTATACATCCTTTTATACAGTGTAAGATTTCCTATAAACTTTATATTAATTTCATGTTATTGTCCACTTTCCACTCTGTTCTGACAGCATGCCTGTTGCGTTGCCTGTTTACTACCAATGGTGAAAAGTTCACTTTAAATGCAAATGAAAGGCTTGGGTTTGTGTAATATGTTTTTGTGTAAGAATGCCTCAACTTTTTAATATTGGCATTAAATAATTACTGAATGTTTCACTGAGCACTGCTGACCTGCAGTTTGTCTTAAAATATATCGCGATGGTTACAGGAAAAAAAAAGTATGGCACAGCCCCACCGAGAATATTTTTCTCCAGCCGCCACTGCTCTGGACTCTGAATCCAGCGATCCGAGTTCAAATCTCGGTGGAACCTGTTTGCACTGTGTACCTTTGGAAGACATCTCTGTATGCTTTCTCACATCTGCAACTCAATACCCAAATGTTCAACACAGTTCAAAATTCCTGTGTTGCTTGAATGTAGTCTAGATCACATTTCATAACAAATTCAAAGTGTTATATACTTAAGTTGGCTGATGGGGTGGCCGAGTGGTTAAGGTGATGGACTGCTAATCCATTGTGCTCTGCACGCGTGGGTTCGAATCCCATCCTCATCGTTTGCATCATTCACACATCAATGTCAATTTCATGTAGTAAATGTGATGAATCATAGTCATGCGGCTGTCCTTTACCCTGCAAAGAAAATCCAGACCTTCACCTAAAAAGACCTTGATCGCTGTAGCAATGGTAAGAAGATATAGATTCATTGTCCAGGAATCGAACCTGGGTCAACTGCTTGGAAGGCAGCTTTGCTAACCACTTTAACAGCAATGCAGGAGTGAGCAATTACGTACTGTGGATCATCCAACCTGACCTCAAAACACGGAGGAACCTTGTTTGGTAGTAGCGGATGCATTGCCACAGGGGAGCCACTGTATCTGCTGCTGCTGGCACGGGTTCGGAGGTGGGGTTAAGGTTGCAGTGAGCCAGGTTGCTTCGACCAGCCGTCATCCACACACACTCCCACTAACAGTAAATATTGTCATCAGATTCATCAGTACATAATCAAACAATATGAAAAACAAACCAAACAATGTCTGCACAAAACACGACAGAGGTAAAAACAGAACTTTATTTTAGTATTATTTGTAAAGCCCATTGCAGTATTATTGTATATTGGTAGGCTACTGCTAGTTTTTAAAACTGTCTCTAACATTGCGTATATAGTGTGTGTGTGTGTGTGTGTGTGTTTGTCTTTCTGAATACCTGCCTGCAAAGGGTGTAACAAGAGGAAGAAACACGATAAAGCAACCAGATGACTCATTAAAGAGAAATGAAAAAAGAAAATAACCCTGCTATTATAGAAACATAACCCAATACAAAACACACACACACACACACACACACACACACACAGATCATCATTGTCTGTTATCAATCAGAAGCATATAGCCCCCCCTCCCTTTTATGAGTCAAACCACGTCAGTCCTGTAACTACAAACACAAAACTATAATGACCATCATCTTTATCAAAAGAGGACATTCGTTGGAACACATATTCACTCAACATTCCTTGTCGTTTCTACATGACTTTATTCAACTTAATAAAGTCAGGAGAACGCCTAACAGAAATGTCTAGGATGAGATCAGCCAATAGAATGGCCTCACTGTATTCAGAGGAATGAGGACCACCGTTTAGCGCCTTGTTCCCTTGATAGAAACAAAACGTACAGAAACAAAACAAACTAAATAAACAAGTAGTCCAGCGTTCCGTCTGTGGCCGTTGACCGGCACGCCCAACAGGAAGTCGCCCAATGACGTTCCGTTCCGACCGTTATGAAACAGAAGACGAGAACAACAGAAGTTCCACATTCAGTGAGCTAGCTTTGGTTAAGTGCACACATTATCGCAGCTGTGATTGTGAGTGTGTGTGTGTATATGTGTGTATGTGTATGCGTGTGTGTATGTGTGTATGTGTATGCGTGTGTGTATGTGTGTATGTGTATGCGTGTGTGTATGTGTGAGAGGTTGTATGTGAGTGAGTGAGTGAGTGAGTGAGTGAGTGAGTAAGTGAGTGTGTGTGTGTGTGTGTGTGTGTGTGTGTGTGTGTGTGTGTGTGTGTAGGAGGAGGAAGGTGGAGAGGGTGGAGGACAGGTCCTTGGTGAGGTCGGGGGTTTAGTTGACCCCGGCCGAGCACGCGTTGTTGGTCTTCTTGGAGAGCATCATGGGGGCCCGCTTCTGTGGTGGAGGAGGGAGGAGGGGGGAGGGGGAGGGAGGAGCTGGAGGAGGAGGAAGTAGAAGGAGGTGGTGAGGGGGGGCGGGGGAAGAGGAGGACGAGGGAGGAGGAGGGGAAGAGGAGGAGGAGGAGGAAGGGGGAGATGCACACTCCCAACCGTCCAGCAGACATGGAAGCGCTGCGACCCTCAGCTCATGTCCCAGGTGGAACCACTGGGAGGCTCCCACCAAGCCATGCCTTGTCCCTCCTCAGGGCTAACACCTGAAGCCTTGACTTCAGGAGCTTCCTCCAGGCTGCTGTAGCAACGCAACCCTGCTGTGGTCAGAGACGCCGCATCAAGTAGAGGTCATGCCTTCCAGAAGAGGATGAAGAAACACCTCGTCTGCATGGGTCTGCAATCCTAAACGTAAGGACCTCAACAAAGTAGTCATCAATATATTCCTCAGTAGCTGCGGATCAGTGATGGGTGCTCTGAAATGTGGTCATGAAGCTTATATCTGCAAAAGCATGCAAGAATAAAAAAAAGTAGGAAAGGGTTAGTTTAATCCATTTTTATTAGTTTTCAACTGAGTTCACTGTAAGACGCGTATTGATACAAACGTTTAATAAATGACTCACTATAAATTGTTCTGACGACAGATGGTGACGCCTGCCCAAAGAAACAAATGAAAAACAACAACACAGAATGAAACAGGGTCTAGAGTTCAAATGTGTCTCTTTCTGTCAAGTTACCTCAGTGTGGGGCCCCATCTAAAGGTAAGGCCATACTGCCTGATTTTAATTGTTATCAAAATGAACACAAACAACTACTTCCTGTAGTTGTTTGCAATTTGATATCATTAAATGTATAAAAAACCGGAACAAGAGGAGAGGGGACAGAGAGATGGAGAGAGATATGAAGTTTAACTGAACATTTAGATTGGAAGACACAGGCCCAATGCTGTTGACACAGAGACATCGATGACAGTCAGCTTCACTGTAGGAGAGAGGGAGGGAGAGGGAGAGGGAGAGAGAGAGGGGAGGATAGAGCTAGAGAGAGAAAGGGAGAGGAGGAGAGAGAGGGGAGGATAGAGAGAGAAAGGGAGAGAGGGAAGCTGGGAAAGAGCGACAGGGAGAAAGAGGGAGAGGAGGGAAAGAGAATGAGGGAGAGGGTAACTATTCTACTGAATACATATTGTAGAGAATGTACCTATTCTACTGACTAAATATTTTAGAGTCTGTAGCTATTTCACAGAAGATTACCCCATTTTACTTTTTGTAAATTTTTATTGAAATATAAAGTGTATAAACATTTTATTTTGTTGTCATTCATAATTCAGAAATATAAACTAATATATTTTTTACATTTTCTACTTGCTGCAAATGTTTACAATTTGTTAAATGTATACAAAACATTCAGCAGAAATTAGACATTGATCAATATAGAATATGTAATCTAATCTTGTATCATGGGTTATATTTTACAAGTCAGGGTTATTTTCCAAATTAATTGTTAAATTACAGCAGCACAACATGAATGCAGTTCTCTCAGATCAACATAGTAGATATTATAATTCTTGAAACAACATTGGTGGTTTTGGTCGTTTGATTATTTAATTATCAAACAAAAGGTCCTATTGTGTTTGATTGACAGGTGAGATGATCAGAGGGGCAGAGTTTGTACCTGCATAATTATAGAGACCTGGGCAGAGGAATGGATAGAGAGGCTCACTAAAGGTGCAGCCAGTAGCAGAGTAGATATGAACCCTGGCTTCCACATCATAGAAGGAGACCAGACCCTCATCATAATCAACAAACACCCCCACCTTCTGGAGCTCAGCTCTCAGAGGGAGACGGACAGCAGGGTTATCTTTAAAGACCAACCCATCGTTATCTAAGTAAAGAGTCCAGTAACCTGTCTCAGGGGTCAATATGATCACACCTTTTCTGTTGATGGACTCTCTGGCCACTCCTAAACGCCATGCAGTCTTGTCTTTAACCTGGACCTCAAAGTAAAATCTCCCTGAGGAGAAGCTCTGCCTTGTGAGTATATATATTTTCTTTGTAAATCTCTTAGGGTTGTCTGGGAGTTTCTTCACTACTCCTCCATAATGTACTTGTTTCCCATCCTCGGACAGGATGAGACAGGGATGAGCTGTATCAGGATCCAGAGTCACATCTACTTCATACTGCTGGACCCTCTTCAGTTCAGCAGCATCACACAGCTTCTTCATCTCCATGTTCAGTGTCTCCTCCAGCTGATCCAGGGAACTCCTCAAGGTCCCTACGTATGACGGAGGACGGACCTCCACTGTCGTCCAGTCCCTGATGGGTGGAGGATTCTTCAGGGATCTGAAGGTCTGGAGGAAGTGGAGGTGGTCTTTAGTCTGTGAGAGCTGCTTCACCTCTGAGCTTGTAATGGTTAGATCTTCTATTTCCTGCTCCAGCTCTTTGATTAGGTCTTCAACTTCTTTCTCTGTGGATTTCAGTCTCTCTTTAACCGTTTGGTTGAACTCATCCTGCCACTTTTCAATAGAGCGCTTCAGAGCAGTGAGGACCTGCACACCATCGGCTATCTCTCTGTCTGCGTCTTTCTTGCTCAATTCTACTGTGTCTTTGATCTCCTTAATCTTCAGTTTTCTCTCCTGGATCATCTGCTGAACATCAGTCTCTGTCTTCTCCAGCTGGGCCGTCTTCACTTCATATTCCTCCTTTAGAGGTACAACAGGATGGGACTTGTGGTCTGTCTCTGTGCAGAACTGACACACACACACCTGTTCAGTCTGGCAGAAGAGCTCCAGAAGTCGGTCATGTTTCTTACACATCCTGTCTTCCAGACGGTCCATAGCCTCGACCAGCAGATGTTTCTTCAGGAATGCGACTCTCTGATGTGGCTCCAGGTGGGTTTGGCAGAAAGAGGTTAAACACACTAGGCAGGACTTCACAGCCTTCAGCTGGGTCCCAGTACAGACGTCACAAAGAACTTCTGCTGGTTCAACACAAGGCTGCTCTTTGACTCGTACAGAACTTTTAAACTGATCAACCATCTCTGATATGAAGGTATTGACCTGTACATCAGGTCTTGTCTGGAACAGCTTGTTACAAACAGGACATTTATACTGGACTTGGCCATCCCAGCATGTTGTAATACAGGTTCTGCAGAAGTTGTGTCCACATGCTGTGGAAACTGGGCTGTTGAGTACATCCAGACAGATGGGACATGAAAAGATATCCTTAGACCAGGAAGAGTTGGACGCCATTCCTAGAAAAAAAATATGAAAATTAAATTACCATTTAAACTATACGATATATGTTGTATACATGTAATAATGTGTTAATATTCATAAATGTGTTGTTATTTCAAGCAAAGCTCTTGAGCCAACAGGTCGGTACAACAGCACTGAACATAAACACACTGGTCACTATCGACTCTCACACCGCTACCACCGCGAATGAAGGAGCCAACTGCACTCACACACAGGGAAGATTCTAACGCCACTACTACTCTGATCCATACTGCTTATCCAGCCGCTACTTTAACGCTACTCTTATCGCTTCTTTTAGAAGAAGACAAGTTAAGAACAAGACATCTTTCTTCAACAGCAACACCGTACACAGGTTTTGAATATATAACTATTATAGACTCTATACTATTGAGAGTATTGAAATGTGATACAAACAAAAAGAAATCAATAAACAAGAGAAAAGAAAAGACAGTGGCATAGAGCAACAGGGATGGGGTCTGCATGCAGCTGGGCCTCAAAAAGGCCTGAAGCCTTATCTGAACAGTTCTTCTGGAGGAAGATCTGCTTTTTTTCCTTTCCTGGTAATCATTCTGGATGAACGATCACCAGGAAGTAAATCTATTTTCTTTGTTACTCAAATACCGCTTGCAGCGCCGGGTGCGTCGGAGCTCATCGATACTTAGATTACACTTTACATACTACGGTGTGTAATAGTATCATGGGGCCACCCCCAGGGGCCCTGGTTAACTCGGGAATTAACCCATCCCTACTCACGCATGCTTCCTCCTCGTGAAGAACGCGTGATGCTTCAACACCAAACTAACTTTGTTAAAGTCCCGTGTTGGCCTCGCCTGGTCGGGTTCAACCAAAGCGTACAGAGCGCGGCCCCGTGTGTGGCGCCGCGCTCCAAACAGGACGCCGAGCACCGAGCACGCGCTGGTGGAACCCGACGAGGCGACACAATAGAGCATGTGAAGGTTGGTTTCGCTAAGCATCAACATCACGTGTTCACACGGAGCGCAGGAGACCCGTGTGGGGCTAACGCTACAGTACAACATGGTGCCCTAAGGACAGGACGGCAACAATGAGGATTAGAGGTCAATGTGTTGGACCCACCTTGGAATGTTTCGTCTTCGGAGAGGCTAACGCGTCCACGCCGTCTCTTCGTCATGTCGTCGGTTGGATTTCCGTAAACTTCCATTTCCTTAACAAGAGAGAGGGCTCTTTATACAGAGCTCCAGGCTCGGGCCCGCCCCCTCGGTAGCCTTCTGACACGCTCACAGACACAGCCGCGCGCAGACACAGCCGCGCGCAGACACAGCCGCGCGCAGACACAGCCGCGCGAGCGCACACAAACACACACACACACACACACACACACACACACACACACACACACACACACGCACACACAGTGCTGCTTGCGCCTGTACTTCCTACTCTGACTGAATACGCTATCTGCTGCTCTCATAGCTCTGCTGCTCGTGTGTGCATTGTGCGCGTGCACGCTGGGGCGCGTTCCTGCAGCGAGCGTAGCGGCAATAAACACATCTGTTATAGTTCATGTAGGCCACGCCGTCTAGGCTTCGCCTTATGGGCTTGTGCCTTGGACCGCTGAGTGTGTCTTTGGCTCAGCGCTTTTATATGCTTTACTGCGGAGCCGTAACTGCGGACCAATAGAAACGGGCAGGGATTACGCACACACACCTACTGGAGCTGCTGAGAAGGATTCTCCGTCGGCAGGCCGACTCGCTGCTGCATGTTCACTGCTCCACTAAACGCTGCTGCGTTTGTTCTACACGCTGAAACGCGTCAATCACATGCAGTTCACCATTAGAATCAGTGAAACGCTTCTACATCCTGTTTATTGATGCGGGTTTTGTCATGACGGGATGTGCAAAGTGTGTTTATAATGTCTCCAGAGTTCAAATCTATCAAAGCTATGAGAATTGGAGACACTTGTTGTCACTACACTGCGTCTTGCATTTCAACACCATTAAGTTGGTGTTCAGCGTTGGGTAGAGGTGTGTGAAGTGTCGAGGACAGGTGCAGCGATGCATAGCCTTTCATCTTTTAGTTTCTTGCACATTGCACATTTTGTTCAACTTAATACTGTGAACATTTGCACATTCCATGGTCATATTTCGCACATTCCTGCACAACTGCACAGCTACATTTCTAAAACACACGCTATATATTCTGTATTTTTATTTATTATTTCTAATTGTAAATGTTTCTATTTTCATATTTGTGTTTTGTTGTTGTTATTGCTTGCACCAAATATCAAGACAAATTCCTTGTACGTGTTACACTTCGTTGGCAATAAAGCAAATTCTGATTCTGATTAAGTATTGATTATTTGAATGACTTCAACAGACATCCAATATTGTTCCTGGTCTGTTTCCTGGTTTGATCCATGGTGTTTATGAAAGTGTTTTACAGGTTAGACTTTTGATCATTGTAATTTCTTGTTTCATTACACCGAAGTGTGTGTGTGTGTGTGTGTGTGTGTGTGTGTGTGTGTGTGTTTTACAGGAACCATAATGAGTTCTAAGAAGGCAGAACCACTTCGCTAGCCGTGGGGGTGGTCGGAATGGTCCATCACCAGAGAGCCTTTTCCACAGTGATGGTAATTGTCATCCATCGTATTGATTCTAGTTATATACGAGGACACATCGACTCACACAAAGTGCTCAAATACGAGTGTTCATGCAAACCAGACGCTAATCTGTGTTTAAATTTGGGAGCCACAGGTTGTTATGATACATCCGTGGTTAGGGGAGAACAGGAAGTCTGGTTCAGGAAACGAAAGTTACAAAAAAAGTGACACACACACACACACACACACACACACACACACACACAGAAACACACACACACCTCTGCTGCTAGTGTGTGCACTGATTGCATGCAAACGGGGGCGAGTTCCTACACTGAGCGTATCGGCAATAAACAGCTCTTTTCTTGGGGGGGGGGGGGGGGGGGGGGGCGGAGCCAGGAGTTAGGGGAGGAGAGGAGAGGACGTGTTGTTCAGGAAATGAAACTTAAGGTTCATAGAAACCCGACGTGGAAGCAGTTCTCTCTTTAAGGAGAAATATAAAACACATTTTGGGACAAATAGTCTGACAGACAGTAACCACAAATAGGTGAGTAAAACAACACAACTTTAGAACCTCTCTTCCCGTTTTGGAATTAGAAAAATAATGTAATTGCTCAATACATAAACCTTGTCGTCTGTGTCTAGGAATGGCCTCTGCTACTTCCTGGTCTGAAGAGAACTTTTCATGTCCCATCTGTCTGGATGTGTTCAGCAGCCCAGTCACCACACCATGTGGACACAACTTCTGTAGAATCTGTATTACAACGTTCTGGGATGACCAACTCCAGTACAAATGTCCTGTTTGCAATGAGCTTTTCCACACTAGACCTGATCTACGGGTCAATACCCTCTTTTCAGAGATGATTGATCAGTTTAGAAGGTCTATACGAGTCAAAGATCAGCCTTGTGTTGAACCAGGGGAAGTTCCCTGTGACGTCTGTACTGGGACCCAGCTGAAGGCTGTGAAATCCTGCCTAGTGTGTTTTATCTCTTACTGCCAAACCCACCTGGAGCCTCATCGAGAGTCGCAGTCCTGAAGAGACATCGGCTGGTCGAGCCTATGGACCGTCTGGAAGACAGGATGTGTAAGAAACACGACCGACTTCTGGAGCTCTTCTGCCAGACTGAACAGGTGTGTGTGTGTCTGTGCTGCACAGTGACGGACCACAAGTCCCATCCTGTTGTACCTCTAAAGGAGGAATATGAAGTGAAGACGGCCCAGCTGGGGAAGATTGAGTCTGAAGTTCAGCAGATGATCAAGGAGAGAAAACTAAAGATTCAGGCGATCAAGGACACAGTAGATTGCAGGAATTCAGATGCAGCAAACGAGTTAGCTGAGGGTGTGCAGATCTTCACTGCTCTGATGCGCTCCATTGAAAAGTGGCGGGAGGTTCTCAACAAAACGATTGAAGCAAAACTGAAATCCACAGAGAAAGAAGCTGAACACCTCATCAAAGAGCTGGAGCAGGAAATACAAGTTCTGACTAATAGAAGCTCAGAGGTGAAGCATCTCTCACACACTGAAGACCACCTCCACTTCCTCCAGACCTTCAGATCCCTGAAGGATCCTCCACCCACCAGGGACTGGGCGACAGTGGAGGTCTGTCCTCGGTCATACGTAGGGACCTTGAGGAGATCCCTGGATCAGCTGAAGAAGACACTGAACATGGAGATAAAGAAGCTGTGTGCTGCTGAACTGAAGAGGGTCCAGCAGTATGAAGTAGATGTGACTTTGGATCCTGATACAGCTCATCCCTGTCTCATCCTGTCTGAGGATGGAAAACAAGTACATGATGGAGATGTGGCGAAGAAACTCCCAGACAACCCTAAGAGATTTACACAATGTATATGTGTTCTCACGAGGCAGAGCTTCTCCTCAGGAAGATTTTACAAAGCTGATCAGCTGGAGGAGACACTGAACATGGAGATGAAGAATCTGCCTGTCCTGAAATCAACTCTAAAGAAGTGTAAGTGTCTTATCCGTTTGATTCATCACAACACACACCAACTGTTTAGATGGAAAGTCCATCCACACAGCAGTAGGTGAAGTCCATAAAACAATAGGTATTCTTAGTGTTATTTATTAATTATGATAAATAGTAGCGTGGTTGTTATGATTGGACAAAATCAATCATGATACAAACTTTAAAAAATGTTTTTATTGTGTGTATTTTAAATTGCACTCTAGACTACTGTTTTATTATCATCATTCTTACTAGGCCTATTTATTATTATGAATGTATTACTTACTATAATTTGTGGTGATATATAATCTTTATTAATTTAATTATTACTATCATATTAGACATAACATAACATATTTATTAAATGATTATAACGATGCATTTATTTCATGTTGGATTTAAACTACTACTATTAGTGGTGATGGTCTTTATTAGAACTAGGTGGAAAAATCCTTATTTGAAATTGTACGTATGTATACTTATGGGTACGTACAGGTGTCTCTTTGAAGGTGTATTACAATGTCTGTATTGGAACCTTTTTAAAAGTTAAAGTGTGTATAATAATGGTAATTATTCTAATCATGTCTTTTTTTTTCCCGTCAGATGCCTTTGAAATCACACTGGACCCAAACACAGCCCACAGACGACTCTCTCTGTCTGAGGACAACAGAAAGGTGGCACTGGTTAGAGAGGAGCAGTCGTATCCTGATCACCCAGAGAGATTTGAATACTGGCCCCAGGTGTTGTGTAGAGAGGCTCTGACTGGCCACTGTTACTGGGAGGTAGAGAGGAAACAACGTGTTGAGATAGGCGTGACATACAGAGGAATCACTAGAAGAGGAAGTGCTGGTGAAAGCAGGCTTGGAAGGAATCACAATTCCTGGATTCTTTATTGTCATGATGGTGGTTACACTGCCTGGCACAACGGTATTAGAACAGTCCTTCATCTCTCTGAGCCTTCTAACAGAGTAGGAGTGTATCTTGACAGGCCTAATGGCACTCTGTCCTTCTACAGAGTGTCCCCAGATGTAGGAGGCTCCTCAGATACACTGAAACACATCCACACCTTCCAGGCCACCTTCACCCAGGAGGACCTCTATCTTGGGGTTGGGTTATGCAGTGAAGTTGCCTCAGTGTCTCTGTGTCGGTTGTAGCCACACATGTAGACCGACTGACTGTATGAGATTTACATGCATGTTATAATTCTTGATGAAACGTTCATTGATGATGACCAGTTATCTGGATGTACATTTGGAATACATGCATCTGGACCTATGGATGTACAATGAGAGGAAGTGTCTTTTAAGATCTTCAATTGGGTTAACTGAGCAGGTTCTACAAAATTTAAAATTAGTCTGATTGATTGTAAATGTAACTCTTTTTATTCAATAGTTGTGATACTTTCATAAAGGTTGATACTTTTCTGTAATTTGGTGTAAAGGCGAGACGACAATAAATTCTAAACCGAACTGGTATTTCTGTGACTGTTTTACTATTTCATTAATTTCAAAAGTTTTTGAAATTAATTTTTTGTTTTCACAGGTAAGTGTTGGTTAATGCTTATTATTTCAGTTTTGTACTCGCTATTTTAACCATTGTAAATGTAGTGGGCCTACTTATTTATTCACATAATATACAGACAGCAAGCGAGACAAAGCCAAAAACAATTGAAATGTGTTGGGATGACTTCAACATCTAATGTGTTACGTCCCAGTTCGCTAGGGAAAGGGGAGCCAACATAAAACCAGGTATTTTTGGCAAAGTTATTTATTAACAAGGAACTTGGATAACCAACCACACACACAAATAGAGGAGGCGAACTACAAAGGGGAAAAAGGTGCCATGTGGATGCTGCTCAGATCAAAGAAACAAATCCAACTAAAGGAGGACTCCAAAATACACAGTTGAAACAGCAGCCCTGCTCCTAGTGTCGCTGACAAAGAAAAGGCTGCATGTGTTTCAGTTTGCTTTGAGCTCTTATCCTGGCCCAGTCCCCAGCTAGCTAACACGTGGCTCACTTTCCTAATTTCCACTCATTAAGGTCTCACCGTCTCTACCGACATAAGAGAGAGGCTCAGTGGCCGAGCTCAAAGTCCTAGCTGCCCCGCCGGTTGAGCTGGCCTCTCTTCAGCGCTCCTAAGTCCCCGCATTGCTCGCTCCGGATTGGACGATGACGGGTTCCACGCCAATCAGGAACCTCGGCGTTTCCGCTGCAGAAGCCAATCACGTCCGGGGAATCACACATCGCAATTTACATATTTGTGGGACAATCACATACGGGGAACGACACGTGGTAATTTGCATACAACTGTCAAACACAGGGAGGGTTTTACACATGAGGGCGGGGCGTCGGAACGCAACAGTAACACATTATTAAAAAATGCTCCAGTGAAAACACTTGAAAATCATCATAGAGGTACCCGGGGACATGTTGAACCAGAATATGGCCGAGATTGTAGAAAACTATTAGATTAGTTTATTGTTATTATGACTTCTTTATCATCAACATCATATTTTTAGATTTCTCCATACAGTTTTTAAGGACTTAAATATGACTAGTGAAGGAATATTTGAATTGAGGGGGGTGGGGGGGGGGGTATCATCAATTTAATTTGTAAATAAAGTTCTCCACGTGCAGAGCTCGAAAAAAACGCGGTCTCACATGTCGCTGCTCCTCTTGATCCCCACCATACAGTTATAAACAATACAGTAAATCTATCAAATCACTTCAGCATTTTCTTGGTTAACCTTATTTTAATTCAGTACAGTACAGCAAAGTGTGTGAACTGTTATACATTTGAGTGTTGTGGTTATTGTGTGTGTGTGTTCTGTATTGTCTGCCATTGATGTGTGAGCTGCACTCACAACCCATGTTCCACCAGGAAAGAAAAAAAGTATATATATATAAATATATATACTTTTTTATTTTTTAGGAATACACATCCGTTTTTCAAACCGATGTTCTATGTGCTTTTTACTCTGGTCTTTCCACCCTTACAAATGCACTACAATGCAGAATTCCACCATGAAAGAAAAAAAGTGTCGGCATGCCGACTGAGAATCCTTCTCAGCAGCTCGAGTAGGTGTGTGCGTAATCCCTGCCCGTTTCTATTGGTCCGCAGTTAGGGCTCCGCAGTAAAGCATATAAAAGCACGGAGCCAAAGACACACTCAGCGGACCAAGGCACAAGCCCATAAGGCGAAGCCTAGACGGCGTAGCCTACATGAAATAGAACAGATCTGTTTATTGCCGCTACGCTCGCTGCAGGAACTCGCCCCGTCGTGCACGCGTACAGTGCACACATGCGCAGCAGAGCTATGAGAGCAGCAGACAGCGGATTCAGTCAGAGTAGGAAGTAGAGACGCAAGCAGCGGTGTGTTTTTGTGTGTGTGTGTGTGTGTGTGTGTGTGTGTGTGTGTGTGTGTGTGTGTGTGTGTGTGTGTGTTTGCGCGCGCGGCTGTGTCTGCGCGTGGCTGTGTCTGTGAGCGTGTCTGAAGGCTACCGAGGGGGCGGGCCCGAGCCTGGAGCTCTGCATAAAGAGCCCTCTCTCTTGTTCAGGAAACGGAAGTTTACGGAAATCCAACCGACGAAGGGACGACATGACGAAGAGACGACGTGGATGCGTTAGCCTCTCCGGAGACGAAGAACAAGACGTTTTAAAGCAGAGAGCCGGGACAGAAACATTCCAAGGTGGGTCCAACACATTGAACTGTTTGGAGCGCGGCGCCACACGCGGGGCCGCGCTCTGTGCGCTGTGGTTGAACTCGACCAGGCGAGGCCAAAACGTACAGACACACATCATACATGCTTTATACTGCTTATCTTGGGGGGGGCAATTGTGACTTTTTTGCTGACTTTTCTTGTTAGATATTGGAACTGGAAGTAAACATAATATCCCATCTACAACTGCATCACTCTCCTCTGATGCCTTTTAGAGAACATGCATTCAGCTTAATTTGTGTTCTGGTATACTAGGCCTGCAATATTGTTTTATTGGCCATCTATCATGGACTAGTGCTTTTTCCTCTGCCCAGTGAGATGTGCAGTGTGGCCTAATCACAGATCAGAGTATTAATTTCTAGGCACACAGAAAAAGGGCTGTTGCTTGCCATGCAATACAAAGGTACTGAGTAGGCCTAATCAACACCTATTGATCATTTTACGTTGGCTTCCTTCTGGTGTGCAGTTTTCTGTTCAGCATGCCTGGTATGAAATGTGTGTGTGTGTTTGCTTCTGTTGTTCTGTCACTGTAGACACACACACACACACACACACACACACACACACACACACACACACACACACACACACACACACACACACACACACACACACACACACACACACACACACACACACACACACATACACACACACACAGTTTATGGGCTGCCTCGTTCTAGTTCAGCCTGAAAATTTGTGTTACTTGTGCTTATTTATTATTTTTATTATTATTATTATTATTATTATTATTATTATGTTTTATTTTTGAAGTACTTGAATTTACCTGAATTATTTTGATTGAAGCTATTTTGTAATTTGTTTTAATTTATTTTATTGATTGGATGAACTATAATTTGCCTAAAGATGATTATTTTGTATTTTTGTCTGTCTGATTTGTTGTCTTGTGTTAAAAAATGAATCAGATGTTACTCAACAGTTACTAAGTACTTAAGTAGTTTTTTCACCAAGTACCTTTTTACTCTTACTCAAGTAATTATTTGGATGACTACTTTTTACTTTTACTTGAGTCATATTATTCTGAAGTAACAGTACTTTTACTTGAGTAAAAGTTTTGGCTACTTTACCCACCTCTGGTTGTATATTAATTCATTTAATTGTGGAGTACAATTTAAATGCAAAAAGGCCTGAAGCTTTATTTGAACAGTTCTTCTGAAGGAAGATCTGCCATTTGTCATTTCCTGGTGATCGTTCATCCAGAATGATTACCAGGAAAGGAAAAAAAAGGTGTAAATAAACACTACAGTAGTATGGATCAGAGTAGTAGTGGCGTTAGAATCTTCCCTGTGTGTGAGTGCAGTTGGCTCCTTCATTCGCGGTGGTAGCGGTGTGAGAGTCGATAGTGACCAGTGTGTTTATGTTCAGTGCTGTTGTACCGACCTGTTGGCTCAAGAGCTTTGCTTGAAATAACAACACATTTATGAATATTAACACATTATTACATGTATATAACATAAAGTTAAAATGGTAATTTAATTTTCATATTTCTTTCTAGGAATGGCGTCAAACTCTTTCTGGTCTAAGGATATCTTTTCATGTTCCATCTGTCTGGATGTGTTCAACAGCCCAGTTTCCACACCATGTGGACACAACTTCTGCAGAACCTGTATTACAACATGCTGGGATGGCCAAGTCCAGTATAAATGTCCTGTTTGCAGCAAGCTGTTCCAGACAAGACCTGATTTACAGGTCAATACCTTCATATTAGAGATGGTTGATCAATTTAAAAGTTCTGTACGAGTCAAAGAGCAGCCTTGTGTTGAATCAGCAGAAGTTCCCTGTGACATCTGTACTGGGACCCAGCTGAAGGCTGTGAAGTCCTGCCTAGTGTGTTTTACCTCTTTCTGCCAAACCCACCTGGAGCCACATCAGAGAGTCGCAGGCCTGAAGAGACATCAGCTGGTCGACCCTATGGACCGTCTGGAAGACAGGATGTGTAAGAAACACGACCGACTTCTGGAGCTCTTCTGCCAGACTGAACAGGTGTGTGTGTGTCTGTGCTGCACAGTGACGGACCACAAGTCCCATCCTGTTGTACCTCTAAAGGAGGAATATGAAGTGAAGACGGCCCAGCTGGGGAAGATGGAGACTGAAGTTCAGCAGATGATCCAGGAGAGAAAACTAAAGATTAAGGAGATCAAAGACACAGTAGAATTGAGCAACAAAGACGCAGACAGAGAGATAGCTGATGGTGTGCAGGTATTCACTGCTCTGATGCGCTGTATTGAAAAGTGGCAGGATGAGTTCAACCAAATGGTTAAAGAGAGACTGAAATCCACAGAGAAACAAGCTGAAGACCTCATCAAAGAGCTGGAGCAGGAAATAGAAGATCTGACCAATAGAAGCTCAGAGGTGAATCAGCTCTCACACACTGAAGACCACCTCCACTTCCTCCAGACCTTCAGATCCCTCAAGAATCTTCCACCCACCAGGGACTGGACAATGGTGGAGGTCCGTCCTCCGTCATGCGTAGGGAACTTGAGGAGATCCCTGGATCAGCTCGAGGAGACACTGAACATGGAGATGAAGAAGCTGCGTGATGATGCTGAACTGAAGAGGGTCCAGCAGTATGAAGTAGATGTGACTCTGGATCCTGATACAGCTCATCCCTGTCTCATCCTGTCTGAAGATGGGAAACAAGTACATCATGGAGGTGTAGGGAAGAAACTCCCAGACAACCCTAAGAGATTTACACAGTGTATATATGTTGTCACGAGGCAGAGCTTCTCCTCAGGGAGATTTTACTTTGAGGTCCAGGTTAAAGACAAGACTCAATGTTTTTTAGGAGTGGCCAGAGAGTCCATCAACAGAAAAGATCAGATCATGTTGACCCCTGAGAATGGCTCCTGGACTATTTTATTCAACAAGGATAAGTTGGTATTTAGAGGTAACCCTTATGTCCGTCTCCCTCTGAGAGCTGAGCTCCAGAAGGTGGGGGTGTTTGTTGATTATGATGAGGGTCTGGTCTCCTTCTATGATGTGGAAGCCAGGGTTCATATCTACTCTGCTACTGGCTGCACCTTTAGTGAGCCTCTCTATCCATTCCTCAGTCCAGGTCTCTATAATTATGACGGTATAAACTCTGCCCCCCTCATCATCTCACCTGTCAATCAAACAGACTAAAACCTTTGTTTGATAATAAAATAATCAAACGACCAAAACAACTAATGTTGTTTCATGAATTATAATATCTACTATGTGAGATCTGAGAGAACTGCATTAATGTTGTACTGCTGTCTTTTAACAAGGATAAATTCATTAAGAAAATAACCCTGACTTATGAAATAGAACCCATGATACAAGATTATATTACATCTACTATATTGATCAATGTCTGATTGACAGAATGCTTTTTGTACATTTAAAGCAAAGTCCAGTTTTTTAAACAAAACGATTATATTAGTCTATACTTCTGAATTATGAATGACAACATAATCAAATGTTTGTACACTTTCTATGTAAATAAAAATGAACAAAAATTGAATGGGGTCATTTTTCGTGGAATAGGTACATTCTCAGTACAATATGTATTCAGTAGAATAGCTACATTGTCAGTACAATATGTATTCAGTAGAATAGCTACATTCTCAGTACAATATGTATTTAGTAGAATAGGTACATTCTCTACAATATGTATTTAGTAGAATGGGTACATTCTCAGTACAATATGTATTCAGTAGAATAGCTACATTCTCAGTACAATATGTATTCAGTAGAATAGGTACATTCTAAGTTCAATATGTATTCAGTAGATACAGTATCTACATTCTTCTTGCTCTCTCTCCCTCCTTCCCTTTTTCTCGTTCCCTCTTACTCTTTCCCTCTCTCCCTACCTCCCCGTCTCTCTCTCCACCATCTAACTCTCCCTCCCTCCCTCTCTCTCCCTCCTTCCCTCTATCCCCTTCTCCTACCTTCCTTTTTCTCCCTCTCTCTCGCTCTATCCTTCCCTTTCTAAAAATGAAGATAACACAGCGTATAACGTTTTATATTTAGTTATACTACATATTAAATAACTAATAGTCTATAGTTTGTTGCATTTATGACATTGGCAGTAGTAGGATGTGCCGTTTATTTTGGTTGACAAAACATTCAAACCTTTGTTTAGTTCTTTTAGTGTCACAGCATCACGTTGATCTCCAAAGTAAGAGGGGTTCCCTTTGAAAGAAGAGAGTGAACAGCAGACCTCCGATGCAGAACCCCCACGGAGCCGCGGCCCCCAGCCAGCGTCAGCAGAGGGACCACGCCCTGGCCGCCGCCCCCCCCCCCCCCCCCCCCAGAGAGACACCGCCCAAAGCCCCGCCCTCCTCCGGGAGGCCGTCCTGCGCCTCGCCCGGCGGTCGGCCCGCGACCCCCCCCCGATCTCGGCACCCGCGAGCCGCCTCGCCGGGCCCCTGGCCCCGATGACGACGTGGGGGCCGACCTGGAGGCCTGTTCCAGAGGACGGCCCCGAGAGAGGCCTGGCCGGGGGGCCGGCGGGCCCACATCCTGGCCCCCCCTCCTCGAGCCGGGTCCTGACCCCGGACCGTGCCGGTCGGTACCCGGCGCTGAAGCGGGCGATCCTAGCGTACTACGGACACAGCCTAGCCCACTACGTCGTCATTGCCCCCCCCCCCCCTCCCCCCCCCCCCCCCCCCCCCCCCCCCCCCCCCGCCGAGGCCGCCGACCCCCGCCCAGGGACCCCGAGAGGAATGGCGGAGACCCCACTCAGAGGGAGAGACCGCCCCATCTTCCACCTGCTCAGGAGCCCTTAGCCGGGCCCCCGGCCCCCCGACCCCAGCTGAGGCCACGCGGCCGACTCCGTCCCACCCGCCTGTTGCGAGTCATCCGGAGAGGGCGACGGCCCCGGGAGGGACGGTCCCACACCGCCGATGGGAGGGCCCCACCACACGGACTCCACGGGGCCTCCCCCAGACCCCGTGACCGCCACGAAACAGTCTGCCCCCAGCCGGAGAGGCGGTGGGCTCCCCACTCACAGAGGTCTCTGACTTGGGGTGGGAGGGGGGGGGGGGGGGGGGCAGTTCACCACCGCCCAACTGCAGGACGACGCCCTGAAGCACGCCTGGAGCCACGTCCTCGCCCGTGACGGCCAGGCCCGGGAGTCGGTGAGTAACCTACCCCACCCCCATTCCAGCACCAGGCCGGGCATGCTTTATCGGGTAGTAGAGGGGGGGAGGGGGTGGGGAGCAGTGACCCAGCAGTTGGTGGTGCCCCCACCCCTACATGAGCAAAGTCCTTTACATGGCCCATTCCCATGTACTAGGGGCTCACCTAGGCATGGACTAGACTAGAGACACAATCCTAGAGCGGGTTTACTGGCCCGGGGTTAAGAGGGACGTCACTCAGCACTGTCAGGCGTGTCCGGAGTGCCAGCGCACCGCCCCGAGATTTGTAAATGCTTTATTGACAACTGTCAAAGGGATCAAACACAATAAAGCCCAAGAGCTTGTTTCCATTGTGGTCCTTTTGGGTGGAAGTGTATGTTATGTCTGTGAGTGTATGAATAGATATATTTAAGAATAATGTGTATTGTGTACTGTGTGTGTGTGTGTGTGTTTAAAACATACTTCTTTATTTTTTACTGTCGTTTCCTGAACCAGACTTCCTGTCCTCCCCTAACCACGGATGTTTCATAACAACCTGTGGCTCCCAACTTTAAACACAGATTAGCGTCTGCTTTGCACGAACACTCGTATTTGAGCACTTTGTGTGAGTCGATGTGTCCTCGTATATAACTACGGACCACTATGTTGACCAACAAATGAGACCTAGGTGCGTCCTCACTGCGTTGTGTTTGAAAACGGCGCGGGGGTCACCACTACTTCACTCTTTGTCTTCTTTCTCCACCGCTCTAGACATGGGAAAGAAAATATATCTTGTTTCCCATAGCAACAGTTAGGGGCTCTTTGTGATTGTATCAATATTAAGGCCTGATGAGTCATCAGTCTATTAAAAAACACACACACACACATGCATTCATGCGTGCACACACAGACACATACAGAAATGCACCCACAAAAGTACACACACGCGAACATACACATGTACAAACGTGCTCTGCTTGTCTTTCCAACATGTGATTTACTACAAGGACCAGTGATAACATGATTTAGTATGACATGAAACCATTCCTTTTCTGGGTTCTCAGCCAGTGTGAGGGGGTTTAAAACACTGAAACATGAACATAATAAGATATCCCAGCTACCTGCTGAAGTGTCTTCCAGGTCGTGTATCCACGTGAAGTGAAACAAAGTCACGTACCAGATGATCGAGATCAGCTTTTACACGTCTTCAGGCAGCAGCTCGGATTCTCAACTGCCTCAAGGAAGACCTCTGCTGGCAAGAGTTGACATTGCACCTCATTTAGCTGTGCGGGTAGAACAGGGAGATGGATTGATGAAACGGGATTTAATCTAATGTAAACGTTTGAAGCTGTCAGTATTGACATACTTGAATATGGTCCGCATGTAGAATACATAAACGGGTCTGTATTGACATCCAGAGTAGCCTACAGATGTTTACATTTTGTTGGATTCAACTTCCCTGTCCAGCTCCGCTGTGCTGATGTGATGGCGGAGCTGGTTTAGCTTAAAGTCAGTTGACATTTTACACACACTAATGGAGACTCCACTGTTGTGTGTGTGGTAATATCCTCCCTCCACACACTGCTGAAGAGGTGGATGGAGACTCCACTGTTGTGTGTGTAGTAATATCCTCCCTCCACACACTGATGAAGAGGTGGATGGAGACCCCACTGTTGTGTGTGTAGTAATATCCTCCCTCCACACACTGATGAAGAGGTGGATGGAGACTCCACTGTTGTGTGTGTAGTAATATCCTCCCGCCACACACAGATGAAGAAGTGAATGGAGACTCCACTGTTGTGTGTGTAGTAATATCCTCCCTCCACACACTGATGAAGAGGTGAATGGAGACTCCACTGTTGTGTGTGTAGTAATATCCTCCCTCCACACACTAATGAAGAGGTGAATGGAGACTCCACTGTTGTGTGTGTGTTGTGATGTGTTGGAGGAAATGTCTCCAGAGGACTGAGCTCATGGTCCCCCAAGCCACCAGTGAGTTGAGGAAGAGCCAGCTGGAGGGACTGAAGACTGGGCCAACGTCAGGGGGCCAGGACACCATAGAGACCTGCTGGGATCCAAGGGGCTGGAAGGACATTCCAGGTGTGCTGCTAGGACAACCAACAGAGAGCTCTGGAGAAACATCTGCTGAGCTTGGAGGATTTCAACTGAAGAAACAGGAAGGATCATGGGCTGAACACACAGTGCATGTGTGAAAGGCCTAAGACGTGTTCTGGAGGTCCTAACCAGAAGGTGTGGAGCTGTGCAGTAAGACTTACAAAAGCGCAGATAACTCATTATGCATATTACAGAAAAGATTCATTAGGATTTAAACAACACAGGATTCAAGGAACATAGTACTTTAATTTTCTTGAAAAAAACATGGTTTGACGTTTTGGCTTTAGTTGACTCTAAAACGCCACAAATAATGTAAAGCAAGGAAATATTCATTAAAAACTTGTTTTCAGAAAGGAATGGTGGCTGTACTGCAGCGCATTCTCTTGTACGAAGCTAACATTTAAAAGTCCTCCAATAAAGACACAAGGCTTGACTTTTCTTGTATTCACTTTAGTCTTGTTTCTTCTCTTGGTACACTTTTGTTATTTAGTAAAACTGAAACATTACAGAGAAAATAACAAATCAGTATACAAACAATAGCGTTTTCATATAGACAGTAATTAGCGCAGTTCAACTAGCGCAACAGTTACGAGTCACGTCAACCAGTTAACAGAGATAACCACTGCTAACAGCTAACCAGCGGAGCACGCTTCACCTATGTAATGTTTTGTGTTATCTTTATAACTAAAAGATACGACTGGACTAATTATTCATTTAGTCATATGGCGCTGCCATCTTTATTCTGCAACCTTCTTAAGTACATCCGGTTCAACAGAACATTCCAACAGGAAGTTCTAAGGATGTTACAACCTAAACAGTAGAAACACTTTCATTTAACACCGTAAAAAAGATGTGAGTGTTGAGAATTATTCACACAGTACTCACAGACAAATAGTATCCAAGGCAAAAGCGTATCAAAAACACACTAAACATGTATTTAGCGCAGTTTATCTGTGCACCCCTGAAAATACTCCGGACAGAAAACTCTTCTCTGATCAAACTGGCCACGCCCACCTGGACTGCCAGCGGAGGATTTAGGAAGACGCACAGAGCGCACAGTTTTACCTTTGAAAGCAGAACAGTATGTGTGAAACATTTTTCAATGTGGAAACAGGACTAATATGAAATAAATCAGCCCTCAATGAGCTATTGAGATTAGGAAGCAGAAAAGGGGGAATGTTGAAGGTCAAACTGAATTCTTCATCGTGGATATCATTGTCTGTGTCGCCGTCCGTCTGAAACAACCCGAATATATGAATTGTTTCTTAAACCAATCAATCCCTTTTGATGGAAGGCTATAATATAAAAGTAAACAGGCAATAAAAGTGTGAGAGTTGTTGTGTTATTGACTCAAGGCAAGCGTGTCATCAGTTAAATACACACCTTGTGCACGTGCGTGTATACACACCACGCACACACACAGACACACACACACACACATGCACACACACAGCAAGTGAACAGAAGAAGATGGAGACCCAACCCTACTAAATAAACACAAGACATAATGACAGGTTCCTTCAAGGTAGGTTTGTTAGACCGTATTCATCCTTTCACCACAGTGACTGAATGACTGAGACAAGTCTTGTCACTACACTGTGTCTTACCATTAAGTTGGAGTTGAGCTTTGGGTGGAGGTGTTTGAAGTGTGGAGGACAGGTGCAGCAATGCACAGCAAACAATATACCTAACAAAACAATAATCATCTTTAGTTAAGTATTGATTCATTCAATGACTTCAACAGAAAGCCCTTATCCAGTTCTTCAGAAGTGCTTCAAAATATGGATTTCAGGATGTCTGTCAGGTTAGGGAGGGTTGTTGTGTGTACCTTTCCTTGGCCCTTTTCTTAATAGCTGCTTGTAAAGGGTGTAACACAATGAAAGAAAAACACAAGAAGAACGCAACCCATAAGGATGACTCATTGAAGATAATTTAATTAATTAAATAACCCTGCCTATTATAGAATCACACACCAGTACAAACATGCTTACTCTCGGTACTGTGTACTCTGCTCTTCTGAGAAGAGAAATCATCCACTGTATAGATTCTACAGAAAGTCTTATTGATCCACTAGAAACAGAGGAGAGGAGGCATTTTGTATGTCATGTGTGTCTATTCATTATGTTTATTTGTCTCTTTATTGATAACATGATATAAATGTTCCTGTTAGTTCTACTGTAAAGAAGGAACTGCATCAGTGACGTGTCTCTACATGCTGTTTGAACTATCAAACTGTCTCTTTGCTTTTCTCTGAGTCATGGATCAGCAGCCTATAAGAGGTTAGTCTGGGAGGAGTATAAACTGGGAGGGGAACACAACATAATTTCCTTCTTATGAGTCGGACAGTTTGCTTTGGCTCACTTCATTACAGCAGGAAGAAGACTAAGGTACTTTACTCAACTGTGATCTGTGATATACCATAAATATGTATAATTTATATATCATATCAATAGGACGAGTGCTATTTTTCTGTAAACATGTACGGTTGAAAACGTTTTTAAATATTATGTACATGTTTGAACTGTAGCATACTTGAAACATCTCACTGTGTCTCTTTGTTTTCTCTGTTTGAGCTTTTAAACATCACAGCTCTCTGTCTATCGTTCATATTTTAACAAAGTCTTCATCACTGAGTAGATCCCAACAAACCACAATTGTGACAAAGAGTATGTTTGTGTGGGACAATGTGGGACACGTTACCAATGTGGAGAGCTAGTCTACAAATGTGTCTTTCTACCTTAAGAAATAAACATTCTCATGTTGCTTCACATCGTATTCCCTCCGTGGGATGTTGAAAAAAACGAACTCTGAGAATCGCCTTGCACCGGCTTTACCCAGTTCTAAGGAGTTCCACGGTGTTTGTTGTAAGTGCATTTCATTTTCTTTCTGGTAGTTTCCAACATATTCGGCCTAAATCTGCACAGCTTGTGACTTTGTGGTGACTCCATGTTCTGCGTTGGGTGGAGCATAGCAGGCAGCAAAGATGGTGACAGGTTCACCTGCACTCGACACACATGTGTGCTCAGTTTGATTGACATCCAACACCCCCCGTGATGACAGCCTTCCCTGCCTTCTTCACAGCCATTGGCTAAAATCCAGATTTAGAAAGGCGTCTGTCCTGCAGTGGTTTGACTTTTGAAAGCTAGAGCCAATCAAAATGCGGGACATCTTCTCAATATGTTGGAGGCGGGACAAGGGATATAAATGCTGTGCAGTCCCGCATCGAGCAGGACACCTGACACCTACAGTGATGTCATGGAAAGGCAGCCTATAAGAGGTTAGTCTGACAGGTGTATAAACTGGGAGGGGAACTGGTCCAACTGGTTGGTTCACAACATAATTTCCTTGTTACTGAGTCTGACGGTTTGGTTTGGCTCATTTCATTACAGCAGGAAGAAGACTAAGGTACTGTACTCAACTCTGATCCGTGATATATCATAAATATGTATAACTTTGAATCTTATCAATAGGTTGATGGTTAGTTTTCTGTAAAAACACATGGTTAAAAACGTTTGTAAATATATGGTTGCATTGCTATTTGAAAAAATTATTATTGAATAATTGTGAAGATTCTTGGTCTGTAGGATGCTACAGGTTAGACTGTGGACATTGGGTATCGAACCCAGAACCTTTCAGCTTGGAGTCAAGCGTCAGCTTAACATTACAATTCTTAATACATTTTCTTCTGATTTAGTATTTTTCCTAAATAAAGTGGCCTTGATTGACTTTAAAGGTACTTAGGATGTAATGTACAGTTGACCTTCTGTGTGGAATGATAAATTGTAGGGCAGCATCTCCACATCTTTCCCTTATTGAGAATGAGCATCATGTTTACCTGGTAAGCTGCTGCTAATAAAGCCTAGCACCTTTCTGATGACCTGCCTAGAAAAGGTTTAAGAAACCATGAAGGAAAACACACACTAAGAATCCAACCCCACTAGATTCATATCAATACCAGCAGAATTCAAGGTGTGTGTGTTGTGTGTAAAGATGAACATTGTAGGCATCACGTCACCACAGAAACTAATCGGACTGTGATTCAAAAGACACTTTGTCCCTTGTGCTAGTACTCTCATTGCTATTCTGAGAAGAGAAATCATCCATTGTTGGATTCTATTTATTTATACGTTTACATAGACGCATGGTAAGTGTTCATATAAACAAGACACTATTCTGTCTTTAAAGGATGGAGGAGGATTCTACATGGAGGTGTTCAGTAGTGTGTGAGCAGACAGAGCTCAGACAGCTAGAGGAGGATTCTACATGGAGGTGTTCAGTAGTGTATGAGCAGACAGAGCTCAGACAGCTAGAGGAGGTGTTCTGTTCCAGTTCATCATACTGTAAAGAAGGAGCTGCATCAGTAATGTGTCTCTACATGCTGTTTGAACTATCAAGTGTCTCTTTGTTTTTCTCTGTCTGAGCTTGTAGACATCAGAGCTCTCTGTCTATTGTTCATATTTTAATAAAGTGATAATCCTTCATTACCGAGTGACATCATGGAACAGCAGCCTCTATAAGGTTAGTCTGAGAGGAGTATAAACTGGGAGGGGAACTGGTCCAACTGGTTGGTTCATAACATAATTTCCTTGTTATAAGTCAGACGGTTTGGTGTGGCTCACTTCATTACAGCAGGAAGAAGACTAAGGTACCTTACTCAACTCTGATCAGTGATACATCATAACTATTTATCACTTACATATCATCAAATATTAAGCGTTTGATCGCTATTCTTCTGTAATGGTTAAAAAATACTTAAAACTTAACAATGAAGAATTTAACAGATGTGAATATTGTGTTTGTGTCCAGGTCTACAGTCTACTATGAATGAGGAGAGAGAGGAGGGGGGTCCTACCTCTAAAACCACTCTGTCAGGGGAGCATGGCCGCCAGAGCAAAGCAAAGAGGTAAGAAGAGGATCTCTCACTGTCTTGTCCATATCAGAGCTCAGCAGTGATATATCATGACTCCATCATTAGTCTGAGTAAAAGCTGTGTGTGTGTTGTGTTGAAGCCCAGAGCAGCAGGAGAGAGCAGACTCCCCTGGACCCACCCGTGTCTCCATGAAGAGTGACTGGTCTATGGATCCACCTGTTAAATTTAAAGATGGAAATCAGTGTATTGAGAAAAGGTGAGGATTTATCAGAGATTAATAAAATACATAATCTATCAAACGTCCATGAATCCTGGTTCTTGTTTTTCTAGAAGAGTCCAGCAGAAGAGAGCAGACTCCCCTGGACCCAGCTGTGTCTCCATGAAGAGTGACCACTCTATGAATCATCCTCTTCAATTTAAAGACAGAAGCCTTTCCAGAGAAGAGAGGTAGGAGTTTCAAACAGACTGTAGTGGCTTGAAACTAATACAACATTTTCCTATGTCCTATTACTTCTGCTTCCTTTGTTTTCTAGAAACAGAACGTGTGTGTGTGTGTGTGTGTGTTTGTGTGTTTGTGTTTGAAAATAAGCAGTCTATTTGTAGATTCAGTTGATGAACTTGTGTTCATATTATTCACACGCAGCTCATTGACTGCCTGGCTTGTACCTGTTTCACCTGCGCTCTCAGGTAGCACACACTGTCACCTCCTTCAGGGAGCCCCGAAACAAGGAATCTTTCAATCAATTAAATGCAAAGTTAATATATGTGAATATGAACTGATGTGCAGTAAATAAACAGTGTGCTGTATAACAGAAGATAAAAGGTATGTCGGGCTCCTGCAATGATGATGGACACAGACCAGTTGGTTGTTATCAGACTCTACTGGTACTGATGTGTAGAAGATTAATATAATTGTGTGTGTCTGTGTGTTCTCTCTCCACAGACAGCACCTGGAGAGGTCAAAGGTTACCAGTGCTCATTCTGTACAGCAGCATCAAACAGAGCTGATCAAGGTGTGTAAATGTCCAACAAGACATTTTTCTTTAGCTCTACATGAACATTAAAAAGCATCTCTTGTGGTGCTAATAGTCTCCAGGCTTCCCTCTTTAGACCAACGGGACGTGAATCTAGGACAGATGCTTCTGATGTCCTGAGTTAGTTCAGAGTAAAAATCTCCTTGATTGTTTGTTCTGTTCCAGAGGGCTGAGGAGAACGCACACACTTTTTTAGACAAGGAGCTGAAGAAGCTCTGGAGGGTTCTCTTCCCAGATTACCCACAATGCTCAGAGAGTCGGAGGGAGGAGGAGAAGGAGGTGGATGGTAAGAACAAGGAGCAGAGGAGGCGCGCCATAGAGGGAGTGGTAGACATCACAAAGCTCTGCCTGATGGAGATGAACCAGGAGGAACTGGCCGACACACTGTGGGCCGGTAAGAGACTCTTATTTTGAAGACAGAGGAGACAATTATTTTGAAGGGCAGAAGAGACTCTTATCTTGAAAACAGAAGAAATACAAATTTGAAGAGCAGTATAAGACCCTTATTTTTAATGACATAATGTGAGATTTCTACATTTCTAGCTTCAATGTGGAGATCTTTCCTCTTTGGGGTTAAATGGTTTAATCCAGATATGTAGGGTTATTATGGTGGTATCAGGTTAAATGGTTTGATCCAGATATGTATGGTTATTTTTGGGGTACCAGGTGAAATGGTTTGATCCAAATATGTAGGGTTATTGTGGCTATATCATGTTAAATGGTTTGATCCAGATATGTATGGTTATTGTGGGGGTACCAGGTGAAATGGTTTGATCCAAATATGTAGGGTTATTGTGGGTATATCAGGTTAAAGAATGTTAAACAATATACTGCAGATCAACAGCAGAATAACTCAGTGAAAGAGATGCAGCACTATCTTCTTATATCAGCATAACAAGTCACTTTCCACTGATGCACTGTCATTATTCCAAACATTAGACCAATCATATTGCTGTTGAAATAATCCTGAAAATGTTGAATCTGTAACATGCAGTCCTTGTCATGACCAACTTCTCAGACAAGTTATGAAGCCACTAAATATCATGAAGTTGATCATTGTACTGGACATATTGACATGTTTCCACTGATGTCAACATCCACTAACTGATGTCTCCTGTTGTTTTGTCATTTAGGACCTGCTGCTGTCGAGTGCCAACATAAAATCAAGTCTAATTTGAAGGAGAAGTTCAGGTGTGTGTTTGAGGGAATCCCTAAAGCAGGACAGCAAACAGATCTGAATGACTTCTACACAGAGCTCTTCATCACAGAGAGAGGCAGTGGAGAGGTCAACAAGGAACATGAGGTCAGACTGATTGAAACAGCTTCCAGGAAACCAGCCAAGGAGGAAACACCAATCAAATGTGAAGACATCTTGAAACCCTTACCTGGACAAGATCAACCAATCAGAACAATAATGACAACTGGAGTGGCCGGCATTGGTAAAACCGTCTTAACACACAAGTTCACTCTGGACTGGGCTGAAGGCAAAGCCAACCACGACATACACTTCACATTTCTCTTCACTTTCAGAGAGCTGAATTTGCTGAAAGGGAAAGAGTTTAGCTTGGTGGAACTTCTTCATCACTTCTTTATTGAGACCAAAGAAGCAGGAATCTGCAGATACGACCGGTTCAAAGTTGTCTTCATCTTGGATGGTCTGGATGAGTGTCGACTTCCTCTGGACTTCCAGAACAACCAGATCTGGACTGATGTCACAGAGCCAACCTCGGTGGACGTGCTGCTGACAAACCTCATCAGGGGCAACCTGCTTCCCTCCGCTCGCATCTGGATAACCACACGCCCTGCAGCAGCCAATCAGATCCCAGCTGAGTGTGTTGGCATGGTCACAGAGGTGAGAGGGTTCACCGACCCACAGAAGGAGGAGTACTTCAGGAAGAGATTCAGAGAGGAGACGCTGGCCAGCACAATCATCTCCCACGTCAAGAAATCACGAAGCCTCCACATCATGTGTCACATCCCAGTCTTCTGTTGGATCACTGCTACAGTTCTGGAGGACTTCATCAAAACATCCCAGAGAGGACAAGAGATGCCCAAGACTGTGACTCAGATGTACAGCCACTTCCTGAGGGTTCAGTCCATGCAGGGAGATATGAAGTATCATGGGAGAGCTGAAACAGATCCACCCTGGAGTTCAGAGAACATGGAGATCATTGTTTCTCTGGGAAAACTGGCTTTTAACCAGCTGGAGAAAGGCAACCTGATCTTCTACGAGGCAGACCTGGCAGAGTGTGGCATCGATATCAGAGCAGCCTCAGTGTACTCAGGAGTGTTCACCCAGATCTTTAAAGAGGAATGTGGGCTGTACCAGGACAAGGTGTTCTGCTTTGTCCATCTGAGCATCCAGGAGTTTCTGGCTGCCCTTTATGTATTTCTGTCCTTCATTAAAACTGGTGTCAATCTTCTCTTAGGAAAAACACAATCCCAGTGGTCTAATCTTGTTAGAAAGAAAGTAACAAAAGAAAGAAAGGTCAAACTTTACCAGAGTGCTGTGGACAAGGCCTTACATAGTGAGAATGGACACCTGGACTTGTTCCTCCGCTTCCTCCTGGGCCTCTCTCTGGAGACCAATCAGATTCTCCTATGAGGTCTGCTTGGACAGACAGGAAGCAGCTTACAGACCAATAAGAAAACAGTGTCTTACATCAAGAAGAAGATAGGTGAAGGTCTCTCTCCAGAGAGAAGCATCAATGTGTTCCACTGTCTGAATGAGCTGAACGACCATTCTCTAGTGGAGGAGATCCAACAGTACCTTACATCAGGACGACTCTCCAGAAAATCTCTCTCCCCTGCTCAGTGGTCAGCTCTGGTCTTCATCTTACTGTCATCAGAAGAGGAGCTGGACGTGTTTGACCTGAAGAAATACTCTGCTTCAGAGGAGGGTCTTCTGAGGCTGCTGCCAGTGGTCAAAGCCTCCAAAAAATCTCTGTAGGTGTACATTAACATGTATTACAATACACACAATACAATATACTCCTAATACTAGGATTAAGAAGTTAAAATAACATACAAACCATGTCTGTAGGTTCACTAATAACATGTATTACAATACACAAATAATATACATACTAATAGAATATAAAAGTTATAATAACATGCAAAATATGTGTGTAGGTTCACTAATAACATGTATAACAATACACAAAACACAATATTCATGTTAATCAAATAAACAAATATGAATAGGCTACAGAAGAATATTGAAATATTGTGTAACCAGGGTGAAGAGACAAACTCCTAAAAGCTCGATTTATTATGAAATAAATGAGGAAAGCCAAGACTTAATAAGATCAGTTTTTAATAGTTAAATACAGCTGTATTTTTTTAACTGATTTGCTCGCGGTAAGAGTGAAGAGTCTATCGCGTTGCCACGCCTGTTTAGTACAGTCTGGAGCAAAAATGACTGCGCGCAGAACTAACACATCCATGCACACAAATCATTATTGTAAACACTAACTGCACTCGCGCTCAGTAGTTCTCTGATCGCGAGAGCAATAATAAAGCCTGTGAGGAAGAAACGATTCATTGAGCGCGCACGTAAAGTGAAGCAGCGCGCAACTGACGTCTCCGTGCGCACAAATGATATCTTTGATCTCGTGCTCGCACATAATATACATAATATTGGAATATAACTTCTAATAATATACAAAACATCTCTGTAGATTAACTTATAACATGTATTACAGTACAATACATAATATACCTATTACTACAATTAAAAGTCAATTAATATACAAAACGATAACAAAACAACTATTCAATATTATACATTTTACACCCAATATTGAATAAGCGTAAGGATTTAATGTATCCAGTCATATATATTAGTTAAATTAATAAAGCATTTCTACTTAAAGATCACAGTTCCTAACATGTTGTGTTTATTTTGTGTGAAGGCTGAATGGCTGTCATCTGTCAGAGAGATGCTGTGAAGCTCTGGCCTCAGTTCTCAGCTCCAACTCCTCTAGTCTGAGAGAGCTGGACCTGAGTACCAATGATGTGCAGGATTCAGGAGTGAAGCTGCTCTCTGCTGGACTGGGGAGTCCACACTGTACACTGGAAACTCTCAGGTCAGTTTTATTTAATGCACAGTTACACCACAAGGTTCATATCAGAAGACATTTATCAGATTTACAACCATAAATTGTACAAGGCATGAAAATGTTATTTTCATAGGAATGACTCAACATATTTATATTTGTGTTGTCATGACAGATTAAGGGGCACGGTATGTAGGGATAATGTACAGCTAGCCGGTCATTATTGTGAAATAAGCCCTACAGGGAGATGCAGGACGCTAACGCAAAATAAATAAATAATTTGACACAAAATATTAAATCACAAAATGTTTTTATTGATTAAATATTTATTTTAGTGCTTCCACTTTTTTTTAAAGTGTCTATTATATTATACGGTTGATGATAGCGTCCATAGCGACAGTGTGTTATTCATAGCAACACTTTGTTACACAGAAATATCTGACCCTAGATTGCTGTGAATGACCAATCAGAATCAAGTATTCAACAGCGTTGTGAAAAACATTTGACAGTTTTTTAAGTTGTATAAATTACATAATTATGTTTTAGTCCTAAACAACAGATAGCCCTGCTGAACATTCATTTATGATTCTTCATAACGTATTTCTACCTATTTTAAACCTTTAGTGTCTTATTTCCTGTTTTAATTAGAGGGGCTTTTAATTTGAAAGCGAATCGTGGGTACTTACGCGCGCTTTAGTAGAGAGGAAAAACGGTCAAATGAAAACTCAAACAGTGAATTATTTAATGTATATTCACCCCCCGAAGAGGCACAAGCTTAGTATGTGTTGTAATGCTGTAATGTTAACATGTGGTTTGTGTCTTAAAGTAGTTTGAACTATAATAACTCTTCCTTACGGTTTGTTTAGTTGAGCTAACAATAGTGCTAGGCTATTGTAATGGTCTGAAACTGTGATAATTAAGCTAGCTTATATATTATTGTTTTGAGTTTTGTAACCAGCTCTTATGTTGGTTTGTATGGTAATTAAGATAGCTTATATATTGTTTTGTAACCAGCTCTTACGTTGGTTTGTATGCTAATTAAGGTAGCTTATATATTGTTGTTTTGTGTTTTGTAACAGCTCTTACTGTCATGACACCCACCTATGGGCGCCGGCTGCCATTCCACCTCGTGCACTCTGCTTTCCACACCAGACATCAATTAAACAATCACCGCACTCTACTTAATCACCAGTCTTCCTAGCAGCCGGTGCCAGATCGTTGTTTAACCACCTCGTGTTAGTTACTTTGTTCCAGTAAACAGATATCGTTATTCTCTCCCTGTCTATCCCTAACCTGTTCTTTTGGAAAATAAATCCTTTGGAATCTATCACATCTCCGCCTCGTAGTGTCCGCATTTGGGTTCTCGTCCTGTCAGCGTAACAGACAGCGTAACAGTACGATCTGGCCAATATGGACCCAGCGGACATTGATTCGTTACGGCAAGTAATCTCCAACCAAGGGGTTCGGCTTGGTCAACATGAGCAGGCGCTCCAGGAGTTCGCTACAACTCTCCAAGGGGTGACCCAGGCGCTCAGCGAGCTCCGCGCTTCGTTACCGTCCACCGGGACTCCGGCGTCTCAACCCGCCGTTTCGATTTCCCCGACGTCTTCCCGAGAACCTTCCATCCCCGCTCCTGAACGCTACAAGGGTGACCTGGGATCTTGCGGTGCATTTTTGGTACAGTGCTCCCTTGTTTTTGAGCTCTAGCCGCTCACCTATCCGTCCGAGAAGTCACGCATCGCTTATATAATCGAGGCGCTGAAAGGCGATGCCCTTGCCTGGGCTACAGCGTTGTGGGAGCGAGGGTTGGAGATTTGTTCCTCTTACTCGAGATTCACAGAGGAGATGTGCAAGGTCTACGATCATCCGATCAGAGGCAGAGAGGCTTCTCAACGTTTACTATCGATACACCAAGGAACGCGAAGCGTCGCTGAGTTCACGGTGGAGTCCCGCACCCTGGCTGCAGAGAGTGGGTGGAACGAAGAGGCTCTGCTGGGAGTTTTTTCGAGCGCGCTCTTTGACACCATCCGGGACGAGTTGGCGTCTTGAGATGATTCCCCGAGTTTGGACCACCTAATCTCCCTTGCCATTCGTTTGGATAACCGGCTGCGTGAACGACAACGCGAACGTACACTCCGGTATTCTCCTGTCTTCCGGCCACCTCCCCCTGGATTAACCCCAACCGGAAATGAACCCGCACGTTTTCCTGAACCTGAACCTATGCAGTTGGGCCGCACCCACCTCATGTCTGACGAGAGGGAGCGTCGTATGCGGTCTGGGGCCTGTTTGTATTGTGGTCATTCGGGCCATTATCGGTCCTCCTGTCCCATTCGACCGGGAAACGGTCCGGCTCGCCAATAACTCGAGGGGTTTTGGTGAGTCAAACGCTCAACCCCTCGGCTCCCCGACCTCTACTAGACGCCATCTTATCCTGGCAGGACCAATCCCAACAGCTCTCGATTCTCCTGGACTCGGGGGCAGACGAGTCTTTCATCGACCGTGAGCTGGTCAAACAACTGGGGATTGAAACTTCGCCTCTCGAGTCTCCACTAGAGGCCCAGGCACTCAATGGGAAACCTCTCGCCCGAGTGGAGCGTCGGACGTCACCCGTGTCCCTGTTGATCTCCGGTAATCATAGTGAGTATATCTCCCTTCATGTGATAGACTGTCCTTTCACCCCTGTAGTTCTGGGTTTGCCTTGGTTACAGATTCACAATCCCCATGTCGACTGGAGAGCGGGCCGCATAACGTCCTGGAGTCCATTCTGTCTTTCGCAGTGTCTCCGTTCTGCACAGTCCCCCTGTGCCTCTGAATCCCGAGCTCCGCCACTACCCCCTTCCGACCTGTCCTCGGTTCCAGAGACGTACCACGACCTCGCAGAGGTTTTCAGCGAGGCCCACGCCATGTCTCTGCCACCTCATCGCCCATATGATTGCGCCATTGATCTGCTTCCTGGAGCCCCCCTTCCTAGCAGTCGCTTATTCAACCTCTCTCGCCCGGAACGTGTATCCATGGAGCAATATATCCAGGAGTCTCTAGCAGCCGGGGTTATCCGTCCCTCGTCTTCCCCGGTTGGAGCAGGCTTCTTCTTCATCGCCAAGAAGGACCACTCTCTCCGCCCCTGTATTGATTACCGAGGCCTGAACAACATCACCGTTAAGAACAAGTACCCCCTACCCTTGATCAGCTCTGCCTTTATTCCCCTCCACGGCGCCACGATATTTTCAAAGCTCGACCTTCGCAACGCATATCATCTGGTCCGCATCAGGGAGGGGGATGAGTGGAAGACCGCATTCAACACACCCCTGTGACATTTTGAGTATCTGGTAATGCCATTCGGTCTCACCAATGCCCCCGGGGTCTTCCAAGCTCTTGTCAACGACGTCCTTCGTGACATGTTGAATCGTTCCGTCTTCATCTACTTAGACGACATCCTCGTTTTCTCCGAGTCGCTGGAGGAGCATAAGGTTCACGTCCGGCAGGTTCTCCAGCGGCTACTAGAGAACCGGCTATTCGTGAAGGCTGAGAAGTGCGAGTTCCACGTAACTTCCACTTCATTCCTGGGGTACATCATCGGCCAGGGACACGTGAGGATGGATCCTGCAAAGGTTTCAGCGGTGACCGAGTGGGCCACTCCCACTTCTCGCAAGAAGCTCCAGCAGTTCCTGGGCTTCGCCAACTTCTACCGGCGTTTCATCCGTGGCTACAGCCAGGTCGCAGCACCCGTCACGGCCTTGACCTCAATTAGGAGGCGCTTCC
Source organism: Lota lota (assembly GCA_026745465.1). Classification (NCBI taxonomy): domain Eukaryota; kingdom Metazoa; phylum Chordata; class Actinopteri; order Gadiformes; family Lotidae; genus Lota; species Lota lota. The sequence goes on along the minus strand of JACYXH010000469.1, from coordinate 4,073,275 downwards.
TGTTGACTCCGGAGGCCGAAACAGCGTTCGCAGCCCTCAAGAAGCGCTTCGTCTCTTCTCCGATCCTCATTCAACCCAACCCCGCCAACCAGTTCGTTGTGGAGGTCGACGCTTCTGACACCGGCGTGGGCGCGGTTCTCTCCCAGCGCTCCTCCTCAGATCAGAAGATGCCCCCGTGCGTCTTTTTCTCTCGCCGCTTGACGCCTCCCGAGAGGAATTATGACGTAGGCAACCGAGAGCTACTGGCCGTAAAATTTGCGCTGGAGGAATGGCGACACTGGCTGGAGGGCGCCGAACTGCCATTCGTTGTCTGGACCGACCACCGGAATCTTGAATACATACAGTCAGCTAAGAGACTAAACTCCCGGCAAGCCAGATGGGCCCTATTCTTTGGCCGTTTCAGGTTTACCTTAACCTACCGCCCAGGATCTCGAAATATCAAACCCGACGCTCTCTCCCGACTCCACTCTCCCGAAGACTCCAGACCGGATCCCGAGCCCATTCTTCCGCCCACTTGCCTAGTCGCGGCTCTCACATTAGAGGTCGAATCAGCCGTAATTCAGGCCCAGAGAGATCAGCCTGACCCTGGTAATGGTCCTCTCAATCGCTTATTCGTCCCGGATTCAGAACGCACAAGAGTCCTTTCTTGGGCCCACGCCTCCAAACTATGCTGCCATCCACGTGTGACCCGTACCCTGGACTTTGTTCGCCGTCGCTTCTGGTGGCCAACCATGAACGTGGATGTCCGTTCATTCATCGTGGCTTGTTCCACCTGCGCTCGCAACAAGACCTCCACCCAACCCTGCTCCGGCTTACTTCGTCCCCTCCCCATTCCCAGTCGTCCTTGGTCCCACATAGATCTGGACTTCGTCACCGGTCTCCCCCCTTCGGAAGGGAACACCACTATACTCACAGTGATCGAGCGCTTTTCCAAGTCCGCCCATTTTCTAGCCCTCCCAAAACTTCCCTCTGCCAGGGAGACCGCGGATCTCCTTGTTTCCCACGTCTTCCGTCAGCATGGTATCCCGGTAGACGTCGTTTCGGACCGAGGTCCTCAGTTCACCTCCCAAGTCTGGCGCGCCTTCTGTACAGCCTTGGGGATCTCGGTCAGTCTTTCCTCGGGATACCATCCCCAGTCCAACGGCCAGTCGGAGAGGGTTAACCAGGAGATGGAGGACACCCTTCGCTGCATCACAGAGACCAACTCCGCGACTCGGAGCTCTCAACTCGCTTGGGTGGAGTACGCACACAACACCCTTGTGAACGCCTCCACATGTCTCTCCCCCTTTATGTGCTCTCTGGGGTACCAGCCACCCCTGTTTCCCTCCCTGGAGGCAGAGATCTCTGTTCCCTCGGTCCAGGCCCACCTGCAACGATGTCAGCGCACATGGAAACGCGCTCGGGCTGCGCTTCTCCAGGCATCGTCTCGCTCCCAGCGGCAAGCTAACAAGCATCGCCTTCCGGCCCCCCAGTACATCCCGGGCCAGAAAGTTTGGCTTCGATCCAAGGACCTCCCCCTGAAGGGGTTCAACCAGAAGCTCTCCCCCCGCTTCATCGGCCCGTTTCCTGTCGAGTCCATTGTTAATCCCTGTGCCGTCCGTCTCAAACTCCCCTCGTCTCTCCGTGTTCACCCCACCTTCCACGTCTCCCAGCTTAAGCCCGTCTCCTCCAGCCCACTGTCGCCCCCCACCCCAGCGCCGCCACCCCCCCGGATGATCGATGACCACCCATCCTGGACAGTGCGTCGTCTCTTAGACGTGCGTCGTCGCGGCCGGGGCCACCAGTACCTTGTGGACTGGGAGGGGTTTGGACCAGAGGAACGCTCCTGGGTTCAGCGGAGTCACATCCTTGACCCTACTCTCATTAAGGACTTCCACCGTCTGCACCCTGACCACCCTGTGCGTCCGCCTGGAGGCGTCCGTAGAGGGGGGGGTACTGTCATGACACCCTCTTCCACCACCTAGGGGCGCCGGCTGCCATTCCACCTCATGCACTCTGCTTTCCACACCAGCCTTCAATTAAACAATCACCGCACTCTACTTAATCACCAGTCTTACTAGCAGCCGGTGCCAGATCGTTGTTTAACCACCTCGTGTTAGTTACTTCGTTCCAGTAAACAGATATCGTTATTCTCTCCCTGTCTACCCCTAACCTGTTCTTTTGGAAAATAAATATTTTGGAATCTATCACATCTCCGCCTCGTAGTGTCCGCATTTGGGTTCTCGTCCTGTCAGCGTAACAGACAGCGTAACACTTACGTTGGTTTGTATGGTAATTAAGGTAGCTTATATATTGTTGTTTTGTGTTTTGTAACAAGCTCTTACGTTGGTTTATATGGTAATTAAGGTAGCTTATATATTGTTATTTTGTGTTTTGTAACCAGCTCTTACGTTGGTTTGTATGGTAATTAAGGTTGGTTATATAGTGTTGTTTTGTGTTTTATAACCAGCTCTTATGTTGGTTTGTGTGGTAATTAAGGTAGCTTATATATTGTTGTTTTGTAACCAGCTCTTACGTTGGTTTGTATGGTAATTAAGGTCGCTTATATATTGTTGTTTTGTGTTTTGTAACCAGCTCTTATGTTGGTTTGTATGGTAATTAAGCTAGCTTATATATTGTTATTTTGTGTTTTGTAAACAGCTCTTATGTTGGTTTGTATGGTAATTAAGCTAGCTTATATATTGTTGTTTTGTGTTTTGTAACCAGCTCTTATGTTGGTTTGTATTGTAATTAAGGTAGCTTATATATTGTTGTTTTGTGTTTTGTAACCAGCTCTTACGTTGGTTTGCATGGTAATTAAGGTAGCTTATATATTGTTTTGTAACCAGCTCTTACGTTGGTTTATATGGTAATTAAGGTAGCTTATATATTGTTATTTTGTGTTTTGTAACCAGCTCTTATGTTGGTTTTGGGTTTTCTAATAAATCTAAAATCATCAGTTCAGGTGTCAGACTTTCTTTAGGTGGGATATGCTACAAGCTGTATGTTGTATTATTATTCCACTCATCATGTAGTCAGACAGTTCTTCATACAACTCTATTTTTAAGGAAAATATAATAATAATTTGTGTTTTAATAATTGAACATCTATGTTACATCAATATCTTAATATTCAAATATGCAGTTTATTAACATTACTTCTATTTTATTGCATGCATGTAAAAATACTTTGTTATAATTATGATTAAACATTTAATCACAGTTCCTAACATGTTCTGTTTACTTTGTGTGAAGGCTGAAGGGCTGTCATCTGTCACAGAGATGCTGTGAAGCTCTGGCCTCAGTTCTCAGCTCGAACTCCTCTAGTCTGAGAGAGCTGGACCTGAGTACCAATGATCTGCAGGATTCAGGAGTGAAGCTGCTCTCTGCTGGACTGGGGAGTCCACACTGTACACTGGAAACTCTCAGGTCAGTTTGACTCAATGTGCAAACAGTTACACCTCAAGGTTCATATCAGAGGACATTTAACAGATTTACATCCAGAAAGTTAATAGGCATGAATATATTATTTTCATAGGAATAACTCAACATATTTATATTTATGTTGCCGTGACAGTATAAGTATACATTATATTCTTAGTTTGTTTGTGATGGTTTAATGTGTATGTTGTATTACATTCTTATTATCGTGTAATCATACAGTAAGGTGGGGTTTAGAGTTGTTAAGTAAATTTGAATAACTGCCTATTCATAAAACTATTTTTAAGTGAAGTATAATGACAACTTTTGTTTAATAGATGTCACATAGATGTTAAATTATCTCTTAATATTTAAAGATCTAGGTTATAAATATTGTTTCAATTTGTTTTTGTATGTAAAAAGACTTTGGTTACAATTCTCATAAAACTTTTAATCACAGTTCCTAACATGTTGGGTTTATTTTGTGTGAAGGCTGAATGTCTGTCATCTGTCAGAGAGATGCTGTGAAGCTCTGGCCTCAGTTCTCAGCTCCAACTCCTCTAGTCTGAGAGAGCTGGACCTGAGTACCAATGATGTGCAGGATTCAGGAGTGAAGCTGCTCTCTGCTGGACTGGGGAGTCCACACTGTATACTGGAAACTCTCAGGTCAGTTTTACTCAACGTGCAAACAGTTACACCACAAGGTTCATATCAGAGGACTCAGCTTATAACTCAGTACCTGCGATGATCACATTCATGACTTTGGTATCATTGGAAATGTTACACCTTGTTGTTTAGATGAATATTGTAAAGCATCCATATGCTTGCAACTTTTCAATTATCAATTTAAATATGAACACATTATAATAATAGTTCCCCACCACCATCCCTCGTATACGGGACATTGATAGTTAAGAACAGGGTGAACTATAGGGGGTCTCGGGAGGGTCTGAGACCCCTAGTTGGACACCTAATTCCCCCTAAAAGCCTCAACAGCAACATTTTGGAGGGTCTCTGGGAAAATCTTAAAGAATGTATTTGAAACTTGCAATTTTCACACAAAATATATTTTTAGAAGCTTACTATGTTCAGTATTTATTATTCAAATTGCTAAACATTTATTCCCAAATATCAATAGGCCACAGAAAAATATTGTTATATTTTGTAACCAGAGGGAAGAGACAAACTCATAAAAGCTATATTTGTTCTGAAATAATAAATAAGGAAAGCCAAGAATATATAATATGTGTTTATTAAATACAGCTGTATTCAAATATATAGCTATATTTATAACTAAGTTAGTGTTGAAATGTAAGATACATTCATAAAAATACGTTCATTGTTAGTAACAGCTTACTCACTATTTTAAAACATTTGAACCTTGTTCATTCAGTACATTTGGTTCTATTTCATGTAGGCTACGCCGTCTAGGCTTCGCCTTATGGGCTTGTCCCATGCGCGCACTCGCGTGCACTGAAAAATTTCAGCAATGCACCAATCAACGTGGGCACAGCCCACACTTCCCACGGCACCGTGTATATAACGCGGCGCACAGCTGCGTTCGTCCTCTTTTTTCTTTCAGCATTTGTACCAACAAAACATGATGACTTCATGCAGCAGCGGCGCGGCGGCATCTGCGGAGGTACGGCCCTTTTCAGGGCCTCTCTGCTCCTCTTGCCCGGCGATCCTTGCTCCGGACGACGGGCACGTCATGTGTTTCCGTTGCCTCGGTGCGGAGCACGCCATGGCAGCCTTTTCAGGCTCCGGCTCCTGCGCCGCCTGTACCACCCTACCTCAAGAGGTTCTCCTCTCGAGGCACCTGTTTTTTTCCCCGTCGGTGGAGCTAGCGGACGCCATCGATATCTTCGACGCCGTGGCGACACCGGGGGAAGACGAGGACTACGACCTCGATGTGGACTCCGCGTCGGGGACTTCCTCAAGGCCTTCAGGGGTTTTGCCCCCGGAGAAGCCGCATCATTTCGCCGACCTGTTCGGCGATATCATGGGCGAGGCAGCGGCCATCAAGGGCGTCGCCATGCCACCTCCGCCGCCCTCCCCGGAACTGGACGACATGCAGGGGGACTATTTTAGGCCTCCTTCGTCGACCAGACGGCCTACTATATGCCCTCTGTTTCCACCCGTTCAGCGGTATCTTACCGCGGCGGCTGTGGACCCGTCCTCCCTTAAGGCCCCGGTGAAGGCGTTCACCGATTTCACCAGGGTGGAGGGGTGGTCCGCCACACAGGCGAGGGGGATACCTCGCCTGGAGCCTCCTCTGGCAGCGCTCCTCTGTCCGGGCGCCGGATGGCGTCCGAACGAGAAGCCGCTGCCCCCCGACCGGCTTCTCAAGCAGCTCGCTGCCTTGTGGGACAGATCCTTTGTCTGCGCCTCACAAGCAGCGGCGGCCGTGAACAACATTGCCCTGCTTTCCTCTGCCCTGTCGGCCATGACAGTTGGCAAGGATTCGTTCGGGCAGAGCGACGTGGAGAAGGTCGCTAGATTCTCCGGCGCTGTCCTCCAGCTTTGCCAGCCGGTGGCGGTTACTGCCGGACGTCAGATGGCGTGGGCGACCATGGGTCATCGAGCCATGTGGCTGTCCTTCTCCTCTGTCCCTGACAGAGAAAGGGCGGGCCTTATCCAGGGTCCGTTGGCCGCGGACGGACTCTTTGGACCTCGGTTCGCAGAGGTTCTCGCCCACCTCCAGTCCGTCCGTGAAAATCGTTCCCGGTTCGGGCCGATTCTCACGGGCTCCTCCTACCAGGCCAGCGGGAGCAGTCGGGCCAGCAGGAAGCGGGGTCGACCACGTCCTCAACGGGCCACACCGCCGCCTCCAGCGCCGACGCCGCCTCCGCAGCAGCGCCAGGCAGCGAAGGGGCAGAAAGCACGGAAGCTGGCGCCCACGTGGGACCGACCTACGTCTTTTTCCTTCCCCAATAAAGAATTGAAAGCCCGTTCGACCGAACGGCAGTACATCTTTAAGGAGCTGTGCCCTTTAAGCCGACCACGCCCTGCGCCTGTCGTGCATTCCTGCTCCCCTCAGCCTCTCCCTCCCTCTCAGCCTAGTGGCTGTGGGGCGGCGGCTAGGCAGTGTAGTATAGCCAGGGGGTCGTCCGCTTCCATGCGGCGTCCCCGTGCGCTTCATGAGCGGGTTGAAGACTCGTCGCACGAGGCCGTCTATGCGGCTTCGTGCTACAGTCTTCCAGACCCCGACTTTGCCCCCCCAACCTCCGCTCTACAGTCTGATGACTGTGGGAAGACGTCGGAGCTGATAGCCGTGGGCACGGCGAGCGAGCAAGCTGTGGGTCCGCTCTCTGCAGCGGTTTTCCCGCTCGCAGGGGCTCCCTCCCCTCCCTTTCGAGGTACGCCCCCCTTGGTTCACACGCAGTGTGAAGGCGGTAGGGGCCGAGGAATACATAGCATTCCTGGACAACGTTCCTCAGCTGGATGCTCGCCCTCTCACCGAGCGCCATGCGCGTTGGCGAGAGCGATGCGTTTTACCCGCGTGGTTGGACAACACGTTGAGGTGGGGCCACCCCATACAGTTCAAGCACCGTCCCCCACCCTTTATGGGGTTGGTGGAGACGAGGCTGCAGGATCCAGCCGCGAGCACGGCTCTGGCAGCGGAGGTGGTCCGTCTCTTGGGGAAGGGGGCTGTCTCTGTCGTTCCCCCCCTCGAGTCACGCCTAGGGTTTTACTCCCGCTACTTCCTGGTTCCCAAGAAGTCGGGGGAGATGAGACCCATTCTGGATCTTCGCGTCTTCAACAGTTTTGTTGCCGCGAGGAACTTCAGAATGCTCACCACCAGAGCGTTGCTCCGGTGTGCGAGAGAGGGCGACTGGTTCACATCCCTGGATCTCAAGGATGCGTACTTCCACGTCCCCATTCTCCAGGCTCACAGGAAATTTCTCCGCTTCGCCTTTATGGGCGTGGCGTACGAGTACCAGTGCCTGCCGTTCGGTTACTCTCTGGCCCCACGCACGTTTTCAAAGTGCGTAGAGGCAGCGCTGGGAACGCTCAGGCGTCAGGGAAAGAGAGTTCTCTTTTACCTCGACGACCTACTGATTCTAAGCGACTCAGAGGAAGCTGCGAGAAGAGACACCATGACGGTGATAAATCATCTCTCCGCGTTTGGTTTCGCCATCAACTGGGTAAAGAGCTCTCCGCTCCCCAGCCGCCGGCTAGTCTACTTGGGGCTTTGCCTAGACTCCGTCACGTTCACAGCGACGCTCTCGCCTCCTCGGCGAGATGCTGTCCTGTTGGCGCTCTCCCGTTTTCACACTCGCGGAAGAGTGACCGCACTGTCCGTCATGCACCTGTTGGGACTGATGGCAGCTGCTCACCATGTGGTGCCCCTGGGTCTGCTCTTTATGCGCAGACTACAGCGGTGGTTTGCTCGCCAGAGACTGGACCCCAAGAGACACAAGCGCAGGCTACTGTCAGTTCCTCGCTCGGTGTCTCCAGACCTGAGATATTGGGGGAGTTCCCCGGCTATTCTCAGAGGGGTTCTCCTAGGCAGAGTCACGTCTCACGTGGTGGTCTTCACGGACGCCTCGTTGACGGGTGGTGGAGGAACGTGCCTTTCCCACTCGGTCGGAGGCGAGTGGCCGACTCTCCCCACTCCGCACATAAATGTGCTGGAGCTCATCACGGTGAGGAAAGTGCTTGTACACTTCTCTCACCTGGTGTGCGGCCGCCACGTTCTGATCCGAATGGACAGCGTGTCAGCGGCGGCATACATAAACAAACAAGGGGGAGTGCGCTCCGCTGCTCTCCACCGAGCAGCAGTCGAGCTCTGGCTGTGGGCTCATCAGAACCTGCTCAGCCTGAGAGCCCTGCATATCGTGGGCGCCCTGAACTTTGGGGCGGACCTCATGTCTGGCGGCGGTCCCCGCCGAGACGAGTGGCGTTTACATCACGACATTGTCAGGCTGATCTGGCAGAGGTTCGGGATGGCTCAGGTGGACCTTTTTGCGTCCAGAGAGAACACCCACTGCAGTCCGTGGTTCTCTCTCAGCCCTCAGGATCTTCCCCCGTTGGGGTGGATGCGATGGCGCACGCACCGTGGCCGCGGACTCTCTTATATGCATTCCCGCCGCTTCAACTAATCCATCCTCTCCTGGAACGGGTCAGGCAGGAGGGATTGTCCCTCATTCTAGTGGCCCCGGAGAACCGCTCAGCTCTGTGGTTCCCAGAGCTCGCGGCGCTCTCTTGCACGGAGTCGTGGCCGGTACCGATCAGACCGGACGCGCTTTCACAGGCTCACGGGACGGTGTACCACCCGCCCGATGTGACGGGTCGGTTATTGGTTTGGCTTCCGAGAGGTTGATTCTGCAAGGCAGAGGTCTGCCAGCGTCAGTTATCAACACTATTCAGAGTGCTCGCGCGCCTTCCACTTCCTCCCTTTACGCGGTGATGTGGGGCGCTTTCTCTACGTGGTGTGACCTCAACCACGTTATCCCATCTCTCTGTGAGGTGGGAAGCGTGCTGGGGTTCCTTCAGTGTTTACTGGAGAAAGGTTTGGCTTTCTCCACCATCAAAGTCTATGCGGCAGCCATTTCGGCTGGCCACGCAGGATATGACTGAAAACCGGTTATCAGTCACCCACTAGTCAAGAGATTCTTGCGTGGGGTTAGACGTGTTAAACCTGCTTTCTCATGTGCTTGCACCGCGTTGGGATCTTCCTACCATTTATCCAAGGACCCTTTCGAGCCTCTGTCTCAACCCCCTTTGGATGTCATTTCCTTTAAAACTGCGCTCTTATTGGCGTTGGTTTCTGCCAAACGTGTCGGTGAGTTGGCCGCACTGTCTGTCAGCCCGAGCTGCTTGTTATTGAACGAGGACAGCTCCTTCGCGCTACTTAGACCCAATCCTGCGTTCCTCCCCAAGAACATTCTCAGTTCTTTTCGGTCGAGGGATATTGTGCTTAAGGCTTTTCACCCCCCGCCTCATACTAGTGAAGCGGAGGCGGAGTTGCATCTCCTGTGCCCGGTGCGGGCATTGGCTATGTACGTGAAACGATCAGCTGAGTTTCGCTCCACACAACAGTTGTTTGTGTGTTATAGCGACGCTGCCAAGGGTCGCGCTCTTTCTAAGCAGCGTCTGTCCCACTGGATATGTGAGGGTGTCTGCTTGGCCTACACTCGGCAGGGCTTAGCGCCACCTTTGGGTGTTAGAGCTCACTCTGCACGAGGGATGGCCGCTTCGTCGGCGCTATTCAGGGGCATTTCGGTAGAAGACATTGGCGCGGCTGCGTCATGGTCTTCCCCCGATCCTTTTATTCGTTTCTACATGTTAGACATGTCTTGGGGCTCACTCGGCCACTCTGTGTTGGAGTCGGGCTCCCTCTCTACGAATTAGATATTGGTTTATCGTTCATCAGAGCCTGTTACGCTCGTGATGTCGCTCAGCATCATTCACCCGATGGTGTTCCAGCGTGGGTACTGAGCTCAGGAGTGACAGGTTATTATTACTCTGATTACGGTTCGTAACCGGCGTTTTATATCCTGTCCTCTATTATTAAACATTGCACAACAGGTTCCTCCTTTCGCCTCTTGAGCGTAGGTAGGAAGGGCCTTGTTGCTCGTTGCTATTGGTAGCTTGGTTTTCTTCCTAGCTCCGCCCCTATGGTAGCGGACGTAGGAGAAGCCTTGTTGCTCTGTATTCCCCCTTTTCATGTTCATTGAAATACGGGTTGAGTCAGAGTTACAGACTCACTCTATTCTCTTTATCATCGCTTTGCGTGTTTTTAAGAGAATCCAGGGTTTCTTATTTAGCTGTTGTGTTTTGCACATCTTCAGCTTTTTGAGTCTGATGTGCCCTGTGACGTAGGTCTTTATTTTTGTGACTTGGGTCCAGCAGGAGTATATTTATCGGGCTCCGCTTGCAGCTACATCTTAGCCCATAAGGCGAAGCCTAGACGGTGTAGCCTACATGAAATAGAACAATAGTTATGTTATTATAACTCTAGTTCTATGATTGTAGGCGTAGCCGTCTAGTTTCCCACCTGCTGTACCCTCCAAATGCTGAAAAAATAGCTGGGAGGACGAACACAGCTGAAATATTTTCAGTGCACGTGAGTGCGCGGACGGGACAAGCCCAGAAGGCGAAGCCTAGATGGCTACGCCTACAATCATAGAACTAGAGTTATAATAACATAACTGTCGTTTCTTTCTCCGTCGTCTCCTCTCCCTATAACGGTACCGGGACTTTGTTTTGCTCGCGTTAAGAGCTAAGAATCTATCGTTTTGCGACACTGAGCCCGTACAGGCCTGTAACGTTTATGGCGGCATATCACTGACAAAAGTCTCGAGCAAAAATGACACATCCGTGCACACAAATCATTATTGTAAACACTAACTGCACTCGCGCTCAGTAGTTCTCTGATCGCGAGAGCAATAATAAAGCCTGTGAGGAAGAAACGATTAATTGAGCGCGCACGTGAAGTGACGCAGCGCACAACTGACGCCCCCGTGCGCACAAATGCTGTCTTTGCTCTCGTGCTCGCACAGAATATACATAATATTGGAATATAACTTCTAATAATATACAAAACATCTCTGTAGATGTACTGATACCATGTATTACAATGCAATACACTATATACACAATACTACAATCAAATGTAATTAACATACAAAACTAACATTTTACATCCAATACTGAAGAAACATAAGGATCTAATGTATTGACTAGAATATATTAGTTAAATTAATAAAAGATTTCTAATAAAAGATTTCAACACAATTCCCTCATTAGGTTAAATGTTAAAGAGGTAAGTTATTTTAAACCCAGTTCCTAACATGTTGTGTTTATTGTGTGTGAAGGCTGAATGGCTGTCATCTGTCAGAGAGATGCTGTGAAGCTCTGGCCTCAGTTCTCAGCTCCAACTCCTCTAGTCTGAGAGAGCTGGACCTGAGGACCAATGATGTGCAGGATTCAGGAGTGAAGCTGCTCTCAGCTGGACTGGGGAGTCCACACTGTACACTGGAAACTCTCAGGTCAGTTATCAGCCTCTTCTTCAAACTGTGTCTTTGGGCTTGTTTAATATGTAAGGGATGATCCACGACTAGGTTGGCTGTTATGGAAAAAGTATGTTATGTATGTTATATGTTATGTAACTCTGGCCAGCTGATGTGAGGGTTAGGGGTTGCTGTCCTGTTAACTGCTAGTATGTTATGTATGTTATATATTATGTAACTCTGGCCAGCTGATGTGAGGGTTAGGGTTAGGGGTTGCTGTCCTGTTAACTGCTAGTATGTTATGTATGTTATATGTTATGTAACTCTGGCCAGCTGATGTGAGGGTTAGGGTTAGGGGTTGCTGTCCTGTTAACTGCTAGTATGTTATGGATGTTATATGTTATGTAACTCTGGCCAGCTGATGTGAGCTCAGGAGTTGTCATTAGTGTAGACATGGTGATGAGGCTCTAGCCGTGCTGTGATCTGAATATAATGCACACCTCACCACTACCATCACGTGGTATAGTGATTCATATGGAACATTAAAGATGTCCTTTATTAACATCACATTAGTTTGGTGCAAGTGCTGCTCATGTCCAATGCATTTCTGTTGCTCCTTTCCCTGCTGACAAAACACTCCCTGGTTATACACAATGTTACAATACACTTTATTAAAGTGTGTGTGTGTGTGTGTGTGTGTGTGTGTGTGTGTGTGTGTGTGTGTGTGTGTGTGTGTGTGTTTGTAGGTTGTCTGGCTGCCTGGTCACACAGGAAGGCTGTGCTTATCTGGCCTCAGCTCTGAGCTCCAACCCCTCCCATCTGAGAGAGCTGGACCTGAGCTACAATCACCCAGGAGACTCAGGAGTTACGCTGCTCTCTGCTGGACTGGAGGATCCACGCTGGAGACTGGACACTCTCAGGTATGGAGAGGACAGCTCACCACTCAGGGACAATGTCTCCTACAAGGATTCAACCAGCTGCTAGATGAAGTCGTTTGAAAACGCAGCTGGAACTCATGTTGTGTAGAAAGTGATGAGACAGCAGATGATGAAGGTGAATGTTTCAACATGCTGCTCTCACTTTGTTTCCCCCCCAGTGTGGAGCACGGTGGAGTGTGGAGGCTGAAACCAGGTGTAAAGAAGTGTAAGTGTCTGTTTAGTTAGATTTATCACAACACACACTAACTATTGAGATGGAAAGTCCATCCACACAGCAGGAGGTGACGTCCGTTCATTCAGATGCGTACTTGTGTATACGTATGTATAGCTATGTGTCCGTGGGTTTATGTATGTCTAGTATGTTTGTGGATGTATGAGTACATGTATATGTATATATAGTATGTACGTGTATGTATGAGTACATGTCTATGTAGTATGTACGTGTATGTATGAGTACATGTCTATGTATATATAGTGTGTATGAACCAGTTCTATGGCTCCAACAGTTCATTTCCAGCCTGTATGTGAGCTCAGCTTGTTCAGTCTGTTGGTCACACTGGTGTCGCTTTGAAGGTTGAGTGCAATGTATGTGTATTGGGAAATCCAAAATTTTAATATCGTGAACGATTTTACAGGTATCGCTTAGATTTTTCATTGGACTAATTAGCTCATCATGCTGAACATTTTGATGTATAATATGTGTATGTAGTGTAAACATTGTTTATACATTTTCCGTGGTTTCAATGTTTTGATTGGGACAGCCACTCACACACACATAGGATTTCCATGTAACTTTTAATTATTGATTATCAATTGCTTAGAAAACCTATAGCACATGATTCCACTATAATACCTACCATGATATTTATTTTGTTTTTCTATGTTAATGCATGAAGAGTAGCTAGTGACCAAAGAAATTGTCTGAAAGAGAATAAAAGTAAGTATGCAAGAGAACAGTAGTAGTGATGATGATGATGATGATGATGATGATGATGATGATGATGATGATGATGATAATGAAGATGAAGAATGGTTCAGCAGCTAATCATGTCTTGTTCTCCCGTCAGATGCCTGTGAACTCACACTGGACCCAAACACAGCCCACAGACGACTCTCTCTGTCTGAGGACAACAGAAAGGTGAGGCTGGTTGGAGAGGAGCAGTCGTATCCTGATCACCCAGAGAGATTTGCCTCCTATCCCCAGGTGTTGTGTAGAGAAGGTTTGACTGGCCACTGTTACTGGGAGGTGGAGTGGGAAAGAGGTGTTGTTATAGGAGTGACATACAGAGGAATCACAAGAAGAGGAGGGTGTCGTGACAGCTGGCTTGGATGGAACAACAAGTCCTGGAGTCTTTATTGTCATGATGGTGGTTACACTGCCTGGTACAATGGTAGTTGTACAGTCATACGTCTCCCCCCCACTGGCTCTAACAGAGTAGGAGTGTATCTGGACCGGCCTGCTGGCACTCTGTCCTTTTACAGAGTGTCCCCAGATGCAGGAGGGTCCTCAGACACACTGACACACATCCACACCTTCCAGTCCACCTTCACCCAGGAGGACCTCCTCCCTGCGTTTAGGTTATGGGGGGGTTGTGCCTCAGTGTCTCTGTGTCGGTTGTAGCCACACACACACACATAGTAAACATGAACACACACAGGGTTGGAGTAATAATAAGAGCAGAGAAGAGAAGAGAGAGAGAGAGAGAGAGAGAGAGAGAGAGAGAGAGAGAAGAGAGAGAGAGAGAGAGAGAGAGAGAGAGAGAGAGAATCTCATTGCAGCCAGTTATTTACTACTACTTTCTATTCAGTGTATTAATGTTGGCTGATACATGTAGTGGCTTCTTCCTCCATATGCTTGCGGCTAACGCCTACAACAGGCTTATAGTACGTGGCGTCTAGTATTCTAGTTTTCATTCTATTCTAGTGCAGCCATACTTTCATTTAGGAAAGAATAAGGGCGTAATTCTTTAGGAAATCATGTTTCTTTAGCCTAGTTATCTCCTTAATGTGAATAATACTCACTTAATTGAAAGAAGCATTATTTGTGATTCAAATATTGGTTGTTGGTAATGTATTAGCGAACCCCACAGATGTTTAATTGTACTGCTTTCACCTACTGGCTCCCATGTAACACACACACACACAGTACAAGCACACACATAGTACACAAGCACACATAGTACACACAAAGACACATAAATACACACAGAGGTTATATTTACTTCAGTAATTTTTTTAATAAATTTCATGTAAGAGAAGTTTTAATGCATCATCCTTTTCACTTTTACTCATGTATATTTGTGAATAAAAAACTTTGACAGACAGAGATTTCTTGTGGCTGTATTTGCCTTCATTCGTGTTATTTTGTAAAGATGTAATGTGTTATTGTTTTATTTGAAGGGATACATGCTATTTTATATTTTGTTAATGTCTATTGGACAAGCATATACAATGTAATATTTGTCTATTTACATTCATCTTGCTCTGCTTATTACAACAACAAATCATTTGGTATGAAGTAACTCAGTACTTGAGTAGTATTTTCACTAGATACTTTCTTACTCTTCCTCAAGTCATTTTCTGATGACTACTTTGACTTCTACTTGAGTTATTATTACACACATGTGTAATGTGTGTGTCTGTTATTACACACACACACACACACACACACACATGCATGCATGCATATGTTATGCCCATAGAGTGCAGCACACACACACACACACACACACATCCCCCCTCCCCACACACACACATTCCCCCACACACACACACACACATTCACTTACACAGATTTATATATATTCACTCACACACCCACACACATACATATGGATTCACACACACACATTCACACACACACACACACGCACACACACACATGAATACACACAGACGCACAGATTCACATACACACATTCACCTTCACATTCACACACATTCACACACACACACACACACACATACATACACACACGTGAATACACAGATTAATAAACACATACATATACACACACATGTTTTGTTGATGTAAATACATGATCTCAAATATACTCCAAATGCTGCATTTTTTGGGCTTCTGAAAAGTTTATCTTGATAAACCATGAAAGGAAGAGACTTTTAAGATCTTCCGTTGGGTTTTACATAGACTATATTTCTAATGTAAAATGTATTTTAAATATTGTTTGATGGTAAATCAAAACATGTTTATACTACAATACGTTTTCGATTTTAAGACATTAACAGTTTTGTTAAATATGAATTTTTTATTACTTTCAGAAGTGTAACATAGAACCTGATTTAAAGCAGATTTATTATTATATTCATAATGCAAGCGGTCTGTTGCAAAAGCTCTTGATTATGTTGTGAATGACTTTAAACAGAATTTTGAATCCTTGTGTTCTGTTGGGAACAACATAGCAGCAGAACATGTTCAGTTATTAAAGATATGTGCACACCTGTTTATGATTCGTAATGTATGCTACTTCTATTGTTTTAGTCCTTGTGTTTATTGTGTAAATGTAAGGGACTATTTTTCTGTTGTATTTGTTAATGAAGCATAACGGTAATAAACAACTCAGTGGATTCAACTGAATGTTCTTGTTTGTTCAGAAGATGGTTATTTTCATTTTAATACTAAATAATGCTAACAGATGTGGTTTAAGAATTTATCATAAATTATTTAAAAACTACAATATTATATCCCTCTCAGCCAAAAGGGGGCGCTGCAGCACCCTCAGTACCATACTTCCAGCAGCTATGTGTATCTGTATTCACTGAAGAGCCTTTGGTGCTCAACACACACCTCAACAAGCAGGTGAACAAGATATAATAAAAGGTTCATTCAAGGTAGGTTTGTTAAACCGTATTCATCTTTTCACCACAGTGACTGAATGACTCAGAGAATTGGAGACACACTTGCTGTCACTACACTGCGTCTTGCATTTCAACACAATTAAGGTGGAGTTTAGCTTTGGGTGGAGGTGTGTGAAGTGTGGAGGACAGGTGCAGCGAAACAGCCAACATCAGTCCTAACAAACCAATCATAATCTTTAGTTAAGTATTGATTATTTTAATGACTTCATCAGTCACACATATAAGTTGAACCGGAAACTTCCAACCGTGTTGTGGTTTAATTTGTAAAAATTATTTAGGAAATGACCGTGTATTGGAGACAAAAGACGGCAACTGCCAAACTAGCTGGTTTACTGACCGGAAGTAAACAGCGCCACCTGCAACAAGCCCCGCGAACTCATTACCATGGCAACCTAATTAGTACACCTACATGCAGGTGTGCATGGAAGCAAATCATAACGTTTTGAATTTTTAAAAGCCATTTAATTTAGTATATGGAAATGTAAAACACCATTGAATTCATAACATTGACATATTATACTTTGAAGCCAAAATCATCTGAATTCATTCGTTTTGAATTCACCTCGGCAATCGAGACTGAACGTGATGGAACAGACTGCTGTCATGGTGGTTATCTTGTGTTACGAGCTTTTTTGAAGCCCTGAAACCTACTGTGCTTATTGAGGCCCGACTTTGATTATACATAACTGACATAAACCGTACAATTTACCTGAGCCCCGTCCTTCTCCCTGTTGGCCATCGTTGGCTTTAATTCTCCGGCAGTTCTATTTCATGTAGGCTACGCCGTCTAGGCTTCGCCTTATGGGCTTGTCCCGTGCGCGCACTCGCGTGCACTGAAAATTTTCAGCAATGCACCAATCAACGTGGGCACAGCCCACACTTCCCACGGCACCGTGTATATAACGCGGCGCACAGCTGCGTTCGTCCTCTTTTTTCTTTCAGCATTTGTACCAACAAAACATGATGACTTCATGCAGCAGCGGCGCGGCGGCATCTGCGGAGGTACGGCCCTTTTCAGGGCCTCTCTGCTCCTCTTGCCCGGCGATCCTTGCTCCGGACGACGGGCACGTCATGTGTTTCCGTTGCCTCGGTGCGGAGCACGCCATGGCAGCCTTTTCAGGCTCCGGCTCCTGCGCCGCCTGTACCACCCTACCTCAAGAGGTTCTCCTCTCGAGGCACCTGTTTTTTTCCCCGTCGGTGGAGCTAGCGGACGCCATCGATATCTTCGACGCCGTGGCGACACCGGGGGAAGACGAGGACTACGACCTCGATGTGGACTCCGCGTTGGGGACTTCCTCAAGGCCTTCAGGGGTTTTGCCCCCGGAGAAGCCGCATCATTTCGCCGACCTGTTCGGCGATATCATGGGCGAGGCAGCGGCCATCAAGGGCGTCGCCATGCCACCTCCGCCGCCCTCCCCGGAACTGGACGACATGCAGGGGGACTATTTTAGGCCTCCTTCGTCGACCAGACGGCCTACTATATGCCCTCTGTTTCCACCCGTTCAGCGGTATCTTACCGCGGCGGCTGTGGACCCGTCCTCCCTTAAGGCCCCGGTGAAGGCGTTCACCGATTTCACCAGGGTGGAGGGGTGGTCCGCCACACAGGCGAGGGGGATACCTCGCCTGGAGCCTCCTCTGGCAGCGCTCCTCTGTCCGGGCGCCGGATGGCGTCCGAACGAGAAGCCGCTGCCCCCCGACCGGCTTCTCAAGCAGCTCGCTGCCTTGTGGGACAGATCCTTTGTCTGCGCCTCACAAGCAGCGGCGGCCGTGAACAACATTGCCCTGCTTTCCTCTGCCCTGTCGGCCATGACAGTTGGCAAGGATTCGTTCGGGCAGAGCGACGTGGAGAAGGTCGCTAGATTCTCCGGCGCTGTCCTCCAGCTTTGCCAGCCGGTGGCGGTTACTGCCGGACGTCAGATGGCGTGGGCGACCATGGGTCATCGAACCATGTGGCTGTCCTTCTCCTCTGTCCCTGACAGAGAAAGGGCGGGCCTTATCCAGGGTCCGTTGGCCGCGGACGGACTCTTTGGACATCGGTTCGCGGAGGTTCTCGCCCACCTCCAGTCCGTCCGTGAAAATCGTTCCCGGTTCGGGCCGATTCTCACAGGCTCCTCCTACCAGGCCAGCGGGAGCAGTCGGGCCAGCAGGAAGCGGGGTCGACCACGTCCTCAACGGGCCACACCGCCGCCTCCAGCGCCGACGCCGACGCCGCCTCCGCAGCAGCGCCAGGCAGCGAAGGGGCAGAAAGCAAGGAAGCTGGCGCCCACGTGGGACCGACCTACGTCTTTTTCCTTCCCCAATAAAGAATTGAAAGCCCATTCGACCGAACGGCAGTACATCTTTAAGGAGCTGTGCCCTTTAAGCCGACCGCGCCCTGCGCCTGTCGTGCATTCCTGTTCCCCTCAGCCTCTCCCTCCCTCTCAGCCTAGTGGCTGTGGGGCGGCGGCTAGGCAGTGTAGTATAGCCAGGGGGTCGTCCGCTTCCATGCGGCGTCCCCGTGCTCTTCATGAGCGGGTTGAAGACTCGTCGCACGAGGCCGTCTATGCGGCTTCGTGCTACAGTCTTCCAGACCCCGACGTTGCCACCCCAACCTCTGCTCTACAGTCTGATGACTGTGGGAAGACGTCGGAGCTGTTAGCCGTGGGCACGGCGAGCGAGCAAGCTGTGGGTCCGCTCTCTGCAGCGGTTTTCCCGCTCGCAGGGGCTCCCTCCCCTCCCTTTCGAGGTACGCCCACCTTGGTTCACACGCAGTGTGAAGGCGGTAGGGGCTGAGGAATACAGAGCATTCCTGGACAACGTTCCTCAGCTGGATGCTCGCCCTCTCACCGAGCGCCATGCGCGTTGGCGAGAGCGATGCGTTTTACCCGCGTGGTTGGACAACACGTTGAGGTGGGGCCACCCCATACAGTTCAAGCACCGTCCCCCACCCTTTATGGGGTTGGTGGAGACGAGGCTGCAGGATCCAGCCGCGAGCACGGCTCTGGCAGCAGAGGTGGTCCGTCTCTTGGGGAAGGGGGCTGTCTCTGTCCTTCCCCCCCTCGAGTCACGCCTAGGGTTTTACTCCCGCTACTTCCTGGTTCCCAAGAAGTCGGGGGAGATGAGACCCATTCTGGATCTTCGCGTCTTCAACAATTTTGTTGCCGCGAGGAACTTCAGAATGCTCACCACCAGAGCGTTGCTCCGGTGTGTGAGAGAGGGCGACTGGTTCACATCCCTGGATCTCAAGGATGCGTACTTCCACGTCCCCATTCTCCAGGCTCACAGGAAATTTCTCCGCTTCGCCTTTACGGGCGTGGCGTACGAGTACCAGTGCCTGCCGTTCGGTTACTCTCTGGCACCACGCACGTTTTCAAAGTGTGTAGAGGCAGCGCTGGGACCGCTCAGGCGTCAGGGAAAGAGAGTTCTCTTTTACCTCGACGACCTACTGATTCTGAGCGAATCAGAGGAAGCTGCGAGAAGAGACACCATGACGGTGATAAATCATCTCTCCGCGTTGGGCTTCGCCATCAACTGGGTAAAGAGCTCTCCGCTCCCCAGCCGCCGGCTATTCTACTTGGGGCTTTGCCTAGACTCCGTCACGTTCACAGCGACGCTCTCGCCTCCTCGGCGAGATACTGTCCTGTTGGCGCTCTCCCGTTTTCACACTCGCGGAAGAGTGACCGCACTGTCCGTCATGCACCTGTTGGGACTGATGGCAGCTGCTCACCATGTGGTGCCCCTGGGTCTGCTCTTTATGCGCAGACTACAGCGGTGGTTTGCTCGCCAGAGACTGGACCCCAAGAGACACAAGCGCAGGCTACTGTCAGTTCCTCGCTCGGTGTCTCCAGACCTGAGATATTGGGGGAGTTCCCCAGCTATTCTCAGAGGGGTTCCCCTAGGCAGAGTCACGTCTCACGTGGTGGTCTTCACGGACGCCTCATTGACGGGTTGGGGAGGAACGTGCCTTTCCCACTCGGTCGGAGGCGAGTGGCCGACTCTCCCCACTCCACACATAAATGTGCTGGAGCTCATCACGGTGAGGAAAGTGCTTGTACATTTCTCTCACCTGGTGTGCGGCCGCCACGTTCTGATCCGAACGGACAGCATGTCAGCGGCGGCATACATAAACAAACAAGGGGGAGTGCGCTCCGCTACTCTCCACCGAGCAGCAGTCGAGCTCTGGCTGTGGGCTCATCAGAACCTGCTCAGCCTGAGAGCCCTGCATATCGCGGGTGCCCTGAACTTCAGGGCGGACCTCATGTCTCGCGGCGGTCCCCGCCAAGACGAGTGGCGGTTCGGGATGGCTCAGGTGGACCTTTTTGCATCCAGGGAGAACACCCACTGCAATCTGTGGTTCTCTCTCAGCCCTCGGGATTTTTCCCCGTTGGGGGTGGACGCGATGGCTCACACACCGTGGCCGCGGGAACTCTTATATGCGTTCCCGCCGCTTCAACTAATCCACCCTCTGCTGGAGCTGGTCAGGCAGGAGGGATTGTCCCTCATTCTAGTGGCCCCGGAGAACCGCTCAGCTCTGTGGTTCCCAGAGCTAGCGTCGCTCTCTTGCACGGAGCCGTGGCCGGTACCGATCAGACCAGACGCGCTGACGCAGGCTCACGGGACGGTGCACCACCCACCCTATGTGACGGGTCGGTTGTTGGTTTGGCTTCTGAGAGGTTGATTTTGCAAGGCAGAGGTCTGCCAGCATCAGTTATCAACACTATTCAGAGTGCTTGCGCGCCTTCCACTTCCTCCCTTTACACGGCGAAGTGGGGCGCTTTCTCTACGTGGTGTGACCTCAACCACGTTATCCCATCTCGCTGTGAGGTGGGAAGCGTGCTGGGGTTCTGTAGTATATTGGGAATACTAATTAATAACTGGACGGTCACAGACTTGGCTCATAGCTCTTTATTGAAGGACCATGCAACAACTTCAGACTCCGGGGAGAGAGCGGTCAGTTCCTGTGCCCAACAATGGCACTACTGATCAGATGGTTTTTGAAACCGGTTCAAGCTGTTACTTATACGTTGAATTTGTTTGAATTTTAGTGGTCATATCCCGCTCTACAACATTCCTCCCCCCTTAAATCTGAACTAACCCGGTTAGTAAAATATCTGAATATTAAACACTATGTGAACACAATATAACATTTTCAACAACAGCAACCACAAATAAACAAATTCAACGTATAAGTAACAGCTTGAACCGGTTTCAAAAACCATAACAAAGGCCGTGTGAGTGTCCCATTTCTTTTTCATTTCAGATACACTCACATAATGTCTTTATTTGAAGCAAGGGTAGACTACCTTACTTCATAAAGGAGATAAGGGCGCATTCTAGCCCATAAGAAGGAATCTCCTTTACCTCCCAAACTCTCCAAAACGAGCTGGGGCTTTTCTTGTTCTTTGAGAGCGTCACAATTCCACTTTAGGTGAACCACCAGGCGCATTGATTTCCTCAGCAACAGGTGCATTGTCTGTTTGTGCCAGTGGTATACCTGTGTCCTGTGGCACCTCACTGTCTGGTGGACTGAGCTCTCTGTAGTTGTCCTCGTCTGTTTGGTCTGTCATTGGCTCTGAACTGTCATCTTCTTGCCTGCTGAACAGCTGGTCAACATGCCGACGCACCACTCGACCATTCCCCAATAGTACAGTGTACGACACGGGCCCTGTGATCTCCTGAACCAGCCCCGGTATCCATTTAGGGCCATACCCAAAATTCTTTGTATACACCAAGTCTCCGACAACAAAACTGCGATCTTTTGTGTGTCTGTCATGGTATGTTTTCTGTCCTGCTTGTTTAGCCTCCACTTTACTCTTTAGATCTGGGTGTATCAGGTCTAATGTGCACCTCAACTTCATTCCCAGCATCATCTCAGCAGGGGAAAGTCCAGTGGTAGACTGTGGAGTTATACGATAACTAAATAAAACCCTATTCAGTTTTGTCTCCAATGTCTCACCTGAGCTCTTTTTCATTAGCTCTTTAAAAGTTTGAACAGCCCGCTCCGCCAGCCCGTTGGAAGAAGGGTGGTGGGGTGCTGATGTGACATGTGTGATTCCATTTTTTGTCATGAACTCTTTGGTGTTCTCACACACAAAACACTGAGCATTATCTGAAACGATCATCTCCGGAATGCCGTGACTACTGAAACTGTTCCTGAGACTATCCACGGTAGCAGCTGACGTAGCTGAGCTCAATGGGTATACGTCCATCCATTTTGAGTGAGCGTCTACTATTACCAAAAACATCTTTCCCATGAAAGGACCTGCATAGTCTATGTGTAGCCTTCTCCATGGCTTACTGGGCCACTCCCAGGGATGGAGTGGGGCACTAGCAGGTGCTTTTCTCTGCTCTTGACATGTGGTGCATGATTTGACCTTCTTTTCAATGTCAGAATCCATATTGGGCCACCACATGTAGCTCCTGGCCAAGCCTTTCATTCTGGTCATGCCGGGATGACTCTGATGCAGCTGTTCCATCATTGCTGTGCGACCTCTCTCTGGAACGACGACCCGGGCTCCCCACAGCACACAGCCGTCCTGAACACTGAGCTCATGCTGCCTCTGTTTGTAAACGGCAAACTCATGTCCATCCATGTGATTTGGCCAGCCCCTCAGTAGGTACTCACGGACCCTCGACAGGACTGGATCTTTGGCTGTCCAGCTCTGGATTTGTTTCGAGGTCGTCATTGGGCTGATCTCCTGATCCAGCATTAGCACTCGTTCCTCAGGAGGCGGACTGCTTGGACACTCTGGGAGAGGGAGGCGGCTGAGAGCATCAGCGTTACCGTTGTCCTTGCCTGCTCTGTAAGTAATGACATACTCATATGCTCGTAATGTTACTGCACATCTCATTATTCTGGGAGATGCCATTTGTGGCACCGCTTTCATTTCATTCAACAAACTGATAAGAGGCTTATGGTCAGTACAGATTTCAAACTTCCTCCCATATAAGTATTTATGAAACTTCTTCACGCCAAATATGATAGCTAACCCCTCCTTATCAAGTTGTGAATAGTTCTTTTCAGCAGGTGAGAGTGTGCGCGATACAAACCCTATAGGCTTCTCAGCCCCATCTGGCATACGATGAGACAATACCGCTCCCAACCCGTAGGGTGAGGCATCACAGGATAGTATCAGTACTTTTCCTTCATCATAATGTACCAACACTCTGCTTGACTGTAATAGTTCTTTTGACTGGTTGAAGGCCCGTTTTTGCTCCGACCCCCAACACCATGGCTCGTCCTTCCTAAGCAGCTGGTGCAGAGGAGCCAATAAGGTAGACAACTTCGGTAGGAACCTATGGTAGTAGTTTAACAGTCCCAGATATGCTTTCAATTCCGTGACTGTAGTAGGCGCTGGTGCATCTTGGACCGCCTTCACTTTCTCTGGCACTGGATGCAACCCAGTAGCGTCCACCCTGTGTCCTAGGAATGTAACTTCCTTCTCCATGAAGTTGCACTTACTCCGTTTCAATCGTAGCCCTGCCTCCTCCAGCCGTTGTAACACTCTGTCCAGTGTACGGATGTGGTCCTGATCATCCATTCCTGTCAGAAGGATGTCGTCGAGATAGACTGCACACTGGGGAATCCCCTGTAGAATCCCTTCCATAGTGCGCTGGAAGATTGCAGGACTGGAGCTGACTCCGAAGGGTAACCTTGCATAGGTGAACAGTCCCTTGTGCGTGTTCACTGTGACGTATTTCTTTGAGTCTTCATCTAGCCTTATCTGTTGGTAAGCATGACTCATATCCAGTTTACTGAATTTTTCACCCCCCGCTAGGGACGTGAACATGTCCTCCATTTTAGGAATGGGGTACTGTTCTAGTGATGACACTCTATTTACAGTGACCTTGTAGTCACCACACAATCTCACCGTATTGTCCGGTTTAACCACTGGGACTATTGGTGCTGCCCAGTCTGAGAACTTCACTGGTTCTATGATGTTGTCCTTCAAGAGCCGATCCAACTCAGCCTCTACCTTCGTTTTCATTGCAAACGGAACTGACCTCGGTTTGAAGAAGCGGGGTGTAGCATCACTGGCTACATGTATCTTTGCGGTGGCTCCTTTTAATGTGCCAAGCTCATCCTTGAACACCTGCTCATGTTTCTTTAACACTTCCTGTAAAGCATCTTTGCTGTCCATTATCTTATTCATTGTACGCCCGTCCACATCTAACTTGGTGATCCACCCTCGCCCAAGCAGGTTTGGTCCTGACCCCGCTACAACTACAACTGGTAACTCTTTGACCATTCCTTTATGTTCAACTTTCACATTAGCTGACCCTAGAATGTCAACTTTTTGTCCCGTATATGTTTTAAGACTGATAGGACATGTTCCTAGCTCTGGCACATTTGCCTTCTTCCATAGCTTAGCATACTCTGACTTTGACATTACTGTTACACTACAGCCGGTATCAATCTCAAATTTTACCTTGCATCCATTTACTTTTAGATATTGCCTGAGAGGAGGTACTTTGGGAATGGTAGTGTTCATACTGTGAATAGTGAATACATCCTCACTACTCTCCTGACTACTCTCTTCCTCTTCCTGTATGAAATGCACACTTTTTGAATAACTCTCACTCCCCCTTTTAACCTTTGTAGGTCCCTGGGCGCCCGATTTCTCGTTCCATGCCAGTTTGCAGGCCCGCTTTATGTGCCCTGTCTTACCGCAGTTGTGACACTTTTCTCCCGCGAACCTGCACTCGTTTGCCAAGTGGCTGTTCCCGCCACATCTGTAGCATTTGGCGCGCCCCCGCTACTGCGTCTTTGCACGGGCGTCCACGTTGTAAACGGACCCCGCCACAAGTCGGCTCCCTTTTCCATCGCTCATAGAAGTCAAGTCCTTTATGTCCTTGTTGGCCGCTTCCATGGCCAGCGCTTTCTTTAGCGCCGTGTCAAATACCAAACCATCCTCTGACAAAAGTCTCCGCTGTATTCTGTCATCATTTATGCCGCACACTAATCTGTCACGTAGCATTACTGTGAGCGTGTCCCCATAGTTGCAGTCCTGCGCGAGCTTCCTCAGCTCCGCCACATAATCACTGACACTTTCCTCAGGTTTCCTATTTCTTGAGTTGAATTTCCATCTTTTTACTATTTCACTCGGTTTAGGATTGAAATGGGATCGCAGTAGACTCACCAAACCATCATATAATGTTTCCCCTGGCTTTGCCGGGCTCAGTAAGTTCCTCATCAATGCGTAGGTCTGCGCGCCCACACAGCTCAATAGCATGGCCCTTTTCCTTACAGCATCGTCGATCTCATTTGCAACAAAAAAATGCTCCAGAATTTCGCAGTATTCTTCCCACACTTGTGTCTTGTTGTCAAATGGTGCCACCGACCCGAATGTGCCTGCCATCTTGTCTGTCGTCCAGTCACAGCCGCTAAAGAGAGAGCGAAGCCTTCGCTAGCTTGCCCAACGTCGATAGCGTCACACTCTTAGCCTTTCCTTGCAAACTAGCCCGTTACTAGGTTCCGCCGTCACTTACTCAGTAAAAACGGCCTGTCTTCACCGCTTCCATATTCCAAATTATCCTCGTCGCCAATGTAGTATATTGGGAATACTAATTAATAACTGGACGGTCACAGACTTGGCTCATAACTCTTTATTGAAGGACCATGCAACAACTTCAGACTCCGGGGAGAGAGCGGTCAGTTCCTGTGCCCAACAATGGCACTACTGCCCCTAGTGGTCATATCCCGCTCTACAACAGGTTCCTTCAGTGTTTACTGGAGAAAGGTTTAGCTTTCTCCACCATCAAAGTCTATGCGGCAGCCGTTTCGGCTGGCCACGCAGGATATGACGAGAAACCGATTTTCAGCCACCAACTGGTCAAGAGATTCTTGCGTGGGGTTAGACGTGTTAAACCTGTTTCTTGTGTGCTCACACCGCGCTGGGATCTTCCCACCGTGTTGCGGGGTTTATCCAAGGACCCTTTCGAGCCTCTGTCTCAAGCCCCTTTGGATGCCATTTCCTTTAAAACAGCGCTCTTATTGGCTTTGGTTTCTGCCAAACGTGCCGGCGAGTTAGCCGTGCTGTCTGTCAGCCCGAGCTGCTTGTTATTGAACGAGGACAGCTCCTTCGCGCTACTTAGACCCAATCCTGCATTCCTCCCCAAGAACATTCTCATTTCTTTTCGGTCGAGGGATATTGTGCTTAAGGCGTTTCACCCCCCGCCTCATACTAGCGAAGCGGATGCGGAGTTACATCTCCTGTGCCCGGTTCGGGCATTGGCTATGTACGTGAAACGATCAGCTGAGTTTCGCTCCACACAACAGTTGTTTGTGTGTTATAGCGACGCTGCAAAGGGTCGCGCTCTTTCTAAGCAGCGTCTGTCCCGCTGGATATGTGACGGTGTCTGCTTAGCCTACTCTCGGCAGGGCTTAGCGCCACCGCTGGGTGTTAGAGCTCACTCTGCACGAGGGATGGCCGCTTCATTGGCGCTATCCAGGGGCATTTCGGTGGAAGACATTTGCGCGGCTGCGTCATGGTCTTCCCCCGATCCTTTTATTCGTTTCTACATGTTAGAAATGTCCAGGGGCTCGCTTGGCCACTCTGTGTTGGAGTCGGGCTCCCTCTCTACGAATTAGATACTGGTTTATCGTTCATCAGAGCCTGTTACGCTCGTGATGTCGCTCAGCTTCATTCTTTCTCCGCTGTCACCCGATGGTGTTCCAGCGTGGGTACTGAGCTCAGGAGTGACAGGTTATTATTACTCTGATTATGGTTCGTAACCGGCGTTTTATATCCTGCCCTCTATTATTAAACATTGCACAACAGGTTTCCCCCTGTCGCCTCTTGAGCGTAGGTAGGAAGGGCCTTGTTGCTCGTTGCTATTGGTAGCTTGATTTTCCTCCTAGCGCCGCCCCTATGGTAGCGGACGTAGGAGAAACCTTGTTGCTCTGCATTCCCCCTTTTCGTGTTCATCGAATTACGGGTTGAGTCAGAGTTACAGACTCACTCTATTCTCTTTATCATCGCTTTGCGTGTTTTTAAGAGAATTCGGGGTTTCTTATTTAGCTGTTGTGTTTTGCACATCTTCGGCTTATTGAGTCTGATGTGCCCTGTGACTTACGTCCTTATTTTTTTGTGACTTGGGTCCAGCAGGAGTACATTTATCGGGCTCCGCTCGCAGCTTCACCTTAACCCATAAGGCGAAGCCTAGACGGCGTAGCCTACATGAAATAGAACGATAGTTATGTTATTATAACTCTAGTTCTATGATTGTAGGCGTAGCCGTCTAGTTTCCCACCTGCTGTACCCTCCAAATGCTGAAAGAATAGCTAGGAGGACGAACGCAGCTGTGCGCCGCGTTATATACACCGTGCCGTGGGAAGTGTGGGCTGTGCCCACGTTGATTGGTGCATTGCTGAAAATTTTCAGTGCACGCGAGTGCGCGCACGGGACAACCCCATAAGGCGAAGCCTAGACGGCTACGCCTACAATCATAGAACTAGAGTTATAATAACATAACTATCGTTTTCATGTTTTCAGGTCAGCCAGTTGCACTGACGTCATCTAACCAGCAGATGGTGCTACAGTGCACCTTTTTCCAGTGTTTCAAAACGGACCTTATATCAAATCAATTGGTTTAATATTCTCAATACGTTTAAATAATTAATGTAGGCCTATAGCTTTATTCTCCACGTTACTAGCTAGAGTTGAATGAAACAGACATAACTGCATAATACAGCAGTGTTGGCATTTAACAAACTGTAGGCCTGGAAACAACTGTTCATATATAGTATTTAGTCATCAGTATTTTTTTATATTGTGGTGATTATCGTTTTTATCTAATGCACACACACGCACACACACAAACACACACACGCACACACACACACACACACACACATACACACACAAACACATACGCACACACACACACATACACATACACACACACACACACACACACACACACACACACCAAAACCGGAGCACTGCTTCCTCTACTTCCTACTCTGACTGAATCCGCTGTCTGCTGCTCTCATAGCTCTGCTGCTCGTGTGTGCACTGTGCGCGTGCACGCCGGGGCGCGTTCCTGCAGCGAGAGGAGCGACAATAAACAGATCTGTTCTCTCTTCTTCTTCTTTTGTTGAATGTTGGATCAGGGCTGGACGAATAGTATTCGGGGAAGCCCCGGAAACCAGCGTCGATCCACGCCGATGAATCCCAGTTCCAGTCGCAATCATCCATCAATCTTTGATGGATGACTAATATCAACGTCAACTTTAAATTTAAAAATACATTTTCCCCTTTGGAATTGGGTGACCAGGGAATTTAACGATTCATGTGATATTGTTTTGAATATTGTGGAGCCAATCCTAATATTGTGTTATGTAGTGTAGGCCTACTCTATATTTGAGAGTATCACTCGTATGAGAGGGACATGAAATCGTCATGTCAAACACATTAATCAATGGTGATGACGTAGGCTTCATGGTTTTCTTGTCAGCCAGTTGCACTGACGTCATCTAACCAGCAGATGGTGCTACGGTGCACCTTTTTCTAGTGTTTCAATACGGACCTTATATCAAATCAATTGGTTTCATATTCTCAAGACGTTTAAATGATTAATGTAGGCCTAAAGCTTCATTCTCCACGTTACTAGCTAGAGTTGAATTAAACAGACATAACTGCATAATATAGCAGTGTTGGCATTTAACAAACTGTAGGCCTGGAAACAACTATGTTCATATATTTAGTCAGCACTATTATAGGCCTACAGTTATGAAGCCTAGTTGTATTTTGTATATATATGTTGATGGTTGCAATGTTTACCTACTTTTTAAATTGTTGTGATCAGTATGTCGTGTATGAAGCTTAATAATCATGTCTATATTGACGCAACAGACACACACACACACACACACACACACACACACACACACACACACACACACACACAAAGTATGTGTGTGTGTGTGTGTGTGTTTGTGTGTCTGAATACATGTGTGTAAAGGGTGTGGTAGGAGGAAGAAGGAAGAAACACAAGAAGAATCCAACCCAACAAGAGGAATCATTAAAGAGAAATGAAGGAAGAAAATAACCCTGCCTATTTTAGAAATATATCCCATTATAAATAGTTAAATTAAACATACTGTACTGTTTTCACACATTTTATAACCTTTAATGCCATAAAACCATCAACAGCTGTTGTCATGTAGAAATGTTTAAAGGATCCATTTTGATAACATAATAATCCATAGTCTGTATTTCTTTACGTTTATGCTTCTGAATACTGAATGACTTGTTACAATATTTGTACAGTTTACTGATTTTAATAAAACACCAAATATTCTGTGTGTGGGGGGGGGTGGAGGGAGTAGCACACAGGAGGTATCTCTCCTCCCAGGGATGCTAGGAGGCCATGAGGTGCAGGGGGAGCACACATGAATAATAATAACATGACATGGAGGTCAAAACAGTCACACATGAAGACTAAAGTCTACATGAAAAGGAGTTGAGGAGGTAATTATTGTCTTCCGATTCATGAGAACATAAAACCATAAGATAAATAAACAAAACAATTTTCGCACAAAATACGACAAAGCATTAAATATCTTTGGGGTTTTAAATATTTTTAAACCCCATTGGATGAATTCTTATATTTTTGTAGGCTACTGCTCGTACTGATTAAAAACTGTGTGTATGTGTGTACCTTGGCACCTTTCTGAATAACTGCCTGCAAATTCACTATTTATAAATGATATATTTACTGTTTAGTATCATGGCAACAGTCTTCATATTTACTGTTAAATTGCAGCCTAAAAACGTATCTTATGTCGCTTTAATAATGTGTGTGTGTGTGTGTGCCACCTTGCCGTGGCACCTTTCTGAATACCTGTTAAGGGTGTAACATGATGAGGAATGAAAAACACTAGATGAATATAACACAACAAGAAGACTCATTGAAGATAAATGAAGGAAGAAAATAACCCTGCCTATTATAGAGACATAACCTTTTATAACCTTTAATGCTGTAACATCAACAGTTGCATTCATGTAGACATTTTTAAAGGATCCATTTGGATAACGTATTAACCCATAGTCTATATCTCTTTAAGTTTATGCTGCTGAATAATGAATAACATGTTACATTGTTTGTACACTTTTCTGATTTTCATAAAACTACAGTATTGACTTCTAACTCTGTCTGAAGACATGAAATCACTGTAACATAACAAGGAGTTCAAAACACAAACACATCAAAACACACTCACACTAACTCAAATGCAGACTAATGTCTACATGAATAGGAGTCGAGAAGTGGCTTAGGAGACAATGGCTGAACAATAATCAACAGTCAATACTGACATCACATTAATGGGAACATAACAATAATAGACTGTAATGGTCTTTAGTTTAAAAATACTATTTCTGCACAAAATCTGACGACAACAGGTGACCCTGCCACACGCCACCCAGGTGGCTTTACTGGGCTCCTCCCACACCAGGACACTGGTAGTGGATGAAAACCAGTTTATTGCAGAGTTTGAAACCCCATCGCTGGATTCTTGTGTATTTGTAGGCTGCTCTTTGTTCTTCATACACGTTAAAAAGAGTCTCTTATGTCGCTTGTATTGTTTGAGTGAGTGTGTGTGTTTGTGTGTGTGTAAGTGAGTGTGTGTGTGTGTGTGTGTGTGTGTGTGTGTGTGTGTGTGTACATTACCTTGGCACTGTTCTGAATACCTTCCTGTAAAAGGTGTAACAAGATGAACACAACCCAATCCAACCCAACAAGATGACTCATTGAAGAGCAATGAAGGAAGAAAATAACCCGGCCTATTATAGAATCACACGCCATTACAAATATGCTTACCCTCACTCTGAGATCTCTGTACTAGGTTAGTCTGGGAGGAGTGTAAACTGGGAGGGGAACTGGTCCAACTGGTTGGTTCACAACATAAGTTCCTCGTTATAAATCAGACGGTTTAGGTGGGGCTCACGTCATTACAGCAGGAAGAAGACTAAGGTACTGTACTCAACTCTGATCCATGATATGTCATAAATATGTATAACTTTGAATCTTATGAATAGGTTAATGGTTCGTTTTCTGTAAACACACATGGTTAAAAACATTTATAAATATACGTAAGCATTACTATTTGTCAAAATTACTATATAATAATTTAGCCTATTCTTTATCCAAAGTGACTGACAGTGAATTCAGATGCAGGTCAAGGAGCAGGTAGAGGTTAGACAGTACAGAGACAGGTCATTAAGGAGCAGGTAGGGGTTAGACAGTACAGAGACAGGTTGTTCGGATCTTCGTTGTTTAGCCCTCCGAAAAGGCTCACCAGGAAGCACGCAATGATATAACTCGTGTTTTGTCTTTAATTTTATTTTAAATCAAATGACCACAGGTCATAAACCTGAAAAAACAACAAAGAATAACAATACATTATTCAAATATGTATATATATAATAATATTGTAAATAACGAAAACACATTAGCCTGCAACACCGTTACTACCGCCACCAGAAACCAGCCGAGTGCTTTAAACAATTAGCACAAGACAAATAAGCCTGCACTCGGCTAACTTCCACCGACACAGTGAGGCAAACGTTCAGTACTTAATACAAGTAACCTAAACATTAATAATTAACTGCGTAGTTTCATACCAACGGGCTATGCTCCTGATGCTTGTTTTCCGTGGTTGATTTCTAGGTGCCGTAATTTTTGTCGTAAAGCTGCGCATGCGCACATAACGGAAACATATCTAAACAAGACATCGTGAAGCTGCGCATGCGCACATAACAGAACATAGCTAAAAGAACTTACTCGTTCTCATTTATTTATTTATTTTTTAATTCTATTTTCATTCTGCGCTAGAAGTCTCAACACCTCCCACTTGGCCGACTGATCGAAGATCCAAGGAGGCCACAGTCTCTTGAGTCCCTCAGGGAGAATTTCAAAGTAAAGACCAGCCGTTGCAGGCATTCACAAACAAACAAGTAATAACTAAGGAGGTAGGCTCCACCACCTTTCCTCCCACTGAGTGCAGGTTTGCCCTTGAAGCACTCAGTTGCCTCCCAGGGTTACCCGCTAGCTAAGCAAAGAATACAGAGTCACAGTCTTTGGGTACCCATGGCGAGGACTTATCTTACCTCCTCTTGGTCTTCAGCAGGAATTAAGATCACCAACCTCCGCACGTCCCTGCGAACGGCGATTGTCGTGTCCATGGTAGAATCCTTTCCCTGGGCCCTGGGAACCATGGGAGCAGGAGACCCATGCAGGTTGTTATGTCCACATCCCGGACAACCCCCTTCTCGTCTGGATACGTTGTAGCAACCAGGCCGAGCCGAAACTGCCCCCTTAGAGCAGTGAACCGGGAGTAGGCCTGAAGAAAGCTCTCAGAAGATTGGTCGTCGACGAGATCAGCATGGACGGCTCTGGAAGTCATGCAGCAATACACGACACCCCAGACCTTTTTCTTGGTTCTCTTCTTAACAGCGGCCCTCACTTCAAAGGGTCCAAAGAGGTCTGGTGTAGCATACTCGAATGGGTTTGCTCTACTGGTTCGTTCCTGAGGAAGAGCGCTCATCACTTGCTGGCACAGCCGGGCTCTTTTCTTCTTGCAAGTGATGCACCTGTTGATCGCCTTCTTCACTGTCCTCGGACCTTGCACAACCCAGGCCTTTATTTTAGTGTGCAGCAGTGTGGCAGCTACCCCTTCATGATTCGCTTCGTGAGCTTCCCTCGCAAGCAAGGTCCCCAGCCATGACTGGAACGGGATTAAAGGTACTGCGGTTCCATCTTCATTCCAAGACTGGACTCTACCACCACAAAGTAAGAGTCCATTGTTGTCATCTTTAACCACAACAAGGCGGTTTAAGGTTGTATCCTGAAAGTTCATGCCGCTTTGGGCCGCAAGGGCTAGGTCTTGGAAGGTAGCCGTTCTCTCTCCCACAGACAGTCTGGGGCCCTTCACGTCCCACTTTGCATCATCCACATACCTATCTTCTATCACAACTCTGCACTCCTCAACCATGACTGCAAACTGGGGCAGGTCGGCTGTTTCCCTCTCCAGTTGTTTCTCCGTGTTTAAGAAGGTTGCTTTCACTGCACATCGATTGTAAGGCAGCGTTGCGGGGTCTCCTTTCCACGGGTGAGCTGCGTCCCAGTGAGGAGATTCGCTGTGCTTGTCAGCTTGCACGTAGGTGAGACATTCCTTTACATTCTCCAAGTCTCTTTCCTCTCCTAGGGTAATTTC
This sequence comes from Lota lota, assembly GCA_026745465.1. Taxonomy (NCBI): domain Eukaryota; kingdom Metazoa; phylum Chordata; class Actinopteri; order Gadiformes; family Lotidae; genus Lota; species Lota lota. Next base: position 4,039,905 of record JACYXH010000469.1, on the reverse strand, counting down.
CTTGCCTCCAGGGGGGCACCTACCACACCTGCAGCCACCACACAGAGGATCACAGGTGGCTCCAATACTGTCCCACTTGGACCATTCAAGAACTTCTTTGTTGGTAGTTGCAGTGTCTCGGAGGATTGAGTCTCCTTCTTCTACCGAAACTCCCCTTGGTCCTTCCATCTTCACGAGAATCTCGTTGTACGCCCTTGAAGCTGTTCTCATTGACCTAGCAAAATGTGTTTCAGACCTGTGCACTGCTAGGTCTATCACTTCAAAGAGGTCAGGATGCGTTCCACCAACAGTCTTCCCAAGGGGGCCATCCCAGAGGACGAGGTCTCCAACTACTCTGACTGGCTGTGGGACCAGGCGACCCTCCCTGTGGCTAATCAACAGGTCGATCTTTTCGGGCCGGACCAAGTCCTTGAGTGGAACATTTGGAAAGAACTTCTGCAGTTGCTGTGGCGTGACAGCTTGGTTCACCTTTGCAACATATTCCAAGCCGTAACAAAGGAGTTTGTGCTCTACTATTGTACCTTTGGGAGCTTTTACTCTCAGCCTCAGGGTATACTTTTTGGTAGTAATGGTTTTCTCCATCCCTCCAACACCTTGGACAATCAACTTATTGTTCTCACCATTTAGCTTGAGACGCCCTGCTGCCTTATTAGAGATATAATTAGTATCTGAAGCGAGATCAATCAACGTACCGACTAGCTGGCCGGAGTTTGTCGTAACATCCATCAGCATCATTATGACAGGGCACTCTTTTGGCTCACAACCAGTGCTAGCACACACTTTTGTCGTGATCTTATTTGAAAAGGCTTCTTTGAACTCTGCTCGCTGCTCTGGAGAAAGTTTGGCAAGGAGGTCCTCCTGTTTGTTGGTTAGTCCAAGCCTCCTTTTCCCCAATTTTGCGTCGCTCCGCTCACCGCTCTTTTCCTCTTTCTTCTTGATCAGTGGCTTTGGACAGAGCAAGTAATTGTGGTCTGAAGAGCCCTCTTTCTGACAGTCATCCTTTGAGCATAGATACTTTTGTGTGCAGCCGCCATCCTCACCATGAAGGCGCAAGCACTGAAAGTATGCTCCTGCTCTCCTAAGCTGAGCCTTCTTGCCTGTCAGATTGAGCTTCTTGAAGACCTTGCAGGCGAACAGCCTACCTCCGTGCTCGTTGTCTCCACATGTGATGCATGAGCTTGGTTGAGAGCTCTTTAGGGTGTTTCCTGATGTGACTCTGGTGAATGCCCTCCTTTCCTTTGTCTTGTCGCTTGACCTCTCAGTGTTGTCCACTGGGCTAGGCTGTAGCTGGTCTAGCTCCTCTAGAATGTCCTCCTGCTTTTTTAAGTATTGCAGTAGACAGTCGAAGTGGTTGCGTGGTGAAAACCCGCTTCCAGGGTCATTTTTGTGTGTTAACCACTTTTCTTTCAGTGAGTCAGGAAGCTTACTTTCAATCGAATGCACGACCACTCTGTTCTTTACCGCATCTTCCTCCCCTAAGACTTGTAGGTCACGAAGAGCTCTCTCCACAGCTTGAATCAGTTCGATTGTCTTCCTCGGATGGTTTCCTTTGATGGGGGAAAGTCCTTGCACTTCTTGTGCAATCAGCAGCACTATTTTCGGCTTATTTCCGTACTTGTTGTCTAGGAGCCTGAACACATCGTTGGCGGATCCACAGCTGGACAATACGAGGTCCCTCTTGACTTTTTCATCCAGGCTTCCCAAGATATGGAATTTCTTCACACTTTCCAATCCATGAGGGTTTCCCAGACATTGCAAGTCCTCCCATTCAGCTTTCCAGCGGTAGTAATCCCTCATATTACCAGCAAACATGGGCAAGCGTGCACGTTCTAGGCTGATCTGGGGCCTGTAGTTGTAAGCAGCGACTGGCTCCTCCTTCTCCACAATTTTCACTTTTCCCAGTTTCTCTTCGTCGTCGGATTGATAACCACCCTTCCATGCCCACTCATCCCACAGTTTTTCCCGCCTTTTCCTCAACTTCCGGATCAGGTCCTTTGACTCAGTTGCCTTGGACCGAGGGATCAAGTCCTTCCACTCATCCAATCCTCTTTCAAAGTTGTAGACCTCCCGTTCCAGGTTCCTATGAATCAATTCACATTCCCTCCTGGTCATAAGGTGGTGGTCGGTTGCCTCGGCCTGGTCCATGGCTGATCCAGCCTCTTCACTGAGTTTGGTAATTTCCGCCTCAGCAAATCTTGTCCAGAAGCTGATCAGTATGATTTGTTCAGTTTCATCAAACTTACAGTCACATTCCGCTGTTTTTTCGTCAATGTTTTCCACCTTCATTTTGGCTTCATAGTCATCCACTTCTCTCAGGGCCGTGGCATACTCAAACCCTGCATCTCTGACTCTGGAGTGATCCACTTTAAAGTTCCTCCACTCACTTTTCATTTCACTTTCCCCCAGTGCACTAGCTCTGGAGAGAAGGTGATTGGCTCTTTTAGTGAACGCAGTCTGGGCTGCTGACCGCTTCTGTTTTAGCTTCTCCAGCTCCTCCTCTGATGCTGCCATCTTGCCAACTTTTCTAGCGTTTAATTCAAGTTCAAGTGTTTTCCGCCAACTGGGTTTTCAGTAGTCTTTTAACTGTAGACTCTATCCTCTTCTTGGCTTTCACTCGTTAATGATTTGCCTAGCACGTCAGCAGATGAGCAGACAGCTTTTTTGGGTGGACTGTTTGCTAATCAGAAGTTAGTCTCAAGACGAATTTTCTAGGCTTTGTATAATCCATGTAAAAGGAGAACCATGGTTTATGACTGTTCGGATTTTCGTTGTTTAGCCCTCCGAAAAGGCTCACCAGGAAGCACGCAATGATATAACTCGTGTTTTGTCTTTAATTTTATTTTAAATCAAATGACCACAGGTCATAAACCTGAAAAAACAACAAAGAATAACAATACATTATTCAAATATGTATATATATAATAATATTGTAAATAACGAAAACACATTAGCCTGCAACACCGTTACTACCGCCACCAGAAACCAGCCGAGTGCTTTAAACAATTAGCACAAGACAAATAAGCCTGCACTCGGCTAACTTCCACCGACACAGTGAGGCAAACGTTCAGTACTTAATACAAGTTACCTAAACATGAATAATTAACTGCGTAGTTTCATACCAACGGGCTATGCTCCTGATGCTTGTTTTCCGTGGTTGATTTCTAGGTGTCGTAATTTTTGTCGTAAAGCTGCGCATGCGCACATAACGGAAACATATCTAAACAAGACATCGTGAAGCTGCGCATGCGCACATAACAGAACATAGCTAAAATAACTTACTCGTTCTCATTTATTTATTTATTTTTAAATTCTATTTTCATTCTGCGCTAGAAGTCTCAACACAGGTCATTAAGGAGCAGGTAGGGGTTAGACAGTACAGATACAGGTCATTAAGGAGCAGGTAGGGGTTAGACAGTACAGAGACAGGTCATTAAGGAGCAGGTAGGGGTTAGACAGTACAGAGACAGGTCATTAAGGAGCAGGTAGGGGTTAGACAGTACAGAGACAGGTCATTAAGGAGCAGGTAGAGGTTAGACAGTACAGAGACAGGTCATTAAGGAGCAGGTAGGGGTTAGACAGTACAGATACAGGTCATTAAGGAGCAGGTAGGGGTTAGACAGTACAGAGACAGGTCATTAAGGAGCAGGTAGGGGTTACACAGTACAGAGACAGGTCATTAAGGAGCAGGTAGGGGTTAGACAGTACAGAGACAGGTCATTAAGGAGCAGGTAGGGGTTAGACAGTACAGAGACAGGTCATTAAGGAGCAGGTAGGGGTTAGACAGTACAGAGACAGGTCATTAAGGAGCAGGTAGGGGTTAGACAGTACAGAGACGGGTCATTAAGGAGCAGTTAGGGGTTAGACAGTACAGAGACAGGTCATTAAGGAGCAGGTAGGGGTTAGACAGTACAGAGACAGGTCATTACGGAGCAGGTAGGGGTTAGGGGGCATCTTGCTGCCTACAGGTTGGACTATGGACATTGGGGATCAAACCCAGAACCTTTTGTCACATCTCACCCTCTTCATTGAAGACTTCACTCTCTGTCCTTTTGTTTCCTGCTTCTCACCTTGATTGTTTTACCTGTCCCTCATTAACATTCCCCTCCTAGGGTTTTTAGTCGGTGTGTTTCCCTTCCTCTGTGCCAGTTCGTCTTTGTTCCTCTGTGTCAAACGTTCCTGCATTACTCCTAGCGATTTTTACGATTCCTGGTTTTTGATTCCTGCCTGCTATTCCCGACTATGCCTTTGCCTTCTCCCTACCGGATTGTTTGCCTGATCTCCATGACCATTCTTACTATCCAGACTGTCTGAGTCATGCGTCCTTTTTTCCTTGTGGTTCACCTAGTCGTTACACCTTTCAGCTGGGAGTCAAGCACCTGGTTATCGTTGAAATAATCGTTTTTCCTTCTTCTGTTTTAAGATTGGTCCTAAATCTTTAACAGTAGGCATCTTATTAGGGGGCCAAGCACAAAGTGCGAGGCAACCTATTGTAATTGTTAGTTTTATTATTCCGCCACGTTTGACTTACACAGCCTAAACCGCTCGGTCACTTTTTATGAAACTTGGCACAGCTGTAGAAGAGGACTACAGAAGATCTGTCTAAAACAATTGCACTGATTGGCCCAAAGGTGGCTCTATAGCAATCGTCTGAAAATGCTAACTTTGAACAAGCATATCTCCTGACAACTTTGACCTACAGTCATGAAACTTTGACCATAGACGCATCTCCTCATGTTGAACAAATCTGCCCCCAGAACCCATGACTTCCGCAGGGATAGATTTCCCGCCATTTTGAATTTTGTGAAAAACACTATAATCCCTAAGGATCCTAGGTTTTTTGAGATAGACAAAAATCCTTTGGCAGACGTCATTAATAGACCAATTCCTTATATCTAAAGATAAGGGAAGTTTTTACAGTAAAAGGAATAGCCAATAGGAGTCATTAAAGTCGAAAAGGGTGTGGCGTAAAAACTAAAATGCTTATATCGACATCAAGATGGTGTCCTATGATCTTGAGTCCAATTACAAAGTTGCTTAGAAGTAAATTCTAAACAAGATAGCACCCATCATTTTTCAATTGGGGCGTGGCATCAAAAAGGGCGTGGTTATGACTAAAATGACCACAGCTCCTAGAGGGATTGTTGGATTTGAGCGGGACTAACTGTCACACAATCAGGGTTCAAAACCCCAAATGCTTAAGTAAGATTTAAGTTGATTGACAAAACAACATGGCCGCCAGACGAAAAAAACTGAAAATTTAATTTAAATGCTTTATACGATATCAGGATGGATTCCTATGATCTTAAGTCCAATATAAATGTTGTTGGCCATGACAGTCTGAACAAGATGACGTTTTAACTTTTTCAATTTTGGTAAAACAACATGGCCGCCAGAGGCTAAAAACGGTCAGAATGGACGTAAATGCGTTTTTCGACATCAGTATGTCTTCCTATGATCTTGAGTCCGATATAAATGTTGTTGGGCATGAAATTCCGAACCAGGTGACATTTTCACCTTTTCAATTTTGGTAAAACAACATGGCCGCCAGAGGCTAAAAACGGTCCGAATGGACGTAATTGCGTTTTTTGACATCAGTACGGATTCCTATGATCTTGAGTCCGATATAAATGTTGTTGGGCATGACATTTTGAACAAGATTACATTGTCACTTTTTCAATTTTCGTAAAATAACATGGCCGCCAGAGGCTAAAAACGGTCGGAATGGAAGTAAATGCGTTTTCCGACATAAGTATGGATTCCTATGATCTTGAGTCCAATATAAATGTTGTTGGGCATGCAATTCTGAACAAGATAGATTTGTCAAGTTTCCAATTATGCCCAAAAACATGGCTGCCAGAGGCTCACAACTGTTAGAATGCCGTGATTCCAATCCCATTGAACCACTCTTACTATCATTATATTCATGCTGTATGACAATATATAATACTTCCTAGATTTAAACCAAAAACAATACAGTACAATGTAAAGTCCATAAGAACTGACCAAACTGTTTGCAATGTTGATGCAATGCACTTGCCACTATCGAATGTGTGTGTGTGTGTGTCTAAATGCTATGCCAGTTATGATTCTATTTTAAAGTGTTAAACAAGCGTAACTGCCGAACCCTGACTTTGATACACTTTCATAAAACATTGAAGGCTAATCAACGCAATTAAGCTGAGGCCATTCCAACCTTATCAACTGTATAAAATCTGTATAAGTCTTACTGGTCTACCTCGTCTGCCTAAGCCTCGACACCCGTTAATCGCTGCTTGCAGCTTTAATTATTATTACTATACCATAGGCTACTTTATTTATATTATAAAGATTAAGGAATTTGCCCTGTCATGAGTATTTAAATAACTTCCCATGTTGTAGACAGTGTGGTTTTGTGTCATTTGGATAACGTTGTATTTGACGCTCTAGATAGTTTTCAGGGACTAACAGTAAAAGTGCTTCCATGTTAACTCCTATCTCCGAGCTCTGAAAGCGTAGCGTTGTGACACTCAGCTGGTTCACCTGGGCAGGAGTCAGAGACTGCTCACCCTATGCTAACATTTTTTTTGGACACATCGTTACCTTATTGTAGACAACAGTTGATAGAAATGTACTTTGAGAATTAAATATTACTTTCATTTAAATGCAAAGTGACCAAAGTAACAAACATGACACGGAGGCACTTCTCTCTTTCTGGAGACAAAGAACAACACTTTATAAACTGAATATTCAGACGGAAACATTATCAGGTGAGTCCAACATGTTGACTATAATCCTCAGTGAAGCTGTCCTGTCTGCAGGGCTTCATGTAGTACCTCCTGTTGGATAAAGAATTCTGATTGAAACAACACCAATATATAATACATAAAATCCAAACGTTAGAATACATTATGAAAACGAATGTAATGGTGACTTGATTTAACTTGATTAAATTGTTTTCTAGAAATGGCCTCTGCTACTTCCTGGTCTGATGAGGACTTTCATGTTCCATCTGTCTGGATGTGTTCAACAGCCCAGTTACCACTCCATGTGGACACAACTTCTGTAGAACCTGTATTACAACATTCTGGGATGACAAAGTCCAGTACAAATGTCCTGTTTGCAACGAGCTTTACCTCACAAGACCTGATTTACAGGTCAATACCTTCATATCAGGGATGGTTGATCGGTTTAGAAGTTCTGTACGTGTCAAAGAGCAGCCTTGTGTTGAACCAGGAGAAGTTCCCTGTGATGTCTGTACTGGGACCCAGCTGAAGGCCATGAAGTCCTGCCTAGTGTGTTTTACCTCTTACTGCCAAACCCACCTGGAGTCTCATCAGAGAGTCGCAGGCCTGAAGAAACATCGGCTGGTCGACCCTATGGACCGTCTGGAAGACAGGATGTGTAAGAAACACGACCGACTTCTGGAGCTCTTCTGCCAGACTGAGCAGGTGTGTGTGTGTCTGTACTGTACAGTGACGGACCACAAGTCCCATCCTGTTGTACCTCTAAAGGAGGAATATGAGGTAAAGGCGGCCCAGCTGGGGAAGATGGAGTCTGAAGTTCAGCAGTTGATCCAGGAGAGACAACGAAAGATACAGGAGATCAAAGACACAGTAGATCGCAGCAAAGCAGACGCAGACAGAGAGATAGCCGATGGTGTGCAGATCCTCCCTGCTCTGAAGCGCTCTATTGAAAAGTGGCAGGATGATCTCAACCAAAAGGTTAAAGAGAAACTGAAATCCACAGAGGAACAAGCTGAAGGCCTCATCAAAGAGCTGGAGCAGGAAATTAAAGATCTGACCAATAGAAGCTCAGAAGTGAAGCAGCTCTCACACACTGAAGACCACCTCGACTTCCTCCAGACCTTCAGATCCCTGAAGAATCCACCACCCACCAGGGACTGGACAACAGTGGAGGTCCGTCCTCCGTCATACGTAGGGACCTTGAGGAGATCCCTGGATCAGCTAGAGGAGACACTGAACATGGAGATGAAGAAGGTGCCTGACCTGAGATCAACTCAAAAAACGTGTAAGTCTCTATTTAGTTTGATTTAGGGCTGTCAAATTTACATTCCACTTTTGAATATACTTCAAATAGAAAAAAAAGAAGAAAATAATTGCTAAATTAATAAAGATGAACATTCGGATATGTATTAATATGTAGTAGGGCTACAGGATATATCGTTTCAGCATCGTTATCGTGATGTGCGAATGACCAATAGTCTGTTGCTGCTTGATGCAAAAGTAAAACTCTCACGGTCCACATTTTCCATGACTAATCTAACAGAAGGCTTGTCTTCTTAACAGGACTCTGCAGGTACAGCATTTCAGTCTCATTTGCAAGTAAAAACAAAAAAGAAATTCCACTGTAAAGTATGACGATTATTTGTTTTAATTTCCCACTTCACATCTCAGCATGCTTTAAGACATATCTGCACTGTGTGGTCGTGTTTGACACGCTAGATTGAAAATGAATATGTTATATTTACTTGTGTACATGCATTTGTACTTGTGTATACGTATGTATACCTATGTTTCTGTGTGTTTATGAATGTCTAGTATGTTTGTGTAGGTATGTATGTGTACATTTGTGTACATGTCTGTATATGTATAGTATGTATGTGTACTTATGTATACATATGTGTACTTGTGTATATGTATGTATACCTATGTTTCCGTGTGTTTATGTATCTCTAGTATGTTTGTGTATGTATGAATTTGTACATGTCTATGTATGTATAGTATGTATGTGTACTTGTGTATATGTATGTATACCTATGTTTCCGTGTGTTTATGTATCTCTAGTATGTTTGTGTATGTATGCATTTGTACATGTCTATGTACAGTATGTATAGTATGTATGTGTACTTATGTACAGGTATGTGTACTTGTGTATAAGTATGTATACCTATGTTTCCATGTGTTTAATGTATGTCTAGTACGTTTGTGTACTTATGTATACGTATGTGTAGTGGTGGGCGCATTACCGGTATGAACGTGACTACCGGTATTAGGTTGTACAACGATATGGATTTTGCTATACCGTGGATATCTTGATATATATAGTATAAATTCTTTGTTTACCTATTTGTTTGAGTGGACGTTGCATGCATTCGTTGCAGCAACAAACACGTGTGATAGACAGAGATGGGGAGTACAATTTGCAACTTGCACTCACAATACATCAATGAGCATGGAACTGTCTAACTCATTATCCAAAGCTTAATAACATAACAATATAATATTAATAGCTTAGTAACCACAATGGAGGTAAAGGACCGAGAACAGTGTGGCTGCCCATTTCTCTGCCTGCTCATTTTGATACGTACAGAGCATATCACAAGCGAAACAATCCCATGTGATTATTTGCTATATCGTGTTAAATCGGTGGTGGATGTGCACTATCCTTACACTAATGGTATTATCCGTAATAGCTCCTTTCCTTAACTAGTCCAAACTAAACTCCGAAGTGCTCTGTGTTTACATGCCATTGCCTCTTTTCTTAAAGGCATGGAAATGGGCTAGCCTAATATTCCGCAATATTCCGCAAAAACATTGGTATCGGATAGATACTTGGTATCAGCCCATTCAAAGATGTGATGGTCGGTATCCGTAGTGAAAAAGTGGGATAGGTGCAACTCTATTACAACCATAAGAGACAGGATCCTTGACCTGGACCTTGACCGTGACCAAAGACGTGAGCCTTGACTTGGACTCGCGACCAGACTTGAGACTCTGCATGTATGACGACAGCGGATCAAACATGATCAAAGCATTGCAGCTGAACAAGTGGACAAACCTTGGGTGTTTCGGACACAGGCTGCATAATATTAAATATAATTCATACAGGCCTACCTTTAATGATGTTACATTTTTGCAATGTTTGAGAAAAACAATTGCACCATGAAAAAAGTAACTTGAGAAAAGCCGTAGACGCTCCTTTCATGGGCACAGATGTCACAAAAGTTGATGTTTTACAGTATAGGCTTCCTTTCCTTTCCTTTGATGTTGTTTAATATTTTAAGTGTAGTTTTAGCAAACTTTTTTTGTGCCAATGATACATTTTCAACTTGTCCATATGAATCACCATGGCAACGATAGAAAACTATCATATACATTCACTGACTGTATACTGTGTTGTGGATAAAACCCAACACTCTAACAAACTAAGAGAGGTCAAGAAAGTTGAAGTTTGAAAGATAAAGACTTTATTATGACTTGCAACAAATAACAACAAAACCTGAGTTGGTTTGCAAAGAACTCCTGTTGTGGAATCAGGCTTCAGGTTATATTCCCAAAATGTGTGAATTCCTCCTACCTGCACTGACCAATCATAACACCCAATGCCTCAGGCCTAAATATTGGACACCTCTTGTGTCCCCTGCCTCAGTTACCCATCTAATTGAACCTGGTGCCAGCTAACTTAAAGATAACAATAAAGGGTCTCCTTTTCTCTTTATGGTCACTCTGAAGCCTTCTCCATGCATTTCTGTTTGGCTGAGAGAATTGTATGGTCTGAGAGGTCACCACTTTAGGAGTCAAACCAACAACTTGAAATCAACTGAGGTCCATCCCTGAGGGCTATCAGGAGGTATAGTTAGTGCCACATGGATTTCCTTCGGAATGTGGTCCCTTGCTGAGTCTTATTTTTCCTTTAAATGTTATAGTAAATTTCTCCCATAACTGACGAAAATAAAATGCACATTTATCATTATAGATTTTATCAAAATGCATTTTAATGCTGAAACTATCTTAAAATGTTGCATTTTCCACAGAGAATAAAACGAATGTCAAGACAGAACCTTGACATGCGTGACGTATTGCTGTTTCTTCGAACAGTCAACAGGGGGCTTAAACGGTCTTATGGGTCGTTTTGGACGACATAAACAGTCACCCTGTTCTGTCGTTTAGGTTGGAAGACAGGCTGGTATTACTTACGACGTACACAGCTATACATACAGTAATACAAACGTACACTGTACGTATGTTTTACTGTATATGTATACAGCTTTGCATACGTATGTATACCTGTTAATGTATGTTTACGTTTGTGTACATTTATATGTGTACGTATATGTGAATAATAAAGGAATACTACCAAGATTGCAAAAGACCAGTACTTCTGCTTAAGTGTGTTCTAAATACAAAACGAAAGCTACAGTACCAGTAATCACTTATTGAGGTGTTCTCAGTAGAGGTCTTCAGATGTTTCTTGAAGATGGGGATGGATTCTGCAGACCGTAGGGAGACTGTGAATGATAGCCACGCACTACGAATATATCTGTGTGTACATTACAATGCGTGTGTGTGTGAATGTGTGTGTGGTTGTGTGTGTGGGTGTGTGTGTGTCCTACTCCTGAACAGCTCTAAAGTCATACAGCATTGTCACTCTGATCTTCGGACTGCTGAGTATTCTCCTAATCCCCTTGTGCTTCAGTGAGTCTAAATCACATCATCCTGAATATAATTACAATAATTACAACAATAAATTATTATTGATTATAATAATAGGAGTGATAATGATAATTATTGTTATTGTTTGCATAATTAGTATTAATATTAATAATAATAGTATCATGTTTTCTTTCAGGGGGATGGACTTTGTGTTTGATTGGCTGAGTGTCCTGTTAAGTTTAGAGACGATGTCGTTCTGTTTTAGAGCTGATTTCTTCTGTATTCCTCTGTCCTGTCCTAGACTCAGCGACACCTTGTACGGAGGGGAGAGAGCAGTTAATGGATGAACTAAGTGAGTGTTTTATAGAAGTTATATTAAATCAATCATGTTACTAAACTTTCTTTCAAAAATACTCTCTGCTTTTGTGATTTATGTTTGAACATCCCCCCTTCCATATAACTTAACGTTTTACATTGTCAGTCTAACAGAGCATTGACAGTGTTAAACTACTACCAAATAAAATAAATAAAGGATGTCCCCCTTCTGGCAGCATGGTGGTACTGCAGGTGTTGTTAGTTTCCTCCTCCAGCAGGGGGAGCAGTAGAGTACAGAGGAGCTTGTCTTTGTTCTGCGCTCCATTAAGCTAGGTTTACAGTTGTACGTAAGGCACTTCCGTAAAGACAGACAGATTTATATTGTGGTCTACTAAGGTCTGGTTTCCATTGTGGTCTACTACACAAGGTGGGGTTTCTATTGTGGACTACTAAGGTCATGTTTCTATTGTGGTCTGCCAAGGTCAGGTTTCTAATGTGATCTACTAAGGTCATGTTTCTATTGTGGTCTACTAACGACAGGTTTCTATTGTGATATACTACACAAGGTCAGGTATCTATTGTGGTCTACTAAGATCACGTTTCAATTGTGGTCTACTACACAATGTCAGGTTTCTATTGAGGTCTAATAAGGTCAGGGTTCTACTGTGGTCTATAACACAAGGTTATGTTTCTATTGTGGTCTACTAAGGTCATGTTTTTATTGTGGTCTACTTCACTAGGTAAGGTCTCAGGGTTGTTTGTCACAAGTAATGAAGACACTAAGATAAGCAGTTCTGTGTTTGTTAAGGATTTTCTTTTACATTCAACAGATGATTTGACCCTTCTGGGCTGGCTGTTTTTCGACCAGAGTTTCTACTTTATTTCTACTACTGAGAAGAGCTGGACAGACAGTAGAGAAGACTGTCTGCAAAGAAACGCAGACCTGGTAGTTATCAACAGCAGAGAAGAACAGGTGACGGAGGCTGTGTGTGTGTGTATGATACATTTTTCATTCAGTCATATGTGTTGTCATGATAACAGATGATATTACTATTTGAAACAGGGGTTTGTCAGCAGATTGAGGGGTCCTACCTGGATTGGACTGAGTGATCGAGACAAAGAGGGGATCTTCAAGTGGGTGGATGGTACCCACATGACTTCAAGGTAAGGCTGATGACTCTATTCAGCAGCATCTCTTCTCTGAGAGTGACAGAGTGACATCACCTCAACACTGGCCTCAACTTTGTATTCCTTGTGGTTCTCAGTTGGAGACAAGGTGAACCACACGATGACGGTGGAGCAGAACAATGTGTAGCATGGGATGGCAGCTTGTCTGAAGAACCGTGTGACAGACTGCACTACTGGATCTGTGAGAAGGTCTTAGTCCTGGAACATCCGGAAGCTGACCTGAACAAAGAGGGTCCGTAGACTTTGTTTGTGTTCATGAGTTGAGAATGGTTCCTCCTTTCTATTCTCTGTGCAGTAGATACAGTATATATTCTCTTTATGAATGCAAAGGTGGTTGGATGTGTGGACCTCTGATCAGGGTCTGTGTCTCCTAGTGATGCAGGGTTTAGGTATTTTCTCACCTGAATCCTCATCTTGTTGTAACTGCACCCGACCGCTACTCGGACCGCCGTTTGTAAACTAGAGAAAATGACCCCCGTGTCCGCTTCCCCCCCACTATTTTAAAATGGTGCCCCATGAGGCGAAAGTAGTGTTAGTATAATTCATTATTCATTTCAAGCTGTTATTCAACAATATAATTTGCCTATATTGTTGCCATCTTTTTCAGCACATGAGAACAGCCTTTTATCTGTAATTCATTTGGATTAAAGTACCAATAAACTAAATGTGGTCTTTCCTTAGTTAGGGCAAAACGTTATTTGAACAGAAATACAGACCAGCTGAAATATAACAAAATAAAGAGGCATTTGCATGTGAACATAAATAAAGAATACAACAAGCGCATTATAGGCTATAATAAAACATGTATCCTTTTGTAAAATAACTCAGAATAAAATGTGCATGTAATGTAAATAAACTTTTCTGTCCAACAAATAACAAGATATTTGGAACCAAATCACATAGGACTTTTTAGGACAGGCTATAATGGCTTTTAAAGATATGCAATACAAAACTTGAAAGAACTAATTACAATGGCATACAAGAACTAGATGATTGCGAGAAGTCCATTTTAACTGCTGATTTTAACTAACCGGCCACAAATCACCCGCATATTTTACATATCGAAAAAGGCGGATCCAGACCGCCTACACCTGCAGTTATACCCGGGTCATGTGGGCTTATTACTCATGTCTTACTGTCTGGGCATCTCTAGCGTCTACATAGCATCTTTTTCTGCGTTTGTTTGCACTAGTTTCAATTTGAGCTGGTTAAAGGTTTTGTGTTCTCCTACACAAGCTCCGCCCCCGACTCTTTTATCTCTGAGCTGGAGTGTCTTCCCCTCCCTGGGAAAACTTTGTAGATACTGCTGTGATATTCAATCATGTATGAAAAGGCAGGTGAGAAAACTGGGTCTGAATCTTCTGGGTCGCCCTCTAGTGGACAGGTATGAGAGAGAGTGAAGGGAGTGTTTTGATGGTGCATCTCTAGATTCGTATTGTACAACGTTCACTCATCTCGTCCTGGTTTCTTCCGGTTCAGTGATGCCCGCGAAGGAGGAGGCCCCCAGCATCACAGAGTTCCATTCCTCTACCAAGGTGTTGCCCGTGGGCCACACGGCCCAATTCACCTGCGATGCCGGCGGCACGCCGGAGCCCACCGTCGAGTGGCTACACAACGGCAGGCCCCTGGAGAGGGACAGTACAGACAACCAATCAGAGCCTGCGGCCTGGGTGGAGAGGGGGTTCCTCTTCGTCAGAGGTGTGAAGTATGGTGTGAACACGGTCTGCTGCATGGCGACCAACAGCGCTGGCTCAGCCAATCACACCGCAGAGCTGCTCGTTGTTGGTAAGATCTGGATCCAATTAAAGATGTTTGTTGTTGATGTATTCAAAACATTGTTGTTGATGTATTCATAACATTGTTGATGTATTCATAACATTGTTGTTGATGTATTCATAACATTGTTGTTGATATATTCATAACATTGTTGTTTATGTATTCATAACATTGTTGTTGATTTATTCATAACATTGTTGTTTATGTATTCATAACATTGTTGTTGATATATTCATGACATTGCTGTTGATGTATTCATAGCATTGTTGTTGATTTATTCAGTACATTGTTGTTGATGTATTCATAACATTGTTGTTGATGTATTCATAACATTGTTGTTGATATATTCATAACATTGTTGTTGATATATTCATAGCATTGTTGTTGATGTATTCATAACATTGTTGTTGATGTATTCATAATATTGTTGATGTATTCATAACATTGTTGTTGATATATTCATAACATTGTTGTTGATTTATTCATAACATTGTTGTTGATGTATTCATAACATTGTTATTGATATATTCATAACATTGTTGTTGATGTATTCA
This sequence comes from Lota lota, assembly GCA_026745465.1. Taxonomy (NCBI): domain Eukaryota; kingdom Metazoa; phylum Chordata; class Actinopteri; order Gadiformes; family Lotidae; genus Lota; species Lota lota. Next base: position 4,024,700 of record JACYXH010000469.1, on the reverse strand, counting down.
TAACATTGTTGCTGTATTCATAACATTGTCGTTGATATATTCATACAATTTTTGTTGATTTATTCATAACATTTTTGTTGATATATACTTATGTATATGTATGTGTATGTATGTGTATGTATGAGTACATGTCTATGTATATATAGTATGAATGAGTAAATGTCTATGTATATATAGTATGTACATGTATGTATGAGTACATGTCTATGTATATATAGTATGTACGTGTATGTATGAGTACATGTCTATGTATATATAGTATGTACGTGTATGTATGAGTACATGGCTATGTGTATATAGTATGTACGTGTATGTATGAGTACATGGCTATGTGTATATAGTATGTATGTGTATGTATGAGTACATGTCTATGTATATATAGTATGTATGAGTACATGTCTATGTATATATAGTATGTACATGTATATATGAGTACATGTCTATGTATATATAGTATGTACGTGTATGTATGAGTACATGTCTATGTATATATAGTATGTACGTGTATGTATGAGTACATGTCTATGTATATATAGTATGTATGAACCAGTTCTATGGCTCCAACAGTTAATTTCCAGCCTGTATGTGAGCTCAGCTTGTTCAGTCTGTTGTTCACACAGGTGTCCCTTTGAAGGTTGAGTGCAATGTTTGTGTATTGGGAAAGCTAACAGTTTAATATCTTGAAGGATAGTACAAGTATTGCTTTGCTATTTCATATGAGTAATTAGCTCATCATGCTGAACATGTTGATGTATAATATGTGTATGTAGTGTAAATATTGAGTGAGTAAATGCAGTTTATACATTCTCCTTGGTTTCAATGTTTTATTAGGACAGCCACTCACACACACATGGGATTTGCTATTAACTTTAACTAAAACTCATAGCTATTCCACTGTAGTATTATCATGCATTTCTATGTTAGTTGGTAGAGTAGATGGCACGTGGTGAAAAAGGACAGGAATAAGAAGTATGCAAGAGAACAGTACTACTGATGATGATGATGAAGAATGGTTCAGCAGCTAATTATGTCTTGTACTCCCATCAGATGCCTGTGAACTCACACTGGACCCAAACACAGCCCACAGACGACTCTCTCTGTCTGAGGACAACAGAAAGGTGACGTGGGTTAGAGAGGAGCAGTCGTATCCTGATCACCCAGAGAGATTTGACTCCCGGCCCCAGGTGTTGTGTAGAGAGGCTCTGACTGGCCGCTGTTACTGGGAGGTAGAGAGGGAAGGAAGTGTTCTTATAGGAGTGACATACACAGGAATCACAAGGAGAGGAGGGGGTGTTGACAGCTTGCTTGGATGGAACAACAAGTCCTGGAGTCTTTATTGTGATGATGATGGTTACTCTGCCTGGTACAACGGTAGTGGAACAGTCATACGTCTCCCCCCCGCTGGCTCTAACAGAGTAGGAGTGTATCTGGACCGGCCTGCTGGCACTCTGTCCTTCTACAGAGTGTCCCCAGATGTAGGAGGGTCCTCAGACACACTGACACACATCCACACCTTCCAGTCCACCTTCACCCAGGAGGACCTCCTTCCTGCGTTTAGGTTAGGGTTTGGGTTAGGGGATGGTGCCTCAGTGTCTCTGTGTCGGTTGTAGAAAAAGAAACACGCACACGCTCTGGCAGGCAGGACCCTTTCACACACACACACAGACACACACACACATAGTACACACACACAGTACACACACACATAGTACACACACACAGTACGTGCACACACACATAGTACACACACACATAGTGCACACACACATATCACACACAAATATAGTACATACACACAGTGCACACACACAAATAGTACAAACACATAGTACACACATAGTACACACACACACATAGCACACACACACACATTGTACACATACACACACATAGTACAAACACATAGTACACACACATAGCACACACACAGTACACATACACACACATAGTACAAACACATAGTGCACACACACACAGTACACATACACACACATAGTACAAGCACATAGTACACACACATAGTACACACACACATAGTACACACACAAACACATAGTACACACACATAGTGCACACACATAGTACACATACACACACATAGTACAAACACATAGTACACACACACACACACACACACATAGTAGACACACATAGTACACACACATAAATACACAAAAATGTTATATTTTCTCTCATTTACTTCAATAACTTTTTACATTTTCTTATGTCACATACTTTTCACATACTTTTACTCAAGTCTGTTTGTGAATTAAAAATGGAGGCAAGAGAGAGAGATTTATTGTGGCTGTATTTTCCTTCATGTTATTTTGTAAAGATTGAATGTGTTATTGTGTGTTGTTTTATTTGAAGGGATACATGCTATTTTATATGTTGTTAATGTCTATCGGACAAGCATAAACAATGTAATATTTGCCTATTTACGGTAATCTTGCTCTGCTTATTACAACAATTAATAATTTGGTTTGAAGTAACTCAGTACTTTAGTAGTCTTTTCACTGGATACATTCTTACTCTTCCTTGAGTTCTTATTACTTTAAATATATACTTGTTATATATGAAAGTAGGCTGTTATAAATAGGAGGTTATTGACAGTGCTTATTATTCTATATAATTATATTACCTACAATTGTTATCATTACCAATATAAACCCTTATCTTGTTCCGTCTTAGTATGTCTTCTATGATTTTAAACTTAGTAACCTATGCTATTTAGTCAACGTTACTAGAATAATCACATTATGCTGAAAGAAAACCCTGGTTGTGGTTCAGAGCGAGAATTTGTCTCTCAAACTGTAGGAATATATACCTATAAAAATAAAATAATCTGTGTGTTCTGTGTATGAGACGCATCGCCATGCACCAAGAGTATGGCTAGAGTTCTCAACAGCTTTATTCTTTATTATTCATTGGTTCCTATAACTATATAAGCCTAATTATAAAGGGTAATGAAAGTTTAATAGAAGAGTTCTCAACAGCTTTATTCTTTATTATTTGTTGGTTCCTATAACTATATAAGCCTAATTATAAAGAGTAATGAAGGTTTAATAGCAGAGTTCTCAACAGCTTTATTCTTTATTATTTGTTGGTTCCTATAACTATATAAGCCTAATTATAAAGGGAAATGAAGGTTTAATAGAAGGGTTCTCAACAGCTTTATTCTTTATTATTCGTTGGTTCCTATAACTATATAAGTCTAATTATAAAGGGCAATGAAGGTTTAATAGAAGAGTTCTCAACAGCTTTATTCTTTATTATTCGTTGGTTCCTATAACTATATAAGCCTATGTCCGTGACTACTGGTCTCCATGCAGAGACTGACTGACTGACTGGCTGACCCCGCCCCTCCACAAACCAATTGAACAGGTGGGCGGGGCTACACATAGCCCCGCCCGCGCGCGAGCCGCGTCTAGGTGGGAGGGAACGCCTCTTTGTAAAGTCCCACAAGCAGCAAGGGCGGCTTATTGTCAACGTGTGATCTGTGTCGATGTGAAGGAAACCGCTGCAGCTTATTGGCCTTAGTGACAAGGGCGTGTTGTCACCAGATCGCTGTTTGGAATGGACGTCTGGGACTACTGCTCTCCGTGCTCTCACACATGCCCGGCCACGTTGTGGGAATCATGGGAAACTTGCTTTCCAGCCAATCACGTCATTTCACCCACGTTGTACTCGTGAACCAATGTGCGCGGAAGGGGAACACGGGATGGGTTTGAAACCCGACACAAGCTGTACAACCGTCTCCTCCGTTTGGCTCGAGCCAGAGACCGTCCCACCTGTCACTCACTGGATCCTGTGGTCCAATCAAACGACCCCACGGTGAGCACTGTCAACAACCTCCTATTTATAACAGCCTACTTTTATATTTAACAAGTATATATTTAAAGTAATAATAACTCAAGTAGAAGTAAAAGTATTCATCAGATAATAGCTTGAGGAAGAGTAAGAAAGTATGTAGTGGAAAGATTACTGTACTGAGTACAGTACTGAGTTACTTCAAACCAAATGATTTATTGTTGTAATAAGCAGAGCAAGATGACCGTAAATAGACATTATAGACATATTACATTGTATATGCTTGTCTAATAGACATTAACAACATATGAAATAGCATGTATCCCTTCAAATAAAACAACACACAGTAACATATTAAACGTTTACAAAATAACATGAATGAAGACAAATACAGACACAAGAAAGCTCTCTCTCTCGCTCTCTCTCTCTCTTTCTGTGTGTTTGCATGTGTGTGTGTGTGTGTGTGTGTGTGTGTGTGTGTGTGTGTGTAAAGATTTGCACCGTTTGAAGAAGTAGAAGTAGTACCCCTTTGGGGGTAAAATGGGATCTTACATAAACACACACACACACACAGATCATCATTGTGTGTTATCAGAAGAATACACCCCTCCCTCCCTCATATGAGACCACGTCAGTCCTGTAACTACAAACACCAGCTGCCCTATAATGACCATCATCTTTATTCAAACATGAGATTAGTTGGCACACAAAGACCAACGATAACAACCAAAGTCCACCATGTAGTCTGCTTCACTGCCATAGGCAGAGAGAAAATATGAATAAAAAAGAACCAAACATGAGCTGTGAAGCCGTTCAACAGTTGGGGTTGGAGCCAACCACTCGACCACAAGGGCCCTCGGGGGGTGTGTGTGTGTGTGTTTGTGTGTGTGTGTGTGTTTGTGCATGCGTGCGAGTGTGTGCATGCATGCGTGCATGTGTGTGCGTGTGTGTGTGCGTGTGTGTGCGTGTGTGTGCATGCGTGTTTGTGTGTGTGTGTGCGTGCATGTGTGTGTGTGTGTGTGTGTGTGTGTGTGTGTGTTTGGTAGGAGGAAGTTGGCGGCAGGGGTTGTTGTAATTTAAAAGGCAAGACGATGTTAAACTTGGAAACCCGGTAAAAAGAAGCAAAGATGCAAGTCGAATTAATTATGCGGTATGGAGTTTTATTCCAATGCTAATATAGAACACAAAAATGTCAAATCTCGATACTCGCTGCTATCTCTACAGCGCGCTGTATTCTTGTCGATAGGCCCACCCCTTAAAGGTGTGGACCCGCGAGAGAACACCGGAGAAAGAGAAAGAGATCTCTGCAACAATGGGTTATATCTTCAGGGTTCTCAGCTGGGGGTCTTTGTCGAGAGGGGGATGTTTTACTGTTCCATGGGCACTGCTCCGTTGGGGGAATGCAACGGTATCTTGGCCGCATACTATAGCAGATTTACATAAGGCCCCACTTCACAGGGTGTCGTTCGTTTCGGTAGAAGTGTCAGGTTACATTTCGGCAGACATCAAGTTGCGTGTTTTTTCTACAACAATCCCTCTCAAGTGATCAAAAGATCACTTCAACAATAGTGGAAAAAACCCTCATACCGCTTATACAAATCCAGGGTGAGATGGAAAGGAAAACCCCCCCTTAAGTGGAGGTAAAACCAGACCAACCCCAATAGCGGGGCACATACGTCCTCAACCCGTCAAACAAGGTAATAACAATGAACAACTCATACAGGTGGTATCTAATACTGTCGAGAAGCATGCAAGGGGAAACAGGAACGCCACCCAGAGGAACTCAGGAGCCACCTGCGCCATGGGCAGGCCATCACGCTCATTTATTCAACGTCTTCTCTGGGGGCGGGGATCAGCGGAGCAATCATGTCAGCGGTTTTCCTGTAGCAAGAGCCTCATTGGAGGTCTCACTCCTCCGGCCCTTCGCCTTCCTCCGGGAGGAGCAAGGGCAGGTGAAGGGCCGGGTCGCCGTCTCTGGCGAACGCCGTGGTTATCAGACGGGTGATGAGGGCCCGCAGACAGGGAATGCAGCAGCAGCCACAACAGGTTACTATGCCTACAAAAACAGCAGCAGAGACTAACACAGACATGATTAAAGTTTTCCATTTTCCAAACACATTTGCCATCCATTCTTCCCTGGGGTTGTTTACTCCGGAATCCTCGGCCATGGAGGTGGACAGTGCTCTAAGACCCGCTAAGGCTTTAGCGACCGACCCGTCTGGGGCGGTGTTATTGGGGATGAAGGTGCAACACTGGGCCCCAAACATCGCGCAGACCCCTCCTTTCTCAGCTAAGAGCATGTCTAGGGCGAGGCGATTTTGGAAGGCCATAAGCGAAGTGGCTGCTAATTGGTCTGCTAAGCAGTCTACTGCATCTCGGGTGAGGTTTAGACAGTTTCTGAACATTATAATGGATGTAATTGATTCGATCGACATTTTTGCTGGGAGTAACGTGAAAAAGGGCTGGGACTAGAGGGATGTTTTCGAACCCTGCCGCAATTTGATCTGCTAATTTGTATTCGTTGGGAACCCCACGAGGAACTGCTATTGAGTCAATATATGACTGAGTCCAGGGTCAAATCCCACTGACTCCCCGTGCTTCTAATTTTGCGAGTTGCGATAAGGGACGCTGCGGTTGGTCCTATAAGCGTGAGGGGAAGAACTAGGCGGATTATGGTACAAGTTCCTGACCAATCAATGGGTAGTCTGAGAAGGAGACGTCGAGGGTTACACATCCAGAAGTTGACTGCTGAGGGGAACGTGGGTTAGGTGGTCACGGGTCTGGCACCATTCTAATGGCATATGGCCAACGTTTATACTACTGGTTTTAAGGCTGCTACGAGTAGACTACATGAGTAGTTGTTAACACCGGGGGTGAACGCGGGGGGAACAGTAACATTTAAGCCGGGGGGAAAAAAGCACTGCTCAAGAGGGAACAGTTTCTGGGATACTTTTCGTCGAAGAGGGCCAGCATGCAGGCGTACCCTCGAGGGTCTTCGGTTTTATTCATGCGGATGGGCCGGGTTACGAGTAAGGGGCGTGCCGCCGCGCATGCTATACAATTCTCCATTTTATTAGTGCGAGCCGGTGGAACGGGTAGCTAAGGCTAGTACGTCGCTGGTGGACAGATCATCCGTAGAAACTTGAGTTAGAGCCACACAATAACTAGTCAACTGATTATCTAATTGGTCTGAGCGGCTCAGGAGGTGTGTACGGCCCCGGCATCGGCCTCCCGGTGAATAGTTAATGTGGGGAGAGTCCCGTTCGCGCATGTGGTGCGGCTCTGATAGCCATAAGGGCCAGCGGTAACGCAGATAGCCAAGACATTGTGTGCTGGTCGACTAAGGCCACCAACGCGTCTCTCGCCATATTTGTGTCTGAGGGAACCCTATTGTGCTGGAGCACTTTACTAAGTGTCTGTTTCAGAGTCTGGTTGGCCCTCTCAACGAGTCCCTGACTTTGTGGGTGATAAATGGACCCAAACCGGTGGGAGATCCCCAGTCCGGCTTCTACTTCTTGTAGTAAATGGTTCATGAAGTGAGACCCGTTGTCTGAACATAATTTGTGGGGAAAGCCCCACCTGGGTATGATTTCGGTTATTAACGCTTTTATAACAGACGCGGCGTCCTCTTTTTTTGTTGGGAACGCCTTTACCCAATGCGAGAATCGACAGACTATGACTAATAAGTAACGGTACCCTTGGACCCTATGATCCCTCCCCATGTCGGTGTAATCGATACAAAGTTCTTGAAAGGGTAGGTGGGGAAAGGGGAAGCGGCCAGGAGGGAGTTTACATCCTCGTCGGGGATCGTGTTGTTGACATGTCACACAGCTGGCCAGCTGGAGCCGGGCGTGAGCCAAGGTCTGGGGTGCCCCCAGTGGCTGTCAATCGGGTCAATGGTCAGGCGAAGCCCAAGGTGGTGCTTGGAGTGTTCTTTGTGGACCATCAGGGTCAGCGCCTTGGTCGTCAGGGCCGGCCGCCCATCCAGAGCCCGATTAACTCCGGTGTCGTCTCTCCGGCATCCTTGGTGGAGCCAGTAGTTTTTCTTCTTCGGCGCTGGCGTGTGCTTGCATCTCCTTGATGTCCTGTTCGTCGCCCCTGACCGCCGGACTTGGTTCTCTGAAGCGTGCTCCGTCGAGAGGGAGGTCGCGATGAAAGAAGAAGCCCCGATCTCCGTGGATTGGTGCCTATGGGACATAGGCAGACATGAGACACGATATAGCAAAGTAGATAACTCTTGGCTGGCTCGATAAAAGGCTAAGACTAATGGATATCAATGGATGGATTATTTCATATGCTGAGGGGAGTGGGGTCGTCAGGTGTTTGATACTCATCCTTCCCGACATGGGTCGGGTTGCCTGATTTCGGAGTCAGGGCCATTGAGCTGGTCCGGTGAGCAGCCTGGGGGTGGGCCGTGTCCTCCTCAGGACCGCGGAAGCACGGGTTGGTTCCCAGTTGGTTCCCATGGTCTGGTTCGAGGGCAGCCGTCGTCTTTGCCGAAACCTGGGCTCTGTATTGGTAGGATGGGGCGTGGCTCGTCCATCCCCCTGATGATATGGAGCCTCTGGGAGCTGGAAGTCATAGTCTGTAGGGGAACACAGGGGCTGTGGCTCTCCCAGCGTGGGAGAGGTGGTGTCACTTGGCTCCGGTATCCTTGCTGATGTGTTCCAAGGATGAGCTGGGTAGGACACCAGGGCCGGTTGTTGTGGGATGGCATGTGGTATCACCACCACCGGGGCCATCATCTGACCTGTTTTCTCTTTTATCCCTACATCTGTCTCTCAACATCCCATATCTCCTTGATAACATAAGCCTACGTACCCCACGATGCCTTGCAGTAGCCTGGTTTAGGTTATTTATAATTCCAGCATCTTGACTTTTAGCCCCTCCCTCCCGATCATGTCACTAAACATAGGAAGCATCATGTTCTGGTAATATATTGTCATCACTGCTAATATACACACAAATCGACGTTATATCCCCATCTAGCATCCCCAACTGTCCACCTAATAGCAGAGCCATATTTCTAAACTCTATGTACACTAGCGGTGGCACTAGAGGCCAGCCACCCTTGGTTTTGTCCTATTCATTCAACTACAGCATTGGTTACGCTCAGCTCATACGGAAAGGCACTGACTGCAGCATAACAGGTTAGCCACAGCCTGACTGTAACATAACAGGCCAGCTACAGCATAACGGGTTGGCCTAGGATGACAGGCTAGCTATAGCACGGCAGATGAGTTATAGTATAGCATGTTAGAAATATCATGACTGTATAACAATGAAAAATGTTTTATTGTGGTTTAGTGTTTTGTAGTTGCATAAAAAAATGTGTACCCATGCAAATCTGTTTAACACTGTTTGCACATCTGAAAAACAGATGTGCAGGTGCGCGAATACCAATACGAAATGTTTTTATAGATAAAACCTTATGTAATTTTTTGTTTAATATATATATTTTTTAAGCAAAACCTTTCTACAGGCTTGAAAAAGCATTAGAGAAGGAGTCAGAATCTGAGTCACTGTAAGGAGGGGGACGATCGGTATGGGACGGGGTAGTGGTGGTCTCGAGCTGTGGGAGAACATGCAATTGGGGACGTGCAGGCATGCATTAATGGCAACTGTTAACAAAGGAAGACAAAACTGTAAAAGACAAAGTTAGTCATAACATGATCGTCTGACTGTCTTGTAACAAGTCAGTAATTGTTACACAAATGTAATTGTAATAGAAAGCAATTATAGTAAAAGCCATATCCTTATTAACCCTATTGTTTCTTCTGAAGTCAGAGTCTAGTCCCCTCTCGTGTAGTCTACCACTCTGTAGTGTGGGAGTGGCTTCCCTTATCTCAGGGGCCCTAACACACACAAGAAGACAGGCAGGCGCACACACACACACACACACACACACACACACACACACACACACACACACACACACACACACACACACACACACACACACACACAGCTTTTCCCCCTTCCATTTTCCAAACCCCCAATATAATTTAACATTTGGATCCTTGTTAATTTAGTTCAGAATTTTCATACTTATTTATTATACTACTTTCTTAGGTATTTGTCTCAAAATTATTTTTCTACTTTAATGTAATTTATATTCATAGTCCCTCAGGAAGGTTTATTTTTTATTTATTTATTTATTTATTTTTGGTATTGTCTGTTTTGTTATTTTAGTAGTTAACCTCCATGTCTAATTTAACCAGCCCAGTTTTCTAACATTGGTGCTAACAACTCAACCAGTGTCTCACTCGTGTCAAGATACACAGAACATATAAAACACACAGACATACATTTGGACCAACAAGCTAGCTCTAAACACATAGACAATAGTTAAAGACCTTTACTTATAACTTGTTGGGTGAACTAAGACTTCATCAGGTTTATTGAACAGTATATCCACCACCGCGCTCCCTCAGGGTCCTTTAGGGCGGGTACCACTACCTCACTTTGGTGAGGTGGGAATTTCCCTGAACTCCGAAGAGTCCCCAGCGCTGGTTGACCCCTGGACTTCTGTGGACGAGCGGTAGCGGTGATATCTGTCCCAATCTTTTATGGCGGAGGCAGAGGAACTTTGTATATTAACTCTCCCCTTTATCCTGCTCAATGTTCCTCTCTCTCGGCTACTCTCCTCAATCCTATCTATCGCTCTAATGGTCTGTGTCTTTAATGTTACTTATTTATTTATTTATTTTATATTATTTACTTTTCCAACCTGTTCCTTTTCCGTCATTGTATTCGCCATAATTGTAATTCAAATTGTTATTATTATTATTTATTTTATTATTATAACTATAATTATTATTCTTATTAGCATTATAATTATTATTATTCTTTATTTTATTATTATTATTATTATATTTTTATTTTTTCTATCTACCTTTCCCCCCTTGGACTATCGTTGTTTACGTCGTCCCTCGTGTTCTTATTTCCTCTTACATTAGTTCATCATACCGCCATCACGGTTTTCTCCTTTGTCAATTATTCCTCACCATCACGACTCCTCTATTACAGTTTAATTACAGACATTTATCATTGACGCCGTCTTTGCCGGCTCCGCCATCACGGTTAACAAACAGGAATATACGCCGCATATCGCGACCCCGCCATCACGGATAACAGACAAACATCCAACGTCCATTTGTACGTCGCCATCAAGACTCCGCCATCATGGATACCAGACAAACATCCAACATTTAAATATACGTCCCGACGACCCCGCCATCACGGTTAACAAACATGAATATACGTCGCATATCGCGACCCCGCCATCACGGATAACAGACAAACATCTAACATTCAGTTATACGTCGTCTTGGACGACTCCGCCCTCACGGTTGACAATACAAGAATATACGCCGGTTTCACGACCCCGCCCGTACATATAACAAACAGGAATATACGTCGCTTGTTATGACGACCCCGCCATCACGGATAACAGACAAACATCTAACAAATGAATATACGTCGTCGGCGACCCCGCCATCACGGTTAACAGACAAACATCCAAAACTAACGTTTAATTCTCCATCGTCTCAGACGACTCCGCCATCACGGCTAACAAACAAACATCCAACTTTTAAATATAATTCGTCTGGGACGACTCCGCCATCACGGCCAACAGACAAACATCCAAAACTAACAGTCTAATTCCCCGTCGTCTTAGACGACTCCGCCATCACGGCTAACAAACAAACATATAACAAACAATGGAATGTACGGGATTTGACACCTTTGCATTTAGTTCATGGTACACAATGATGCAGACCTCTCGGTGGGAGATCCCTACCCACCGTCTATATCTCCTCCTAATAGACTGGGCCTATTATAAATTAAATTCCGGGGGCCGGAATTGTCCTATACAGGTTCGGTTGCTAACACAGGTCCTGCTTACCTAGTTTAAACTGGCGCCGAGGAGATACAGAGGTTGGTCCGGGGCCTCCCAGCCGTCGTCGGCTGCACCGGGTTCCTTTGTCTTCCTTAGAGATCACGTCGGGGTCACCAACTGTTGTAATTTAAAAGGCAAGACGATGTTAAACTTGGAAACCCGGTAAAAAGAAGCAAAGATGCAAGTCGAATTAATTATGCGGTATGGAGTTTTATTCCAATGCTAATATAGAACACAAAAATGTCAAATCTCGATACTCGCTGCTATCTCTACAGCGCGCTGTATTCTTGTCGATAGGCCCACCCCTTAAAGGTGTGGACCCGCGAGAGAACACCGGAGAAAGAGAAAGAGACCTCTGCAACAATGGGTTATATCTTCAGGGTTCTCAGCTGGGGGTCTTTGTCGAGAGGGGGATGTTTTACTGTTCCATGGGCACTGCTCCGTTGGGGGAATGCAACGGTATCTTGGCCGCATACTATAGCAGATTTACATAAGGCCCCACTTCACAGGGTGTCGTTCGTTTCGGTAGAAGTGTCAGGTTACATTTCGGCAGACATCAAGTTGCGTGTTTTTTCTACAACAGGGTTTAATATGAATGTTGAACAGGTTGAGACGATCTAGCACATCCGGGGAACGTGATTAACTGTTCTTAGGAACATGCAACACTGGCGAACGGAGGAAGGATTAAAGGGCTGTGTCAGACAGAAAAGAAGTCCTTATATAGAGCATGTCCAACATCCATACCTTCAGATTGGTGCTACAGCAGTGAGGGCCGCTATCGCCGATATGGGCTGGACCATCTGTGAGGCAGCGGTCAGACAGACAAGGCAACCAAAAGTTAAAGTGTCTGGATTCTGTCCAAACCTCCACACCTCCTCATTTGAGCTGTAAACTATTGATCTTGTCCGTTGTTTCTTTCAGTTCAAAGTTGTCTTTTATAGAAGTAAAGGGGGGGACGGTTAGATTAATCTGTAAATTCTTTAATCTTATGTTGGCATACTGTATGTGTGTTGGCTTATGAAAGGTCTCCAAAAACAAAGCAACGTGGGAAAAACCAACAGGGAATGTAGAGCATCATGTGCTGTTCTGGCCAGAGTACGTGGTCAGTTTACCCAAAATCCCAAATATCCTCCCACTTCTTACCAAAACAACCAGGTGGTTTCTATGGGATTTCTTTGAAAAACGGCCTCATATCTTAATATTTAGTCTTTTATCAGACGCAGTGATCCAAAGCTATGTAGTGAATAGATACACATAGGCGTTAAAAGTATGATGCTAAGGGTGCTGCAGCACCCCCATTTTGAAATAATGTTGTAAATAATATTGTCGTTTTTTTTTAAATACTTTCTGATTTATAAATATTCTTCTTAAGGCCCTTGTGTTAGCATTTGTATGTATTAAAACTAAAATAATTATTGGCTGAATACACGAGAACATTCAGTTGAATCCACAGTTTATTACCATGATGCTTCATTAACAAATGCAACAGAAAAATAGTCCCTTACATGTACACAATAAACACAAGAACTAATAATAGAAGTAGCAGACATTACAAATCACAACAGGTGTGCACATATCTTGAATAACTGAACATATTCTGCTGCCATTTTGTTCCCAACAGAACACAAGGAATCAATATTCAGTTTAAAGCTATTTACAACATGAACACTACCCCATAGTCCATAGTTGGTCTAATGAATAAAATATAAAATGTTATTTACCATCAACAGTTATTTAAATACATTTCAAATTTAAAAAAAGTATCTTTGTAAAACCTGCTTAGCCAACTATGAAAGATCTTAAGTCTCTTCCATTCATGGTTTGTCAAGATAAACCTTTCTGAAGCCCAATAAAATGTGGCATTTGGAGTTTAGTTGAGTACTTGTTTTAAATCAACCAAAACACAAAAGTCTTGAATTTGAGGAAACACTGATACGAGTATCATTCATAGTGACGTCACGCTCAGCCACGCGTTTACCTTCTCAACAGCGTCAAAAATAATAACCACCGATTCATTCATTCATTCATTCATTCTGTGTGTTAGAACCGACGCAGAGACACTGAGGCACCACCCCATAACACAAACCCAGGGAGGAGGTCCTCCTGGGTGAAGGTGGACTGGAAGGTGTGGATGTGTGTCAGTGTGTCTGAGGACCCTCCTACATCTGGGGACACTCTGTAGAAGGACAGAGTGCCAGCAGGCCGGTCCAGATACACTCCTACTCTGTTAGAGCCAGCATGGGGGAGACTTATGTCTGTTCTACTACCGTTGTACCAGGCAGAGTAACCATAATCATGACAAAGAAGACTCCAGGACTTGTTGTTCCCTCCAGGCATGCTGTCATCACCCCCTCCTCTCCTTGTGATTCCTCTGTATGTCACTCCTATAAAAACAAGTCCTTTCCACTCCATCTCCCAGTAACAGCGGCCAGTCAGACCTTCTCTACACGACACCTGGGGCCAGGAGTCAAATCTCTCTGGGTGATCAGGATACGACTGGTCCTCTCTAACCCACGTCACATTTCTGTTGTCCTCAGACAGAGAGAGTTGTCTGTTGGCTGTGTTTGGGTCCAGTGTGAGTTCACAGGCATCTGATGGGAGAACAAGACATGATTAGCTGCTGAACCATTCTTCTTCATTTCAAATTACATGCATATACATTGCACTCAACCTTCAAAAAGGGACACCTGTGTGAACAACAGACTGAACAAGCTGAGCTCACATACAGGCTGGAAATTAACTGTTGGAGCCATAGAATATATATATATACACATACACACACACACACAGACATGTACTCATACATACACGTACATACTATATATTTACTGAGAAGCTATTTGTTTTAACTCAAATAGTTATAGACTAGGAATATGACAAAATAGCAGTATGGACAGTGTGGCAGTAATCAAACTAAACACTTACACTTCTTTAGAGCTGATCTCAGGTCAGGCACCTTCTTCATCTCCATGTTCAGTGTCTCCTCCAGCTGATCCAGGGATCTCATCAAGGTCCCTACATATGATGGAGGACAGACCTCCATCGTTGTCCAGTCCCTGGTGGGTGGAGGATTCTTCAGGGATATGAAGGTCTGGAGGAAGTGGAGGTGGTCTTTAGTGTGTGAGAGCTGCTTCACCTCTGAGCTTCTATTGGTCAGATCTTTAATTTCCTGCTCCAGCTCTTTGAAGGTTTTAACCTGACTTAAATCAGAATAATAATAAGACAAATAATTCCCCTTTTAACACAAGTGTAAAATAGTGTAGCAAACGGCAGCTTGTGGATGAAGTGAGTGAGTTTGAATTCTGTAATTCATCCATGTTTTGGAAAAGTAATTTTTTGATTTGTTCCCCGTTTCATAACTGAAAGTAGGCTATAACACACAAAAGCAACCTATAGTCAGGTACGGCAGTGCAAGGAAATATTGGCTTGTAGTGCATATTGCTATGGACAGGATTGATCAATATTGAATGTTTATAGGTCAATGCATGTAGTTTACCATTCTGGATGGAATAAGAGCACTGTGTGTGAGAAACGTAAATAGGCTGTTACCTCCCCCATTTCCTACATGTGTCATAATCATGTTATGATTATTATGTTATGTCTGATTTAACCTGAGTTAAATCAGAATAAGGACACACATAGTTTTCTTATATACCACGTTCTGAATAGAAAATACAAAATTACTATTATTTGTCAAAGTTCGTATACTGATTAATATGATTATGTCTAATAATAATAGTAACAATAATACTATAAATCATCAATAATAAATAATATAACAATAATAATACCTATTGGATGTTGTGCAAGTAGTTTTAATTGTGATGGTTAACAGTATTAATATATGTAAGATACATGATGTCAACGATCATCTTCATTCCCAGTAGGACCAATACAGTCAGTCTAGTTAGATTATATTATAATATCAACAGTCAGTCAGTTAGATTACATTATAATATCAACACTTCCCAAACCTAATCTCCCATTTACAATTGTGTTGTAACGCAAGACACAGTGTAGTGACAACAAGTGTGTCTCCAATTCTCTAACTTAGTCACTGTGGTGAAAGGATGAATGCGGTTTAACAAACCTACCTTGCATGAACCTTTCATTTGCCTTGTGTTTATTTATCAGGTAGGGGTTAGACAGTGAATACAGATACATGTGAGTAAGGAGCAGGTAGGGGTTAGACAGAGAATACAGATACATGTGAGTAAGGAGCAGGTAGGGGTTAGACAGAGAATACAGATGCATGTGAGTAAGGAGCAGGTAGGGGTTAGACAGAGAATACAGATACATGTGAGTAAGGAGCAGGCAGGGGTTGGACAATGAATACATATACATGGGATTAAGGAGCAGGTAGTGGGTTCAACAGTGAATACAAATACATGTGATTAAGGAGCAGGTAGGGGTCAGGGGTCATATTGCTCTATAGGATGCTACAGGTTAGGCTGCAGACATTGGGGATTGAACCCAGTACCTTTCAGCTGGGAGTTAAGCTCTCTCGCCACACTACACCACACACTACTCTAAACTCATGCTACAGATTATTTCATGAGTGCATACATTTATCTTCATGGCCATTAGAAGATATAGGTGCTTTACTAATCATAATTATACATTCCATTGTTCACTATGATTGTGAATAATAATATCCTCCCTCCACACACTGATGAAGAGGTGAATGGAGACTCCACTGTTGTGTGTGTAGTAATATCCTCCCTCCACACACTGATGAAGAGGTGAATGGAGACTCCACTGTTGTGTGTGTAGTAATATCCTCACTCCACACACTGATGAAGAGGTGGATGGAGACTCCACTGTTGTGTGTGTGTGGTGTGACATACTGGAGGAAATGTCTCCAGAAGACTGAGCTCATGGTCCCCCAAGCCACCAGTGAGGTGAGGAAGAGCCAGTCTTCATCGGTTTAAGGTTCAAGTTGCTATTCTTAAGCTCTCCGTGAAAAGGCAGAGGAAAAGGAGCAGAATGAAGACAGAAGCACATTTAGAGAAAACCAGCCGTAGAGCTTCACCCATGTTCTACTGCTGAACGTAAAGCCCTTTTTCCTCTCTTCTCTCCTCATTACGGCCATGTTGTTTTCAAAAGGAACCTTTTCTGTTGACTAAGTTGTCCATAATCAACCGTCTTTCTGACCTTGATTAGAGCTCATGAATTCTTATATTGTTAAGAACTCGGGGACATCCAGGAACAGATTTACTTCTTGCAGGGAATACGACGGCTGATCATCTACCGATGCAGTGTCAGAAAACTGCCAAAGGGTGTCATCTAACACGGCCCCTCCTTCCTTTTCTTCCTCCTCCTACAGTCCCACTACAGAGACGTAGGTTTACAGGATGAGCGGTTTGAGAGGCCGTAACACCCCCTCGTTTACAACCCAAGCTTCTCTCACTTGACACATTTCCTCCTCCTTTTGCTCCTGCAGTGTGTGTGTGTGTGTGTGTGTGTGTTATACTGAGCAAGAATCCTGTGTAATTATATTTATACTGAGCAAGAATCCTGTGTAATGTGAATAGTGTATTCAGTGTATATCGTTTTTAACTTTATTTTATTCTTTATAAGTATTTTAATTAGTATTTATCACTTAATCTCTCTTTTGCTCTACTTTTGACTTGTGAGCTGCATGCTCTAACAAGTGAATTCCTCCCATGTGGGCTTCATAAAGTTGATCTTATCTTATCTGGTTGCATGATGTTTTATTGGTAAATGGCTTTGTGTGTGTGTGTGTGTGTGTGTGTGTGTGGAGTACAGATAAATCAGTATCCTCTTTAGTTAGTTAATGATTGGTTATTCTAATGACAGCTCTTACTCAGGTCCAGGTCTATGTCTTGGTTTTATCCGAGGTTATTCTGACAGTGTGGATACGCTTCAAAATATCTCTTTACTATGTTTGTTGGGTTTGTTTTCTTTTCTGTTTGGTAACTCTGAAAAGTCTTTAGTAGTTTTATTCTCCTTCAAAGTAAAAGTGTTTCCTTAGCTTTTCTTCCGGTTGTATTTTGATACGTTGGGAGTCACATGATTTCACCACAGACGATGCAAAGTACAGCAGAACTTTATACTCTTGAAGTAACTTTAGTTCCACTGCTTTAACCTCAGACATCATTGCTGAGACCTGGTGGTTTTGTAGCTTTATATGGACTTCCTCAAACCTTTGCTGTCTTATCTTATCACTTCATCAGTTAAGGTTATGTGTTCATGTGGAAGCCCAGCCCTGACAGAGACCCAAAGGTCTCATCATAAAGGTTTTAGGTGTAGTTAGTTGTTCAAAGTCTCTTTCCTCATTTGCTCTGTCTTCCACACTGAGGAGCAGCTCAATCTTTACTCTCAGAACCTTTAGAACCGTGTTAATGTTCTGTCTCGGTTCTAAACACTTACTTTGTGTTAAGGTTAACACCTGAATCTCTTCCTTCAACGGATCTTACTTTCCTTGCTCTTGTGCTTTAATATTTTCAAACTACACCGGGCAGCGCACGTTTTCATCACGGAGAAGCTAAGGTACAGCTTGCTAAATGTCATGTTGTCTTTACATTATTGGTCATATTTTCTCTCTGTATTAATATATTCAAAATTAATCGGTGTCCAGCCCGAGTTCAGCGTTTCCAGGTTCCTGCTGTAAAAGAGACGTTGACCTGTGAGAATCTGTTTGAATAAAGGAATATGGGTCAGAACATCAATAACTAGTTTCACCGTGTTGAGGGCGTTTTATATGGAACCTCTGGTCCAGGAACGGGATAGAACTCACATTGGGTTCCAATGGAAACAATTTGGATTCAAACATTCAGTGTCTTTAATTGTACTGAAAGGATGAGTTGTAACCATCTCTTGGACTGTATGAGTGTAGTGTGTTGTGGAGGTTTATTGGTAACATTAGTGATTTATTGCTGGTTTTATGAGCGTCTATAATGGTTTAGTACACTGATCTTTACCCTCTTGATGCTGGTGACTCTACTCTGTGGAAGAGACATTTCAGTTGTTCCCGTGGTGAGGGAGCAACATTTCCTGCCGCGCTAAAGACGGTCTGCTTTCATCTCTGAAAGGACACCGCACTATCGACTGCTCACACGTGAGCAGGCTGTCGTAGTCAGACCGTACCATCCACCAGATAAGAGGGGGAAATTAGAGTATTTTTCAATGTTGTATTTATTTCACAAATGGAAATATGAATTATAAATATTTTTACTTTGTGAAATATTCATTGCTAATTGTTTATTTGAGAGCAATAATGGATGATGTGGGTATTCATACCTTAATATGGATCACCCCTTTGTTTTTAATAATGGTATGTCCCAGGTCTTATTTAATCTCTCCATGGAGAGTTAACAATAGCTGATTGTCTCTTGGGCTGGGTAGACCTTAGTTCTCTGAATCCTCGTTATTTATAAGTGTATCTAGCCATGTTATTTTTGGTTTGCTATTTTGTTTTCTTATCAATCTATGAGGCCCCTGTAAATAATCATATATATAATATATATGATTATTTATTAAGACATCATTATATATATTATTATTATATGTAAATATTAAGTAAAAGAAAAATAGCTTTTGAAACTTCTTCTGGATTAATTTAGCCTTGTTTTCATACTCCATCACCAGAACTACTTAGCTTTATTCCTTAAAATGTGGGGTAACACCCCCCCACACACACACACACACACACCCACAGAACTTCACAGCAGTTCAAAAGGAAAATAAGGAATTGTCCTAATAAAATAATGTATTGGATCTATACATAGATAGTGATAGAGTGTGTATGAGATTTAGACATTGATAGTGATAGAGTGTGTATGATATCTAGACATAGATAGTGATAGAGTGTGTATGTGATATGGCCATATATAGTGATAGAGTGTATGTATGAGATCTAGACATAGATAGTGATAGAGTGTATGTATGAGATCTAGACATATACAGTGATAGAGTGTGTATGTATATCAGGAAGGAGGAGGATAGGAAGTCTTCACTGCAGTAATTTGACGTTCAGTATTTAAATTGAATCCACAGAAACAATATGTAGTTGTGTTTGTGTCCAGGTCTCCAGTCCACTATGAATGAAGAGAGAGAGGAGGGGGGTCCTACCTCTAAAACCACTCTGTCTGGGGAACATGAACAGAGCAAAGCTAAGAGGTAAGAAGATGATCTCTCACTGTCTGTGACTGTTGTCCATCTCAGATCTCAGCAGTGATATATCATGACTCCATCATTCGTCTGAGTAAAAGCTGTGTGTGTGTGATGTGCTGAAGCCCATAAAGTCCATAAATCTTAAAGATAAGTCTGAATGAGAGTAGGGATAAGGCTGTTTTAGTGATGTGGTTGACATGGTGTGAATGAGAGGAGGGATAAAGCTGTTTTAGTGATGTGGTTGACATGGTATGAGTGAGAGGAGGGATAAGGCTGCTTTAGTGATGTGGTTGACATGGTGTGAATGAGAGGAGGGATAGGGCTGTTTTAGTGATGTGGTTGACATGGTGTGAACGAGAGGAGGGATAAGGCTGATGCTGAGATTTAAGGTGAGTTTAAGGGAAGACGAGATGAAGCCAGAGGTCAGAGAGGAGGTTACTATTTTGATAATGAGTGGGGAGACTGTGATGAAACATTTAGGGCGTTTAGCAGACGCTTTAATCCAAAGCCATTTTACAACGGTTTCATAGACACATTGACACACTGACGGTGGAGTCAACCATGCAAGGAGACAGCCAGCTCATCAGGAGCAGTCAGGGTTAGGTGTCTTGCTCAGGGACACCTCGACATTCAGCTAGGAGGAGCCGGGGATCAAACTAGCAACCTTCCTGTTACAAGCCAACCTGCTCTACCTCCTGATCTAAACTAAAACAGACTTTGACAAGGGTGCAGGAGGTGGGCTCCAGGTGCAGGTGGAGTACTTCATGCATATTATTATGGAGGACAGGTCAGCACTGGGGATTTCTGTTAAAGAAGTGGATGTTTGGCTTGGGTGTTCTGGTTCTAACTGTTTGGGTTCTGGGGGCAGGAGGGTGTATGTGTGTGTGTGTGTGTGTGTGTGTGTGTGTGTGTGTGTGTGTGTTATTATATTTTTAAAATACAGTACGTATATCTAACATCCATAAATCCTGGTTCTTGTTTTTCTAGAAGAGTCCAGCAGGAGGGAGCAGACTCCTCTGGACCCAGCTGTGTCTCCATGAAGAGTGACCGCTCTATGAGTCTACCTGTTAAGTTTAAAGATGGAAATCAGTCTATTGAGAAGAGGTGAGGATTTATCAGAGATTATAAATATACAGAATATATAAAACGTCCATAAATCTTAAGGATAAGTCTGAATGAGAGGAGGGACAAGGCTGTTTTAGTGATGTGGTTGACATGGTGTGAATGAGAGGAGGGATAAGGCTGTTTTAGTGATGTGGTTGACATGGTGTGAATGAGAGGAGGGATAAGGCTGTTTTAGTGATGTGGTTGACATGGTGTGAGTGAGAGGAGGGATAAGGCTGTTTTAGTGATGTGGTTGACATGGTGTGAATGAGAGGAGAGATAAGGCTGATGCTGAGATTTAAGGTTAGTTTAACGGAAGACGAGATGAGGCCAGAGGTCAGAGAGGAGGTTACTATTTTGATAATGAGTGGGGAGACCGTGATGAAACATTTACATTTAGGGCGTTTAGCAGACGCTTTAATCCAAAGCCATTTTACAACGGTTCATAGACACATTGACACACTGACGGTGGAGTCAACCATGCAAGGAGACAGCCAGCTCATCAGGAGCAGTCAGGGTTAGGTGTCTTGCTCAGGGACACCTCGACATTCAGCTAGGAGGAGCCGGGGATCAAACTAGCAACCTTCCAGTTACAAGTCAACCTGCTCTACCTCCTGATCTAAACTAAAACAGACTTTGACAAGGGTGGAGGAGGTGGGGTCCAGGTGCAGGTGGAGTACTTCATGCATGTTATTATGGAGGACAGGTCAGCACTGGGGATTTCTGTTAAAGAGGTGGATGTTTGGCTTGGGTGTTCTGGTTCTAACTGTTTGGGTTCTGGGGGCAGGAGGGTGTATGTGTGTATGTGTGTGTGTGTGTGTGTGTGTGTGTGTGTGTGTGTGTGTGTGTGTGTGTGTGTGTGTGTGTGTTATTATATTTTTGAAATACAGTACGTATATCTAACATCCATAAATCCTGGTTCTTGTTTGTCTAGAAGAGTCCAGCAGGAGAGAGCAGACTCCCCTGGACCCAGCTGTGTCTCCATGAAGAGTGGCCACTCTATGAGTCTACCTGTTAAGTTTAAAGATGGAAATCAGTCTATTGAGAAGAGGTGAGGATTTATCAGAGATTATAAATATACAGAATATATAAAACGTCCATAAATCTTAAGGATAAGTCTGAATGAGAGGAGGGAAAAGGCTGTTTTAGTGATGTGGTTGACATGGTGTGAACGAGAGGAGGGATAAGGCTGTTTGAGTGATGTGGTTGACATGGTTTGAGTGAGAGGAGAGATAAGGCTGTTTTAGTGATGTGGTTGACATGGTGTGAATGAGAGGAGGGATAAGGCTGTTTTAGTGATGTGGTTGACATGGTGTGAATGAGAGGAGGGACAAGGCTGTTTTAGTGATGTGGTTGACATGGTGTGAATGAGAGGAGGGATAAGGCTGTTTTAGTGATGTGGTTGACATGGTGTGAATGAGAGGAGGGATAAGCCTGTTTTAGTGATGTGGTTGACATGGTGTGAATGAGAGGAGGGATAAGGCTGTTTTAGTCATGTGGTTGACATGGTGTGAATGAGAGGAGGGATAAGGCTGTTTTAGTCATGTGGTTGATGTGGAGCAATCGATGTTGAGTGACAAGTCCCTGGGTTGTGTGGGTGAGGGAAGTCCTGGTGATAGTCTCTGGGGTGTTCTGGTCCTAGCTGTGGGTTCTGAGGGCACTTGGTTGTGGATTGTTTCAAAATATAATAGATCCTGTGTGTGTGTGTGTGTGTGTGTGTGTGTGTGTGTGGGTGTGTGTGTGTGTGTGTGTATGTGTTCTCCATAGACAACACCAGGAGAGGTCAAAGGTTACCAGTGCTCAGTCTGTACAGCAGCATCAAACGGAGCTGATCAAGGTGTGTAAATGTCCAACAAGACATTGACTTTAGCTCTACATGAACACTAAAAAGCATCTCTTGTGGTGCTAATAGTCTCCAGTCTTCCCTCTTTAGACCAGCGGGACGTGAATCTAGGACAGATGCTTCTGATGTCCTCAGTTAGTTCAGAGTAAAGTTCTCCTTGATGTTTGTTCTGTTCCAGAGGGCTGAGGAGAACGCACACGCTTTTCTAGACAAGGAGCTGAAGAAGCTCTGGAGGGTTCTCTTCCCAGATTACCCACAATGCTCAGAGAGTCAGAGGGAGGAGGAGGAGGTGGATGGTAAGAACGAGGAGCAGAGGAGGCGCGCCATAGAGGGAGTGGTAGACATCACAAAGCTCTGCCTGATGGAGATGAACCAGGAGGAACTGGCCGACACACTGTGGGGCGGTCAGAGACTCTTATTTTGAAGACAGAGGAGACAATTATTTTGAAGGGCAGAAGAGACTCTTATCTTGAAAACAGAAGAAATACAAATTTGAAGAGCAGTATAAGATCCTTATTTTTAATGACATAATGTGAAATTTCTACATTTCCAGCTTCAATGTGGAGATCTTTCCTCTTTGCGATTAAATGGATTAATCCAGATATGTAGGGTTATTATGGGGGTATCAGGTTAAATGGTTTGATCCAGATATGTAGGGTTATTGTGGATATTTCATGTTAAATGGTTTGATCCAGATATGTATGGTTATTGTGTGGGTACCAGGTGAAATGGTTTGATCCAAATATGTAGGGTTATTGTGGGTATATCATATTAAATGGTTTGATCCAGATATGTTTGGTTATTGTGGGGGTACCAGGTGGAATGGTTTGAACCAAATATGTAGGGTTATTTTGAGTCTATCAGGTTAAAGAATGTTAAACAATATACTGCAGATCAACAGCAGAATAACTCAGTGGAAGACATGCAGCACTCTCTTGTTACATCAGCATAGCAAGTCACTTTCCACTGATTCACTATCATTATTTCTAACATTAGACCAATCATATTGCTGTTGAAATAATGAAATAATCCTGAACATTTTGAATCTGTAACATGCAGTCCTTGTCACGACCAGCTTCTCCGACCACAAGTAATGAAGCCACTAAATATCATGAAGTTAATAATTTAACTGGAAATATTGACATGTTTCCACTGATGTCACCATCCATTCATTGATGTCTTCTGCTGTTTTCTCATTTAGGATCTGCTGCTGTCGAGTGCCAACATAACATCAAGTCTCGTTTGAAGAAGACGTTCAGGTGTGTGTTTGAGGGAATTCCTAAAGCAGGAAAGCCAACACCTCTAAATGACTTCTACACAGAGCTCTTCATCACAGAGAGAGGCAGTGGAGAGGTCAACAAGGAACATGAGGTCAGACTGATTGAAACAGCTTCCAGGAAACCAGCCAAGGAGGAAACACCAATCAGATGTGAAGACATCTTTAAACCCTTACCTGGACAAGATCAACCAATCAGAACAATGATGACAACTTGAGTGGCTGGCATTGGTAAAACCGTCTTAACACACAAGTTCACTCTAGACTGGGCTGAAGGCAAAGCCAACCACGACATACACTTCACATTTCTCTTCACTTTCAGAGAGCTGAATTTACTGAAAGGGAAAGAGTTTAGCTTGGTGGGACTTCTTCATCACTTCTTTATTGAGACCAAAGAAGCAGGAATCTGCAGATACGACCGGTTCAAAGTTGTCTTCATCTTGGATGGTTTGGATGAGTGTCGACTTCCTCTGCACTTCCAGAACAACCAGATCTGGACTGATGTCACAGAGCCAACCTCGGTCGACGTGCTGCTGACAAACCTAATCAGGGGCTACCTGCTTCCCTCCGCTCGCATCTGGATAACCACACGCCCTGCAGCAGCCAATCAGATACCTGCTGAGTGTGTTGGCATGGTGACAGAGGTGAGAGGGTTCACTGACCCACAGAAGGAGGAGTACTTCAGGAAGAGATTCGGAGAGGAGACACTGGCCAGCACAATCATCTCCCACGTCAAGACATCACGAAGCCTCCACATCATGTGTCACATCCCAGTCTTCTGTTGGATCACTGCTACAGTTCTGGAGGACTTCTTCAAAACATCCCAGAGAGGAGAAGAGATGCCCAATACCGTGACTCAGATGTACATCCACTTCCTGAGGGTTCAGTCCATACAGGGGGACAGGAAGTACCATGGGAGAGCTGAATCAGATCCACACTGGAGTTCAGAGAGCAGGAAGATCATTGTTTCTCTGGGAAAACTGGCTTTTAACCAGCTGGAGAAAGGCAACCTGATCTTCTACGAGGCAGACCTGGCAGAGTGTGGCATTGATATCGGAGCAGCCTCAGTGTACTCGGGAGTGTTCACCCAGATCTTTAAAGAGGAGTGTGGGCTGTACCAGGACATGGTGTTCTGCTTTGTCCATCTGAGCATCCAGGAGTTTCTGGCTGCCCTTCATGTCTTTCTGTCCTTTATCAACACTGGTGTCAATCTGCTCTCAGAAGAAAAACCAACCTCCAGGGAAGATAGATTCCTCCTCTACCAGAGTGCTGTGGACAAGGCCTTACGGAGTGAGAATGGACACCTGGACTTGTTCCTCCGCTTTCTCCTGGGTCTCTCTCTGGAGACCAATCAGATTCTCCTACGAGGACTGCTGGGACAGACAGGAAATAGCTCATGGACCAATGAGGAAACAGTGTCTTACATCAATGAGAAGCTAGATGAAGATCTCTCTCCAGAGAGAAGCATCAATCTGATCCACTGTCTGAATGAGCTGAACGACCGTTCTCTAGTGGAGGATATCCAACGGTACCTGACATCAGGAAGACTCTCCACTGAAGCTCTCTCTCCTGCTCAGTGGTCAGCTCTGGTCTTCAACTTACTGTCATCAGAAGAGGAGCTGGACGTGTTTGACCTGAAAAAATACTTTGCTTCAGAGGAGGGTCTTCTGAGGATGCTGCCAGTGGTCAAAGCCTCCAAAACATCTCTGTAAGTTCACAAATAACATGTATTACAATACAATATACCTAATAGTAGAATATAAAAGTTATAATAACATACAAAACATTTCTGTAGGTTCACTAATAACATGTATTACAATACAATATACCTAATACTATACTTTAAAAGTTATAATAACAAACAAAACATAAATGTAGGTTCACTAATAACATGTATTACAATACACACAACACAATATACATTATACTAGAATATAAAAGTTATAGTGACATACAAAACATCTCTGTAGCTGTACTAATGACATGTATTACAATACACACAATATAATATACCTAATACTAGAATTGTAAAGTTATAATAACACACAAAAACTATGTAGGTTCACTAATAACATGTATACAAATACACAACACAATATACATACTACTAGCATATAGAAGTACAATTGAGAATAACGTTTTAACGTTTTACACCCAATACATAATTAACATTTATAGATCTAATGATTTAGTAAATATTAGTTCAACAAATTAACAAATATGAATAGCCTACAGAACGATTTTGTTATATTGTGTAACCAGGGTGAAGAGACAAACTCATAATTTATTATGAAATAATAAATGAGGAAAGCCAATACTTAATAATAATAGTTTATAATAGTTAAATTCAGCTGTATTCAAATATATAGCTATAAGTATGAATAAGTTATTGTTCAAATGTAGGATACATTAATAATTACAAGTTTATTATTAATGAAAGTTAACTCACTATTTTAAAACATTGTAACCTTGTTCAGTACATTTGGTTATATGGACTCTATTTGGGTTTAACCAATAGGAAGGGTTTATATAGAGACTTCCGGGTAATTTGTGGAAGGGTAAGAGGTCACGAGCGAGCGGGTAAAAGGAGAGCGGGAAGAGACGAGGACAAAGGAGGAGAGTACTTTATTCTCTGTAGAGATCGCCCAGCTAAATTACATTTAAACATTTACTTATTAGTTGTTTGATGGTTAATTGAGGACGGGAGAGAGTGGATTTGGGGATTGTTTTATTCGTGTTTCTGTTCGTGTCGGGATGTTTTGGTCGTTTGGTGTAAAGCTAGCATGGTTTGCTAACCGCCTTAGCATCCTCTGAACGGGATATAAATAATCAGAGTAGCGCACGAGGATAGTCCACAGCAGGGGGTCAGGTAGAGCGCGGTTCCCCTGACGAAGATCGTCCGGGATTCCAGTTTCTTCATCCGTCGTCTCCTCTCCCTATAACGGTACCGGGACTTTGTTTTGCTCACGTTAACAGTGAACAGTCTAACGCAGTGGTGTCAAACTCAATCACAGAAGGGGCCAAAAAAAGAAACTGGGTCCAAGTCGCGGGCCAAACAGTCGATATTTATTGAAAATAATAAAAGAAAAATTCAGATGTATTATCACAAATTAACTTAACTTCTCCAAAAGCACCTAAGAGAATTCAGAACAAACCAAGCTTACAGATTTAACAATGTAATGAAATAAAATCTCAAATAAGACATATCAGTGGCATTATCTGTCAGGAGTTTTAAACTGAGTCATTTCTAATGAAAATGTTTTTTGGTAGTAATAATAATAACTTATTTTATTGAAAATGTGCAAATATTTCAGACATAACTATTAACAGTATTCCTTGTTATTACAGGAGAAAAATGCAAAAACATTTTAGTATAATTTGCTCTGATGCACATTAGCCCAAGCCAGATGCTTGGCATCTTTTCTTAGCTGCAAGTTCATCAATGTCTGGAGTCAGGCTCTGAGCTGTGGCAATTCTCAGGATGGAGTGAAGGTGTCCGTCACTGCGACGACTCCTGTGTGATGTTTTGTTCATCTTCATCAAAGAGAAAAGTTGCTCACACAGGTATGTGCTACCAAACATGCAAAGCATTTGAGCAGCTTGTAGGCGGAGTTGCGGCATCGTTTCAGGGATGAAATGTGGGAACTCACAGCGCAGCGCCCACAGAGTCATACTTCGCCTTAAGTGTGTTACTACATTGGAGGTCGAGCAGCTCCATTTGGATGTTCATAGGTGCCTTTTCTACGTCAACCGCAAACGGATTACTGAGAAGTTCAAACTTACTTTTCTGAGCTTCGAAGTCGGCAAATCGCCGTGTGAACTCGGTACTAAGTATGCCCAGTTTTTCAGCAAAATGTGCACTTGGAAAAATAGCGGCAGAAACCTAGTGCGTCATCGACAGGCAGCACGGAAAGTGACCCAAGTTTCCTTGCAACATTTGCGTCTCCCTCAGACGCAGTTTGGCTTTAAAAGCCCTCACTGCAGCATGCATGTCTGTGATCACACGGTCCCGTCCCTGAAGCTGGAGGTTTAGCGCATTGAGATGGTTCGTTATATCACACAGAAATGCCAGCTCACACAGCTACCTTTCATCATGGAGCTCTGTGGTGTCTTTCCCTTTGCTTTCCATAAACTGACAGATATCGTCACGCAACTCGACATATCTGTTGAGCACTTTCCCTCGACTTAGCCAGCGCACCTCTGTGTGATAGGGGACGTCACCATTTTTAGAATCGATCTCCTCCAGAAAAGCCTTAAACTTGCGGTGGTTTAAACCTTTGGCTCTTATAAAGTTAACAGTCTGTGTCACAGTGCTCATCACATGTTCCATTTTTAGCGCTTTGCCGCACAATGTTTCTTGGTGTATAATGCAGTGGTAAACTGTCAGCTCACCTGCGCAATTGTCCTCCTGCTTCTCATCCCGCATTCTGCCCACTAATCCACTCTTTCTACCGCACATTGCAGGCGCTCCATCTGTTGTCAGTCCTACCAGTTTGTCCCAAGGCAGCTTCATTTCATTTACACAATTAGATACTTCTTCAAATATGTATTTTCCCGTGGTTGTGCCGTGCATTGATTTAATTCCCAAAAGTTCCTTTTCCACTCCACGGATGAAGATTGACAGCTGGGCAGCATCTGTTGTGTCGCTGCTCTCATCCACAGCAAGGGAATATGCAATGAAATCTTTTCCTTTTTCCATTAGCTGATTTTGTTTATTGGTAGCAAGCTCGCATGCCCGGTCAGCAACGGTGTTTCTGGTAAGGCTTACATTTAAAAATGCTTGCTTTTGGTCAGGACACACGACTTTGCACTTTAATCATGCATCGCTTCACAAACTCTCCCTCGGTAAATGGCCGGGCCGATTTAGCTATTTCTTCAGCCACAATGAAACTAGCTATAACGGCAGCTTCACTTTGAGATTTAGCTTTTTTGAACATAGCCTGCTGTGACACCAGACTTTTTTTCAACTCTTCTACCTTCTGGAGCTTCTGCCGTGTGTCCAGCTCCTTGTACCCGTCCCCGTGTTTCGTTTCATAGTGTCGTCTTATGTTGTATTCTTTAATTACGGCCACAACAGCTCCGCACACAAGACAAACAGGTTTACCCCTTGTGTTAGTGAACAGATACTCTGCCTCCCATCTGTCTTGAAAGCCCCTGTTTTCAAAGTCCACCTTTTGTTTGGCCATTTTTGGGAGGGCTAGAGTTAGCTTAAAGTTTATCCGAAGTGACAGGATAAGCGTGAGACTGGAGAGTTTGTCAATAAAGGGGCTTGCCGCCGTTGATTGATGTCTCAACCAATAGCTGGCGCCAGTTATTGCAATGCAGTCTGGGATTTGTAGTATTAATGATGTGCGTGCTATATTCCGGCGGGCCAATTCTGATTGACATAAAATATTATATCGCGGGCCGGAGACAATTGTCCAGCGGGCCGGATGTGGCCCGCGGGCCTTGAGATTGACATGTATGGTCTAACGTGTTGCGACCAGTGGTGTATTGGGGATTTCTTTAGTGGGGGAAAGCTAGTTTTAATGACGTCATCACAAACAACGCCACGCGCACATGGGCACGCACACGCACACACAAGTCGACAAATAATCGCCAGATACAGAAAGTACTTGTCCTTAATTTAGCTACTTTATTACAAAAACGAACATTATCATCAACATTCATAATGTGTGCTTCATTGAACCACACACGAATCATGCCAATTCATAACTATAGCAGACACACAGGATCCTAATTCACACCAAACCAAACAGTAAAGGATAGCTAATGACAGGCCGGAGTAGCTCCAAGTTGGAGGGGGCGTCATATCATTGCCATTGCTTATTATTCAACATCACTTACATTGGTTTACTGGAACGTTACCAGAGTCATTTTGATTACATACAATTCCAAATTGGAAGTTTAGTTTGTAATTCCTAAAACATACCAAGCACAGCAGGCGGCGCTATCTCGATACAAATCACCAGTGTTACTCACTTTTAATGTCTTGACTTTGACCACAAGACTTCCTGCTCTCTAAACACAGTCAAAGGAATCACTACAATGGGTCACGAGGATCTTTGCGAGATTCAGGTCTCGTTCTCCTGTCTTCAGCTGAGCGATGGCATCTCAGCCAAGTTGTCAGATCCCACTGGTTTGGAGGGGGCCCATGTAGCTTGATGAACATCAAGGCTGCTACCCGTTAAATTAGTAACTTTGTGCGGGTCGGGGTGATAATTAGATTAATCTGAATCCCCTTTCGCACTCTGCAGTGCTGCATAGGATGACTTTAGTGCATTTCATTAAAGAGCTCATCAGGTATAGCATCCCCAGCTCTCGATAAAGTCCCTGAATCCATTAATTGCACTAACAGTTGGCAGCCTGAATCGTTTGCTGAGTTCACCTATTTCCACCTCCAAAACCGGGCGGCATATTCTGTGCTGGTGGCCAGTTGTATTTCTCTGGCGACTTGCCATTTTACCACACTTTCAGGTTATCAAGTAGTGAGGCAGAGCTGCTGTTAATGTTCAAATTACACGGGCTAGTGGAGTGTCAGGGCAATGGTAAAAACTATGGGGGGAGAATTTGGCTTTTTCTATGACAAAGAAGACATTATTGGAGAGGGTTGGGTGAATTGTGCACTTGTTTTTACCATTGGCAGTAACGTCGTTTCACTATTAACATTTTAAAAATAATATATTTAAATTAAGTAAAAATAAAGTAATGCTGGAAGAAGTGGGGGACCGGCGTTCCCCCGGGTCCAACCCCCACTACATCCCTGGTTGTGACACCGCACCCGAGCCCGTACAGGCCTGCAAAGTTTATGGCGGCATATCACTGCCAAAGAAATGACTTCACACGCGCTCAGAGCGAACACATCTGTGCACACAAATCATTATTGTAAACACTAACTGCACTCGCGCTCGGTAGTTCTCTGATCGCGAGAGCAATAATAAAGCCTGTGAGGAAGAAACGATTCATTGAGCGCGCACTTAAAGTGAAGCAGCACGCAACTGACGCCCCGTGCGCACAAATGCTGTCTTTGCTCTTGTGCTCGCACACAATATACATAATATTGGAATATAACTTCTAATAATGTACAAAACATCTCTGTAGATGTACTAATAACATCTATTACAATACAATACACAATATACCTAATATTACAATAAAAAGTAAATTTATATACGAAACTATTACAAATACTACAAAACAACGATTCAATATTAAACATTTTACACCCAATATTTAATGAACATAAGGATCTAATGTATTCAGTCGTATATATTAGTTAAATTAATAAAACATTTCTAATTAAAGATCCCAGTTCCTAACATGTTGTGTTTATTGTGTGTGAAGGCTGAATGGCTGTCATCTGTCAAAGAGAAGCTGTAAAGCTCTGGCCTCAGTTCTCAGCTCCAACTCCTCTAGTCTGAGAGAGATGGACCTGAGTACCAATGATGTGCAGGATTCAGGAGTGAAGCTGCTCTCTGCTGGACTGGGGAGTCCACACTGTACACTGGAAACTCTCAGGTCAGTTTGACTCAATGTGCAAACAGTTACACCACAAGGTTCATATCAGAGGACATTTAACAGATTTACATCCATTAAAGTTAGTAGGCATGAATATATTATTTTCATAAGAATAATTCAACATATTTATATTTGTGTTGCAATGACAGTATAGGTATACAATATATTCTTAGTTTGTGATGGTTTAATGTGTATGTTTTACATTCTTATTGTGATTATCATGTAGTCAGACAGTATGGTGGGGTTTAGAGTTGTTTAGCGATGTTGAATAACTGCCTATTCAAAAAACTGTATTTTTAAGTGAAGTATAATGGTAACTTTTGTTTAATAGATGTCACATAGATGATAAATTATCTCTTAATATTTAAAGATCTAGGTTATTAATGTTGTTTCAATTTTTTCATGTGTGTAAAAAGACTTTGGTTAAAAATGTTACATTTAAAACCCAGTTCCTGACATGTTCCTGTTTATTTTGTGTGAAGGCTGAATGGCTGTCTTCTGTCAGAGAGATGCTGTGAAGCTCTGGCCTCAGTTCTCAGCTCCAACTCCTCTAGTCTGAGAGAGCTGGACCTGAGTACCAATGATGTGCAGGATTCAGGAGTGAAGCTGCTCTCTGCTGGACTGGGGAGTCCACACTGTACACTGGAAACTCTCAGGTCAGTTATCAGCCTCTTCTTCAAACTGTGTCTTTGGGCTTGTTTAATATGTAAGGGATGATCCACGACTAGGTGGGCTGTTATGGAAAAAGAACACACGACACGATGCAGCATCATTATTCATCTAGAAGCTAGGTTCACCGTGTCAGTGAGGATGCTAACGCTACAGTACTGACATAACTTTAGAGGACCACTGATTTCAACAAGATTGTTATTGTTTAGTTCTTTATGTTTGCTGTCCTGTTAACTACTAGAATGTTATGTATGTTATATGTTATGTAACTCTGGCCAGCTGATGTGAGGGTTAGGGTTAGGGGTTGCTGTCCTGTTAACTGCTAGTATGTTATGGATGTTATATGTTATGTAACTCTGGCCAGCTGATGTGAGGGTTAGGGTTAAGGGTTGCTGTCCTGTTAACTGCTAGTATGTTATGTATGTTATATGTTATGTAACTCTGGCCAGCTGATGTGAGCTGAGGAGTTGTCATTAGTGTAGACATGGTGATGAGGCTCTAGCCGTGCTGTGATCTGAATATAATACACACCTCACCACTAGAACATCACTGGCCGTGGTATAGTGATTCATATGGAACATTAAAGATGTCCTTTATTAACATCACATTATTTAGGTGTAAGTGCTGCTCATGTCCAATGCATTTCTTTAGCTCTTTTCTCTGCTGACAAAACACTCCCTGGTTCTACACAATGTTAGAACTTGTGAAGAAACGGTCTTAGCGTACCAAACACAGCGGACTTCTCCTGACTAACCGAACAATATCTCATTTGAGTTGTAGCTATTGAGAAAGGAGCATTTGTTTAAGACCCTGTTTCACATCAGAGTGAAGGAAGAATAAAGTGTGTGTGTGTGTGTGTGTGTGTGTGTGTGTGTGTTTAGCTTGTCTGGCTGCATGGTCACACAGGAAGGCTGTTCTTCTCTGGCCTCAGCTCTGAGCTCCAACCCCTCCCATCTGAGCGAGCTGGACCTGAGCTACAATCACCCAGGAGACTCAGGAGTTACGCTGCTCTCTGTTGGACTGGAGGATCCACGCTGGAGACTGGACACTCTCAGGTATGGAGAGGACAGCTCACCACTCAGGGACAATGTCTCCTACAAGGATTCAACCAGCTGCTAGATGAAGTGGTTTGAAAACACAGCTGGAACTCATGTTGTGTAGAAAGTGATGAGACAGTATGATGGAGGTGAATGTTTCAACACGCTGCTCTCACTTTGTTTCCCCCCCAGTGTGGAGCACGGTGGAGTGTGGAGGCTGAAACCAGCTCTAAAGAAGTGTAAGTGTCTGTTTAGTTTGATTCATCATAACACACACTAACTATTGAGATGGAAAGTCCATCCACACAGCAGGAGGTGACGTCCGTTCATTCAGATGTGTACTTGTGTATACGTATGTATAGCTATGTTTCCCTGTGTTTATGTATGAGTACATGTCTATGTATATCTAGTATGTATGAGTACATGTCTATGTATATATAGTATGTACATGTATGAGTACATGTCTATGTATATATAGTATGTACGTGTATTTATGAGTACATGTCTATGTATATATAGTATGTACGTGTATGTATGAGTACATGTCTATGTATATATAGTATGTATGTGTATGTATGAGTACATGTCTATGTGTATATAGTATGTACGTGTATGTATGAGTACATGTCTATGTATATATAGTATGTATGAGTACATGTCTATGTATACCGTATTTTCCGCACTATAAGGCGCACCGGATTATAAGGCGCACCTTCAATGAATGGCCTATTTTAGAACTGTTTTCATATATAGGGCGCACCGGATTATAAGGCGCATAGAATAGAAGATACTGCAGTCAAACGTTTGACTGGGTTTGCGTTATGCATCCACTAGATGGAGTTCGTGTGCGGATGGAGAGATTACGTCTTTTCATAAAACGAAAGCACCAAGAAGGACCGCCTCGAAAACATCGATGTTCATGTCCCGTGCTAGCGCTGTTGCATTCATTCGAATAGTGACTGTAGAGACGCTTCTACTTGCTGCTCTCTGTTCAACAACCCACTGTTCGAGTTTGTCCTCTAACTGTGGCCATCTCGCTTTGTTCCCTCGGAAACTCTGTTTAGTCTTTTTTACTTGGCGCAGGTCATCTTCTTGCTTCCTCCACTTCCGTACCATTGATTCATTAATGTTGAATTCTCTCGCTGCTGCTCTATTCCCATATTCTACTGCGTGACCGACAGCCTTGAGCTTGAACTCTGCGTCGTAAGCGTGTCTCTTGAAAGGTGCCATTTTGGGGTCTTTATACACACACAAGTGGTGTGGGACTGTGAGTAAGCACAGTAGCGGTGTTTACTGACTACGGTGCTGCAAGCGGTGCGGCTTTGTAGTTTACCAGTCATACTGAAACATTTTGACAGAGCGCCTTGATTCATATATAAGGCATTCCGGATTATAAGGCGCACTGTCGTTTTTTGAGAAAATTAAAGGCTTTTAAGTGCGCCTTATAGTGCGGAAAATACGGTATATAATATGTACATGTATGAGTACATGTCTATGTATATATAGTATGTACGTGTATGTATGAGTACATGTCTATGTATATATAGCATGTACGTGTATGTATGAGTACATGTCTATGTATATATAGTATGTACGTGTATGTATGAGTACATGTCTATGTATATATAGTATGTATGAACGAGTTCTATGGCTCCAACAGTTAATTTCCAGCCTGTATGTGAGCTCAGCTTGTTCAGTCTGTTGTTCACACAGGTGTCCCTTTGAAGGTTGAGTACAATGTATGTGCGTGTATTTTGAAGTGATGAAGAATGGTTCAGCAGCTAATCATGTCTTGTTCTCCCGTCAGATGCCTGTGAACTCACACTGGACCCAAACACAGCCCACAGAGAACTCTCTCTCTCTGAGAACAATGGAAAGGTGACGTGGGTTGAAGAGGAGCAGTCGTATCCTGATCACCCAGAGAGATTTGACTTCTATCCCCAGGTGTTGTGTAGAGAGGGTCTGACTGGCCGCTGTTACTGGGAGGTAGAGTGGGAAGGACTTGTTTTTATAGGAGTGACATACAGAGGAATCACAAGGAGAGGAAGGGGTGTTGACAGCTTGCTTGGATGGAACAACAAGTCCTGGAGTCTTGGTTGTGATGATAGTGGTTACTCTGCCCGCTACAACGGTAGTGGAACAGACATATGTCTCCCCACCGCAGGCTCTAACAGAGTAGGAGTGTATCTGGACCGGCCTGCTGGCACTCTGTCCTTCTACAGAGTGTCCCCAGATGTAGGAGGGTCCTCAGACACACTGACACACATCCACACCTTCCAGTCCACCTTCACCCAGGAGGACCTCCACCCTGTGTTTGGGGTATGGAGGGATGGTGACTCAGTGTCTCTGTGTCGGTTGTAGAAAAAAATCACGTTGGAGGGCGGGCGGACATGCGCACACACACACAAACGCATAGGACACACACACACGCATAGTACCCACACACACACACGCATAGTACATATACACGCATAGTACGCACTCACACACACACAGTACACATACAGTACACGCACACAGTACACACACAGACTAAAACAAATTTGTTACAAACATATAAATACACGCAGAGGTTATATTTACTCTTTCATGTACTTCAGTAACTTTTTGAATAGATTACTTTAAAGAGTAGTTTTATTGTAACATACTTTTCACTCTTACTCAAGTCTGAGAGAGAGAGATTTTTTGTGTCTGTATTTGCCTTCATTCATGTTATTTTGTAAAGATTGAATGTGTTATTGTGTGTTTCATTTGAAGGGATACATGCTATTTTATGTGTTGTTAATGTCTATTAAACAAGCATATACAATATATGTAATATAATAATGTAATGTAATAATGTAATAGTAATATTTGTCTATTTACGATCATCTTGCTCTGCTTATTGCAACAATAAATCATTTGGTATGAAGTAACTCAGTACTTGAGTAATCTTTTCACTACTTTCTCACTCTTCCTCAAGCTATTATCTGATGACTACTTTCACTCATGTGATATTGTTTTGAATATAGTGGCGCCAATCTCAATATTGTGTTATGTAGTGTAGTCCTACTCTATATTTGACAGTATCACTCGTATGAGAGGGACATGAAATGACATTCAAGGTGATTTAAAACTGCTGCAATCGTCTCAACACATACATCAATGGTGATGACGTAGGCTTTGTTACGGGGACGACTGGTAAACCCAAATGCGGAACACAGCAGGCGGAGATGGTGTGGTTGACTATGAAGTTTAATACAACAGTACAGTAGGGCAGAGCAAGGCGTAGTCAGACAGGCAATGGTTCGAGGTCAGGTGGAAGGTCAGGCAGGCAGAGGGACGTAGGCAGGCAGGTAGTCGGACAGGCAGTTGGCAGGCAAGAGGTCAGGCAGACAAACAGACG
Organism: Lota lota; assembly: GCA_026745465.1. Classification (NCBI taxonomy): domain Eukaryota; kingdom Metazoa; phylum Chordata; class Actinopteri; order Gadiformes; family Lotidae; genus Lota; species Lota lota. Next base: position 3,988,019 of record JACYXH010000469.1, on the reverse strand, counting down.
GGAGTAGGCGGGGAGTCTTTGCAGGCGTGAATCGACAACGGGAAGGCAGTCCGGAGGTTGGTAACAGGAATCGGGTAGATGATCAGGAAAACTGGGTAGAGGTAAAGGCAAGTTAAAGGTAAGCAAGGTACGGGTAAAGATAAAGTAACTCTATACTTAGTGCGGGAACGTGGTACTAACTCAAGGTTGGAACACAACGATCTGGTGCCGGCTGCTTGGGGAGCGAGGGTTAAGTAGAGTGCGCTGATTAGCTGATGGTGGACAGGAGTGAAGACCGGAGTGCACGTGGGTGATTGACGAGGGAAGGTAAACAGAAGCATATGGTGAAGTGGCAGCCGGCGCCACTAGATGGTGGCAGAGGGTGACGTGACAGTACCCCCCCCTCGACGATCGCCTCCAGGCGAACGCCCGGGAAGGGAAGGGTGCTGGCGGTGGAAATCCCTGATGAGGGACGCATCCAGGATATAGCTCCGCGGAACCCATGAACGTTCCTCCGGACCGTACCCCTCCCTGTCCACCAGATATTGATGTCCTCGGCCGCGACGACGAACGTCTAGTAGACGACGCACCGTCCAGGCCGGGTGGTTGTCGATGATCCAGGGAGGAGGCGGGGCCGGAGATGGGGTAGACAGGGGACTGGAGGAAACAGGCTTGACCTGAGAAACATGGAACGTAGGGTGAATGCGAAGGGAGGCCGGGAGTCTGAGGCGGACGGCACAGGGGTTGATGATTGCCTCGATCTCAAACGGACCGATGTAACGGGGCGAAAGCTTCTGTGTCTCTCCTTTGAGGGGAAGATCCTTGGAACGGAGCCAAACCTTTTGGCCTGGGGAATAACGAGGGGCAGGTGCGCGGCGTTTGTTGGCCTGTTTCTGGGAACGGGAAGAGGCCCGGAGGAGCGCAGTCCGAGCGCGCTTCCAGGTCCTCTGGCAGCGTTGCATGTGGGCCTGAACTGATGGAACAGCGATCTCCACCTCCAGGGAAGGAAATAGAGGTGTCTGATATCCCAAGGAGCACTGAAACGGGGATAAACCCGTGGAGGAGTTCTCCAGGGAGTTGTGGGCATATTCAACCCACGGTAGTTGGGAACTCCATGTGGAGGGGTTCGCTTCAGTGACGCAGCGTAAAGCAGCCTCCATCTCCTGATTCGCCCGTTCTGCTTGACCGTTAGACTGGGGGTGGTATCCCGAGGACAGGCTGACCGAGTCCCCCAGAGCAGTGCAGAAGGCTCGCCAAACCTGGGATGTAAACTGGGGACCTCGATCTGAGACCACGTCCATCGGGATGCCGTGCAGCCGGAAGACGTGGGCGACGAGGAGATCCGCAGTCTATTTAGCAGAGGGGAGCTTGGGGAGCGCGAGGAAATGGGCAGCCTTGGAGAACCGGTCGATGACGGTGAGGATGGTGGTGTTGCCGTCAGAAGGGGGAAGACCGGTGACGAAATCCAGAGCGATGTGGGACCAGGGACGGCTGGGAATGGGTAAGGGTCGGAGGAGACCGGAACGGGGCCGAGTGGAGGTCTTGCTGCGCGAACAGGTGGAGCAGGCTGCGATGTAATCGCGAACGTCCGAGTCCATTGCTGGCCACCAGAATCGCCGGCGGATGAACTCCAGAGTACGGGTCACGCCTGGGTGGCAGGTGAGCCTGGTGGAATGTGCCCACGAAAGAACCCTCGAACGCTCCGTATCTGGGACAAAAAGACGATCGGTGGGATCGGTCCCAGGGTCGGGCTGGTGTTCCTGGGCCTGGAGGACGGCGGACTCGACCTCCCAGGTAAGTGTCGCTACCAAGCAAACCGGGGGCAGAATGGGTTCAGGATCCGGGTTGGGGTCCTCCGGGGAATAGAGGCGAGACAAGGCGTCGGGCTTTACATTTCTGGAACCGGGACGGAAGGTGAGAGTAAAGTTGAAACGGCCGAAGAACAGGGCCCACCAGGCTTGCCGAGAGTTCAGCCTTTTTGCAGATTGAATGTACTCAAGGTTCCGGTGGTCCGTCCAAACAACGAATGACTGCTCGGCTCCCTCCAGCCAGTGTCGCCATTCCTCTAATGCCAACTTGACGGCCAAGACCTCACGGTTGCCCACGTCGTAATTCCTCTCGGGAGGAGTCAGGCGGCGGGAGAAGAAAGCACACGGGTGCATTTTCTGGTCGGAGGGGGAACGCTGGGAAAGCACTGCGCCCACACCGGTGTCCGAAGCGTCCACCTCCACCACGAACTGGTTTTCAGGGTTGGGTTGGATGAGAATCGGGGAGGAGACGAAGCGTTCCTTGAGGTTGAGGAACGCTGCTTCGGCCTCTGAGGTCCATAGAAAAGGGCTCTTAATGGAGGTCAGAGCAGTGAGGGGTGCCGCGATCTGACTGTACCCACGGATGAACCTCCGATAAAAGTTTGCAAAACCCAGGAATTGCTGGAGCTTCTTCCGGGTAGAGGGAGTGGGCCATTCAGCAACCGCCGAGATCTTTGTAGGGTCCATCCTGACCTGTCCCTGGCCGATGATGTATCCCAGGAAAGAAGTGGAGGTGACATGAAACTCGCACTTCTCAGCTTTGACGAAGAGCCGATTTTCTAGGAGCCGCTGGAGAACCTGCCGGACGTGGATCTTATGTTCCTCCAACGACCCGGAGAAGATAAGGATGGCGTCTAGGTAAACAAAAACCGAGCGGTTCAGCATATCGCGAAGGACGTCGTTCACAAGGGCTTGGAAGACGGCTGGGGCGTTAGTGAGGCCGAAAGGCATCACTAGATATTCAAAGTGGCCTAGGGGAGTGTTGAACGCCGTCTTCCACTCGTCCCCCTCCCGGATGCGGACCAAATGGTACGCGTTACGTAAATCAAGTTTAGAAAAAATCTGGGCTCCGTGGAGGGGAACAAAGGCAGAGCTGATCAGGGGCAGAGGGTATTTGTTCTTAATGGTTATACCATTCAGGCCTCTATAATCAATACAAGGACGGAGGGAATGATCCTTCTTAGAAACAAAAAAAAATCCTGCTCCGACCGGAGAAGAGGAAGGGCGGATAATTCCCGCGGTCAGGGACTCCTGAATGTACTGCTCCATAGCCTCCCGTTCCGGGCGAGAGAGATTGAATAACCGACTGCTAGGCAGAGGTGCACCCGGAAGGAGGTCTATGGAGCAGTCGTATGGGCGGTGGGGGGGCAAGGTGAGAGTGTGAGTCTTACTAAAAACCTCCGCGAGATCATGATAACAATCTGGAACCGCGGACAGGTCAGGAAGTGATGGTTTCGTGGATTCGACGACGTGGGGAGGCGAGGCGGAGCGAAGGCAGTGGGAGAGACAGTGAGGGCTCCAGGACGTAATACGAGCCGATTGCCAATCGATGTTAGGATTGTGCTCTCGCAACCAAGGGAAACCCAACACTATTGGGGAAGAGGGACAGTCCATAATATGAAGTGAAAGTGTCTCGCGGTGATTGCCCGAGATTAACAAAGAAATCGGTACAGTTTGATGCTTAATACGGCCGAGGGACTTCCCATTGAGAGCCTGAGTCTCAATAGGGGAGCTAAGCGGGGTCGAATCTATTTTGAGTTGTTTAACCAACTCGCTATCAATAAATGACTCGTCGGCCCCTGAATCTAAAAGAACAGAAAGTGGAATCGCCTGGCCTCGCCACGAGAGAACGGCATCTAACTGAGGTCGGAAAACAGAGGGAATAAGAGTACGACTCGCCAGGACCCCTCGAATTACTGACGAGACGGCTCTTTTCCCGGGCGTGTGGGACAGGTACTAATGAAATGGCCAGGAAGACCGCAGTAGAGACATACTCTCGTTGCTCGTCGGTGTTGGCGCTCGGACGGGGACAGATGAGCTCGGCCTACTTGCATGGGTTCGGAGTCGTACAACTGCTGTTCCCCCTTAGACTCCTGGGACGTAATTCGGCCCCCCAACTCCACTCCATACCTGGAAGACTGACGACCCGGAGAATGGTTGGTAAACCTCTCACGTTTATCCCTCCTTCTCTCTCGGCACCTGTTATCGACCCGGATGGATAAAGCCACTAACTCGTCTAAGTCCCTAGGTTCAGGATACGAGATTAATTCATCCTTTAGTTGTTCAGACAATCCCTGATGAAAAATGGCCTGAAGAGACTCTTCGTTCCACCCACTCTCTCCTGCCAACGTTCTAAACTCGATCACAAATTCTGCTACGCTGCGTGACCCCTGACGCAGCGAGCACAACCGCTTCGACGCGTCTTTTCCTCGGACGGGATGATCAAACAATTTTCTCATCATGGCTGAGAACTCACGGTAAGAAGATAGACACGGGTCCCCTCGTTCCCACAGGGCGGACGCCCACTCCAAAGGCTTTCCCCGCAGTAATTCCAAAACGAAGGCAACCTTCGCCTTATCAGAAACATATGAGAGGGGTTGTAAGTCGAAGACCAACTCACACTGCATGAGAAAAGCTCTACATCCTCCCTAATCCCCCTCATACTTGTCCGGCGTCGGGATCTTAGGCTCTCGGACCGACGCAGTCCCTGGAACAACAGGCGGGGGTGTAGTCACAGGTGGTGTAGATAGAGCACTGAGCTGAGTCTGGACAGTGGCAAGGCCAACCTCTAGACTACGAATTGCGCCGATGATTTCCTTTAATGTCCCACGGTGCTGTCCCAACAAAACTCCTTGCTGGGAAGAGGCAGTGCGGACCGCGTCCAGTTCCGCTGGGTCCATTTTGGCCAGATCGTACTGTTACGGGGAACGACTGGTAAACCCAAATGCGGAACACAGCAGACGAGATGGGAGAAGAGTTCAAGGGGTTTATTGTCCAAAGGTACAGGTAAGGGCAAGGCAGAGCAAGGCGTTGTCGGACAGGCAGTTGGCAGGCAAGAGGTCAGGCAGACAGACAGACGGGAGCAGGCGGGGAGTCTTTGCAGGCGTGGAGTCGACAACGGGAAGGCAGTCCGGAGGTAGGTAACAGGAGACGGGCAGGTAATCGGGAAAGCTGGGTAAAGGACAAAGGCAAGTTAAGGGTGAGCAAGGTACGGGAAAAGATAAGGTAACTCTAAACTTAGTGCGGGAACGTGGTACTAACTCTGGGTTTGAACACAACGATCTGGCGCCGGCTGCTTGGGGAGCGAGGGTTAAGTAGGGTGTGCTGATTAACTGATGGAAGACAGGAGTGAAGACCGGAGTGCACGTGGGTGATTGACGAGGGAAAGTAAACAGAGGCACATGGTGAAGTGGCAGCCGGCGCCACTAGATGGTGGCAGAGGGTGACGTGACAGTGTCAGTGTGTCTGAGGACCCTCCTACATCTGGGGACACTCTGTAGAAGGACAGAGTGCCAGCAGGCCGGTCCAGATACACTCCTACTCTGTTAGAGCCAGCGGGGGGAGATCTATGTCTGTTTCACTACCGTTGTACCGGGCAGAGTAACCACCATAACTACAATGAAGACTCCAGGACTTGTTGTTCCCTCCAAGTCTGCTGTTATCACCCCCTCCTCTCCTTGTGATTCCTCTGTATGTCACTCCTATCTCAACACGTCCTTTCCTCTCCACCTCCCAGTAACAGCAGCCAGTCAGAGCCTCTCTACACAACACCTGGGGATAGGAGTCAAATCTCTCTGGGTGATCAGGATACGACTGGTCCTCTCCAACCCTCGTCACCTTTCTGTTGTCCTCAGACAGAGAGAGATGTCTGTGGGCTGTGTTTGGGTCCAGTGTGAGTTCACAGGCATCTGACGGGAGAACAAGACATGATTAGGCTGCTAAGCCACAAATAAATGTAATTTAAATAACGTGAAAGTGATTTCACTTATAGTAATAATGATTATATTACATCCATAATAATTGTATAACAATATCACTAGTATAGTTACATGATTATGTGTAATATAATAATGATAGTAATGAATATTAAAAACATTTATAATAATAATATATTAATACAGACACATTCATAATAATTATTTACAAATGTTATAGGATAACATAAAAGGCATAACAACAACGATTACAATAATAGTAAAAATAGAATACACACAATAACTATGGTACAATCATTACATTATTAATAATATAATGAATATTTTTCAATTGTGTTTAGTAATAATATACAACTAATTCTTATTCTTAATCAATTATAAAATTAAAAAAATACATAATGGATTTTACACTCACACTTCTTTACACCTGGTTTCAGGTCAGGCAGCTTCTTCATCTCCATGTTCAGTGTCTCCTGCAGCTGATCCAGGGATCTCCTCAAGGTCCCTACGTATGACGGAGGACGGACCTCCACCGTTGTCCAGTCCCTGGTGGGTGGAGGATTCTTCAGGGATCTGAAGGTCTGGAGGAAGTGGAGGTGGTCTTCAGTGTGTGAGAGCTGCTTCACCTCTGAGATTCTGTTGGTCAAATCTTCTATTTCCTGCTCCAGTTCTTTGATGATGTCTTCAGCTTCTTTCTCTGTGGATTTCAGTTTCTCTTTAACCGTTTGTTTGAAATCACCCCGGCACTTTTCCATGCAGTTCATCAGAGCAGTGAGGACCTGCACACCATCAGCTATCTCTCTGTCTGTGTCTTTGTGGCTCAATTCTACTGTGTCTTTGATCTCCTTAATCTTTAGTTTTCTCTCCTGGATCATCTGCGGAACTTCAGACTCTCTCTTCCCCAGCTGGGCCGTCTTCACTTCATATTCCTCCTTTAGAGGTACAACAGGATGGGACTTGTGGTCTGTCTCTGTGCAGAACTGACACACACACACCTGTTCAGTCTGGCAGAAGAGCTCCAGAAGTCGGTCGTGTTTCTTACACATCTTGTCTTCCAGACGGTCCATAGGCTCGACCAGCAGATGTTTCTTCAGGACTGCGACTCTCTGATGTGGCTCCTGGTGGGTTTGGCAGTAAGAGGTAAAACACACTAGGCAGGACTTCACAGCCTTCAGCTGGGTCCCAGTACAGACGTCACAGGGAACTTCTCCTGGTTCAACACAAGGCTGCTCTTTGACTCGTACAGAACTTCTAAACTGATCAATCATCTCTGAAAATAGAGTATTGACCTGTAAATCAGGTCTTGTCTGGAATAGCTTGTTGCAAACAGGACATTTGTACTGGACTTGGTCATCCCAGAACGTTGTAATACAGGTTCTACAGAAGTTGTGTCCACAAGGTGTGGTGACTGGGCTGCTGAACACATCCAGACAGATGGGACATGAAAAGTTCTCTTCAGACCAGGAAGTAGCAGAGGCCATTCCTAGACACAGACGACAAGGTTAATGTATTGAGCAATTCCATAATTTTTCTAATTCCAAAAAGGGAAGAGAGGTTCTAAAGTTGGGTTGTTTTACTCACCTATATGTGGTTGCTGTCTGTCAGACTATTTGTCCCAAAATGTGTTTTATATTTCTCCTGAAAGAGAGAACTGCTTCCTCGTCGGGTTTCTATGAACGTTAAGTTTTGTTTCCTGAACAACACGTCCTCTCCTCTCCTCCCCAAACTCCTGGCCCCGAACCTAACTCCTGGCTCCTCCCCTAACTCCTGGCTCCGCCCCCACGGACACAGTTCACAGCCGTTCAACTTCCCACTCTGACTGTGGGGCGTTCCCGCACCGTGAAGGCTCCTTCAAATGCGTTGATGTGTGTTCTCCTCTTCTCTGTGGAGTTAGAAGAGAGCCGGTGCAAACCGAGAGACACTGTGGTGATGTAGTGGTTATTTGCGACTGTAACTGGAATTCATTGACGTTGATCGATCCTGGTTTCCGGGGCTTCCCCGCATACTATTTACCCAGCCCCGATTCAATATTCAACAAGAAAATAAATAAATCGCTGCAGGAACTCTCCCCCGCGTGCACGCGCACAGTGCACACACGAGCAGCAGAGCTATGAGAGCAGCAGACAGCGGATTCAGTCAGAGTAGGAAGTAAAGGCGCAAGCAGCGCAGCGTGTGTGTGTGTGTGTGTGTGTGTGTGTGTGTGTGTGTGTGTTTTGTAATGGGTTATGTTTCCATAATAAGGCGGGGTTCTTTTCTTCCTTCTTTTCTCTTCAATGAGTCATCTGGTTGGGTCATCATGTTTCTTCCTCTTGTAACACCCTTTACAGGCATGTATTCAGAAAGGCAGACACACACACACACACACACACACACACACACACTATATATATAAGCAATGTTAGAGACAGTTTTAACAAACAGTAGCCTACAAATATACAAGAATACCGCAATGGGCTTTAAAAATACTAAAATAAAGTTGTTTTTGCGTCTCTGTCATATTTTGTGCAGAAATTTGATTTGAGTTTGATACAGATCAACATATTTACCATGATTGTTGTTGTTGGGCTGGATTCTTCATGTATTGGATTCTCTCTTTGTCTCTCTCTCTCTCACACACACACACACACACACAGACACACACACACACACACACACACACACACACACACATTATATAAGCAATGTAAGAGAGTTAAAAAACAAGTAAAAGCAGTAGCCTACAAATATACAACAATACTTAAATGGTTTAAAAATACTACTAAAATAAAGATAACTAAAATGCTGAAATTGTTTGGTTTATTTTTCATATTGTTTTATTATGTACAGATGAATCTGATGACAATATATACTGTTAGTGGGAGTGTGTGTGGATGATGGCTGGTTGAAGCAGCCTCACCTGGCCCGGGTCAGACTGATTGGACTCTGGAGCTGGGTGAGGCTGCACACCTGTTGTGCATTGAGTAATCAGTGTGCACAGGTTAAAGCAGCCATCACCACACACACTCAGGGAGATCTCCTGCATGGCAACATGGAGCGCCAGGCCATGTAGCATTGTCTACAAATGTGTACAATAAACCGGTTTTCCAACACCACCACCCTGCGTCCTTGTCTGGAGGAGCCCATTTAAAGCCATCTAGGTGGAGTGTAGCAATGGACCTTGTTACTGTTTATTATTGATCAGCCATTATTTCATCAGCCAATCCTTGACTCTATTCATGGAGACTTTAGTCTTCATGTGGGACTGTTTGAACTCCTTGTCATGTTATTATTATTCATGTGTGCTCCCCCTGCACCTCCTGGCCTCCTAGCATCCCTGGGAGGAGAGAGACCTCTTGTGTGTTACTCCTCCTCCTCCTCCTCCTCCTTTTTCTCCCCCCACCCCACACAGTCTTTCTTTATTAAAATCAGTAAAGTGTGCAAACATTATAATGTGATGTCATTCCTTATTCAGAAGCAGCAACTTAAAGAATTATAGTCTGGATTATTATGTTATCAAAATAGATCCATTAAACATTTCTACATGACTGCAACTGTTAATGCTATAGCATCAAATGTTATAAAAGGGGCTGAGAAAACAGACAGTTAACTGTATAGTATTAGCAATATAATAATTTATAATGGGTTAAGTTTCTTTAATAGGCAGGGTTATTTTCTTGATTTCCCCAATGAGTCATCTGGTTGGGTTAGATTATTGTGTTTCTTCCTCTTGTTACACCCTTTACAGGCAGGTATTCAGCAACACACACAGCCACCTTTTTGTCTTTTATTAAAATCAGTCAAGTGTACAAACATTGTAGCGTGATGTCATTCAGTATTCAGAGGGTTTAGGGTTTCAGAATCTGAAGGGTTTATTTTCTTTACCATGAATCCATGCAACAGCACATGGTACTCCTCTTGTTCCCAACAGGACCGGTCCAACAGAACCATTATAGCTCCCCTCTTGGTAATTCAGACGCTCTGCACTTTGATTTGACCTCTGAACCCACTGGATATGTTCCATACAGTGATGCAGTGCCGTCTCAGATTGCGATTCTAGATTCAAGATTCATTATTGTCACATGTCATATACAAGTAGACAGCAGTACAATTATTTTATTCTGGCTCCTCGGCCTAGCAGCAGAAAGAAGTTATATCTATAAAACACAATATAATTTAAACAAATATAAATAAATCAAACATCAGCAGTAATAATTATAAGAAGACGAAGAAGAGCAACAATGCAATGGATTAGGGACAGGCAGCAGCACGTCTTCAAAACGTGGCTGTATTAAATAATGCAAAGCCATTTGTCATAAAGGCCCTCCACCGCGACCTGCCATTCGCTCCACTAGTTTACACTTGGACTGTGTTGTCGCAAATTAAATGACTGGTGGCTGGCTAGAATAAAAGGCTAAGACTAATGGATATCCGTAGTTGATTTATTTCATACGCTGGTTAATTAGAATTAGTTCTCCGTTTTTTTCGCGAGGTTTATTCTTTCCGTTTCTGATGTTAAAAGGACCTGGTGCAACCTATCGTTGTTGGATGTGTATGTGACGATCTTATCGTCTATTCCGGAGTACACCGTTTCAAACGTCACTTCCTTCTCCAAACTCGAACCGGAAGTATCGAGGGGGCGGGCCCGAGCCTGGAGCTCTGTATAAAGAGCCCTCTCTTGTTCAGGAAACGGAAGTTTACGGAAATCCAACCGACGAAGGGACGACATGATGAAGAGACGACGTGAACGCGTTAGCCTCTCCGGAGACGAAGAACAAGACGTTTTAAAGCAGAGAGCCGGGACAGAAACATTCCAAGGTGGGTCCAACACATTGACCTCTAATCCTCATTGTTGCCGTCCTGTCCACAGGGCGCCATGTTGTACTGTAGCGTTAGCCCCACACGGGTCTCCTGCGCTCCGTGTGAACACGTGATGTTGATGCTTAGCGAAACCAACCTTCACGTGCTCTATTGTGTCGCCTCGTCGGATTCCACCAGCGCGTGCTCTGTGCTAGGCGTCCTGTTTGGAGCGTGGCGCCACACGTGGGGCCGCGCTCTGTACGCTTTGGTTGAACCCGACCAGGCGAGGCCTACACGGGACTTTAACAAAGTTAGTTTGGTGTTAAAAAGCATCAGTGCGTTCTTCACGAGGAGGACGCATGCGTGAGTAGGGATGGCTCCCGAATCCGGAAGTTAACCGGGGCCCCTGGGGGTGGCCCCATGATACTATTACACACCGTAGTATGTAAAGTGTAATCTAATCTAAGTATCGATTAGCTCCGACGTACCCGGCGCTGCAAGCGGAATTTGAGGAACAAAGGAAATAGATTTACTTCCTGGTGATCGTTCATCCAGAATGATTACCAGGAAAGGAAAAAAAGCAGATCTTCCTCCAGAAGAACTGACCAGATAAGGCTTCAGGCCTTTTTGAGGCCCAGCTGCATGCAGACCCCATCCCTGTTGCTCTATGCCACTGTCTTTTCTTTTCTCTTGTTGATTGATTTATTTTTGTTTATCACATTTCAATTCTCTCTATATTATAGAGTCTATAATAGTTATATATTCAAAACCTGTGTACGGTGTTGCTGTTGAAGAAAGATGTCTTGTTCTTAACTTGTCTTCTAAAAGAAGCGATAAGAGTAGCGTTAAAGTAGCGGCTGGATAAGCAGTATGGATAAAACACACTAGGCAGGACTTCACAGCCTTCAGCTGGGTCCCAGTACAGACGTCACAGGGAACTTCTGCTGGTTCAACACAAGGCTGCTCTTTGACTCGTACAGACCTTCTAAACTGATCAGCCATCTCTGATATGAAGGTATTGACCTGTACATCAGGTCTTGTCTGGAACAGCTTGTTACAAGCAGGACATTTGTACTGGACTTGGCCATCCCAGTGTGTTGTTATACAGGTTCTGCAGAAGTTGTGTCCACATGGTGTGGTGACTGGGCTGTTGAACACATCCAGACAGATGGGACATGAAAAGATATCCTCAGACCAGGAATAATTGGACGCCATTCCTAGAAAAAAAAAATATGAAAATTAAATTACCATTTAAACTATACGTTATATGTTGTATACATGTAATAATGTGTTAATATTCATAAATGTGTTGTTATTTCAAGCAAAGCTCTTGAGCCAACAGGTCGGTACAACAGCACTGAACATAAACACACTGGTCACTATGGACTCTCACACCGCTACCACCGCGAATGAAGGAGCCAACTGCACTCACACACAGGGAAGATTCTAACGCCACTACTACTCTGATCCATGCTGCTTATCCAGCCGCTACTTTAACGCTACTCTTATCGCTTCTTTTAGAAGAAGACAAGTTAAGAACAAGACATTTTTCTTCAACAGCAACACCGTACACAGGTTTTGAATATATAACTATTATAGACTCTATAATATAGAGAGAATTGAAATGTGATAAACAAAAAGAAATCAATAAACAAGAGAAAAGAAAAGACAGTGGCATAGAGCAACAGGGATGGGGTCTGCATGCAGCTGGGCCTCAAAAAGGCCTGAAGCCTTATCTGAACAGTTCTTCTGGAGGAAGATCTGCTTTTTTCCCTTGTAACCATTCTGGATGAACGATCACCAGGAAGTAAATATATTTCCTTTGTTCCTCAAATACCGCTTGCAGCGCCGGGTACGTCGGAGCTCATCGATACTTAGATTAGATTACATTTTATATACTACGGTGTGTAATAGTATCCCGGGGGCAGCCCCCAGGGGCCCCGGGTAACTCCCGGTTTCGGGACCCATCCCTACTCACGCCTGCGTCCTCCTCGTGAAGAACGCCCTGATGCTTTAACACCAAACTAACTTTGTTAAAGTCCCGTGTTGGCCTCGCCTGGTCGGGTTCAACCAAAGCGTACAGAGCGCGGCCCCGCGTGTGGCCCCGCACTCCAAACAGGACGCCGAGCACCGAGCACGCGCTGGTGGAATCCGACGAGGCGACACAATAGAGCACGGAGAGGCATGCAATATACAGTGGGAGATAGAAAGATTAAGGGAGGCAGAGAGAAAGAGTGAAAGAGAGAGAGTGAAAGAGAGATATTAACTTTAATTTATAGTTAGGATGGAAGACAGTGGCCTAATGCTGTTGACAAAGACACACATCGATGACAGTCAGCTTCACTGTAGTTGAGAGGGAGGGAGAGTGAGAGAGAGGAATATATTATTCAGTACTATACAGATTGAGAATGTAGATATTCTACTAAATGCATATTGTGTTTTGTATGATCCTATTCCACAGAATATGTCCCATTTTACTTTTGTACATTTGAATTGAAATCAAAAAGGTTTACAAACATTTTATTACATTTTCATTCACAATTCAGAAGTATAAATTTATGTGAACATTTTGTTTAAAAACCTAGAGTGTTATCAAAATGAACACTTCACATTGTCAATGTTTTCAACTTGCTGTAATCGTTTTGAATTGTAAAGGTTTAAAAAAACAGTAACAAGAGGAGAGGGGACAGAGAGATGGAGAGATATGAACTATAAATAAACATTTAGATTGGAAGACACAGGCCCAATGCTGTTGACACAGAGACATCAATGACAGTCAGCTTCACTGTAGGAGAGGGAGCGAGAGAGAGGGAGAGGGAGAGAGAGAGGGGGGAGCATAGAGCGAGAGATAAAGGGAGAGAGAGGGAAGGTGGAAGAGAGAGTGGGGAGAGAGACAGGAAGGGAGGGAAAGAGAGGTGAAGAGAGAGGAGAGAGACTGAGAGGGAAGGAGAAAGGGAGGGGAGAGAGAGAGGGGAGGATAGAGCAAGAGAGGGAGGGAGAGAGAGTGAGGGGGAGAGAGAGGGGATGATAGAGTAAGAGAGAGAAAGAGGGAGAGAGCGAGGGGGAGCGGTAGAGAGGGGGAGGGAGGGAAAGAGGGAGAGGTAAAGAGAGGAGAGACACTGGGAGGGAACGAGAAAGGGTGGGAGAGAGTGAGAGGAGGGAAAGAATGAGGGAAGGATGGAGAGAGAGCGAGGAAGAGTAAGAAGAACAAGTGTTCTACTGAATACATATTGTACTGAGAATGTACCTATTCTACTGAATACATATGTGGGAGTGTGTGTGGATGGTGGCTGGTTGAAGCAGCCTCACCTGGCCCGGGTCAGACTGATTGGACTCTGGGGCTGGGTGAGGCTGCACACCTGTTGCTCAGTAAGCAATCAGTGTGCACAGGTTAAACCAGCCACCACCACACACACTCAGGAAGAGCTCTCCGGCATGGCAGCACTAGCTGCATGCCTCATTCCATGCAACCTTTACAATAAACCGGTTCAACATCACCACCCTGTGTCCATTCGTTTGGAGGAGCCCGAGGAAAGTCACCTAGGTGGAGTATGGGAGCCACCTAGGTGGCGTGTAGTATGGACATTGCTACACTGGACTTGGACTTGGAGAGTTATTGGAAGATGGAGCCTATTGTGACGGAGAAACAGTTCCCCTGCTACACCACGCAGATCCTCACAGAGCACAAGGACCAAGTGTGGTTCTGCATGTTCTTCCACGACGGCACCAAGCTGGCCACTGGCTCCAAAGACCGGACTGTCATCGTCTGGCAAGTGGACCCGGAGACCCACCAGCTCAAGCCGCTGCAGACACTGGATTGCTACACCCACCTTACTGTCTGACTACATGATAATCAGAATAAGACTGTGATACAACACACACATTAAACCATCACAAACAAACTAAAAATATAATGTATACCAATACTGCCATAGCAACACACATTTAAATATGTTGAGTTATTCTTATGAAAATAATATACTCATGCCCATTAACTTTCTGGAAGTAAGTCTGTTAAATGTCTTCTGATATGGAACCTGGTGGTGTAAGTGTTTGCACATTGAGTCAAACTGACCTGAGAGTTTCCAGTGTACAGTGTGGACTCCCCAGTCCAGCAGAGAGCAGCTTCACTCCTGAATCCTGCACATCATTGGTACTCAGGTCCAGCTCTCTCAGACTAGAGGAGTTGGAGCTGAGAACTGAGGCCAGAGCTTCACAGCATCTCTCTGACAGATGACAGCCATTCAGCCTTCACACAAAATAAACACAACATGTTAGGAACTGTGTTTAAATGTTTTGAGAATTAAAACAAAGCATTTTTACATACATGAAACTAATATAAATTATGTTAATAAACTGGATATTTGAATATTAAGAGCATATCGTCACAACATATCGTTATACTTCCCTAAAAAAATACAGTTTTATGAAGAGGCTGTAATTAAATCCTAATAAACAACTCTAAAGTCATCCATACTGTCTGACTACATGATAATGAGTGGAATAAGAATGTAATACAACATACACCTTGTAGCATATCACACCGAAAGATGGTCTGACATCTGAACTGCTGATTTCAGATTTAATAGAACTCCCAAAACCAACGTAAGAGCTGGTTACAAAACACAAATCAAAAATATATAAGCTACCTTAATCACCATACAACTCAACGTAAGAGCTGGTTAGAAAACACAAAACAACAATATATAAGCTCACTTAATTACCATACAAACCAACGTAAGAGCCGGTTACAAAACAATATATAAGCTACCTTAATTACCATACAACCCAACGTAAGAGCTGGTTACTGTTACGATTTGTCTAGTGCAGGAACCCAGAAGCAGACCAAGACGAGGTAAGTTGGAATTTACAAGGGGAGTGTTTATTTGGAAGCTGAATTTTGAATGTGACAAGCTATCTTGCTGGCATGGGCCCACTGAAGCACAGCAGAACGGACAGAGTCAGGCACAAACAGACGACCTGGCGGACCATTACCGGGACCGGGCTGAGTCCGAAGGGTTGTCATCACCTCCTCCTCGATCCTCCAGGTGACAGCACCCACGATGAGTCCTTGAGGCAGAATAGTCTCCGGTGTTGCCTCATCTTTCGTTGCCTTGGAAAACATCCGAGAGAGCGCGTCCGCCTTGCCATTCCGTGAGCCTGGTCGAAAGGTGAGGGAAAAATTGAAGCGTCCAAAAAACAAGGCCCACCTGGCTTTACGTGAGTTTAGACGCCTGGCGGATTGCATACATGCAAGGTTCTTGTGGTCTGTCCAAACCACAAACGGCTGCTCAGCCCCCTCCAGCCAGTGGCGCCACTCCTCCAAGGCGAGTTTGACAGCGAGCAGTTCCCGGTTCCCCACATCATAGTTTCTTTCAGCTGGAGAGAGGCGACGAGAGAAAAAGGCACAGGGATGAATCTTATTGTCACTGGAGCTCCGCTGGGAAAGAATCGCACCGACTCTCACATCGGACGCATCCACTTCCACAACAAACTGACGAGATGTATCTGGGTTAGAGAGGATAGGCGCATCAGTGAAGCGCTTCTTAAGGTCCAGGAAAGCCTTGTTTGCCTCCGGATTCCAACCGAAGGATCTGGAACTTGAAGTCAGGGCAGTGAGCGGAGAGGCCACTCTGCTGTAATCACGGATGAATCGTCTGTAGAAATTTGCAAACCCCAGAAACCTCTGGAGTTGCAACCTGGACTCAGGCTGAGGCCAATCGAGAACCGCCTTAACTTTCTCAAGATCCATCGTCAATTGGCCCTCGGAGATGATATAACTGAGGAAGGATGTGGTGTGGGCATGAAAATCACATTTCTCAGCCTTAACGAACAGACGGTTCTCCAACAACTGCTGCAGAACCTGTTTGACATGCAGGACATGGTTAGGCAGATCTGAGATGTCTCTCAGAACGTCGTTAACCATACTCTGGAAAACTGCCGGGGCATTAGTGAGTCCAAATGGCATGACCAGATATTCAAAGTGACCCATAGGGGTATTGAACCCCGTCAGCCATTCGTCTCCCTCTTTAATACGGACTAAGTGATATGCATTGCGTAAGTCCAGCTTAGTGAAAATGGTTGTGCCCTGCAGGGAGTCGAAAGCAGAGTTCATCAAGGGCAAAGGGTACTTGTTCTTGATAGTTATGTCATTAAGCCCACGGTAATCAATACAAGGCCGCAAGGAGCCGTCCTTCTTACCTACGAAGAAGAACCCCGCCCCCAGGGGTGAAGAGGAGGGACGAATGAGGCCAGCAGCAAGAGGATCCTTAATGTAGCTTTCCATGGCTTCACGTTCAGGTTTAGATATACTGTAGAGGCGGCCCTTGGGGTCGGTAGCTCCAGGTATAAGATCGATAGCACAATCATACGGTCGGTGGGGAGGCAGAGACAGGGCCTTCTGTTTGCTAAACACCTCCTTAAGATTGTGGTAAACATCGGGAACCATATATATGTCTGGATGTGGTGGGTCCAGGCCCTGTTTAGAAGCAGAAGGGGCACATGCCGTTTTAAGACAGTTAGCATGACACTTTATACTCCAGTTGGTTACCTTGCCAGTGACCCAATCCATAGTGGGGTTATGTTCTTGAAGCCATGGGTAACCCAAAACCAGAGGACCGCGAGGAGAGTGCAAGATGAAAAAGGATATGACCTCTGAATGATTTCCTGATATCAGCATGTTAACGGGTCCAGTTCTCTTAGTTATCCGTGCCAATAATTCGCCGTTAAGTGTGGTAGCTTCAATGGCCTCCGGGAGACATTCCTTGAAGAGGCCCAGCTGCTCCACCAGATTGGCGTCCATGAAGCTGTCATCCGCACCTGAATCTATCAAAGCATTAATCTCAACAGAATGATTAGAGTTCATGAGTGTGACAGGAACTGGAGGTCTTACATGATCGTTGGAAAACTGAGATTGGCTCGCTAAGAATCCTCCCACTCTTAGCGAGCCTGGGAGTTTAACGGCCTCTGGGCAGGAGGAGATGGGATGGTTCCTTTTACCGCAGTAAAAACAGTTGTTTGACTCACGTCTAAGCTGGCACTCTTCTACTGATACTCCATGATGTCCCACCTGCATGGGTTCAGAATCTGATGACCGCTGTTCCCCCTTAAACTCCTGGGCTGTAGCGCGGTTCCCCAACTCCGCTCCATTTCCAGATTTGGAAGGTTGACGACACGGAGAATGGTTGGAAAACCTCTCACGTTTATCCCTCCTTCTCTCTCGGCACCTGTTATCAACACGAATAGCCAAAACCACCAACTCGTCCAAGTCCCTAGGCTCAGGATAAGAGATTAGTTCATCCTTTAACTGTTCAGATAACCCCTGATGAAACAGCCTGTAGTGATTCCTCATTCCACCCACTTTCCCCTGCCAATGTTCTGAATTCGATAACAAAATCTGCTACACTGCGTGATCCCTGGCGCAGAGAGCACAACCGCTTCGATGCGTCCCTTCCTCGGACGGGATGATCAAAACGTTTCATCACAGCTGAGAAAGCGTGGTTCGACGATAAGCAGGAGTCCTGTCGTTCCCACAGGGCAGATGCCCACTCCAGAGGCTTTCCCCGTAGCAGTTCAATTACAAAGGCAATCCTAGCTTTATCAGAAGCATAGGAGTTGGGTTGCAAGTCAAAAACCAAGTCACATAGCATGAGAAAAAGAACGACATCTTCCCAAATCCCCGTCGTACTTATCCGGTGTCGGAACATTGGGCTCTCGGGTCGACGCAGTCTCTGAGACAGCAGGCAAGGGTGGAGAAACAGGTGGTGAAGAAACTGCTAGAGCACTGAGCTGAGCATGGACAGTGGTAAGACTAGTAGTTAGATTTCGAATTGCACTTGTTACCTCCTGCAGTGCCCCACCTTGCTGTCCCAACATAATTCCTTGCTGGGTAATGGCATGGCGAACAGAGTCCAGATCCGCTGGGTTCATCTTGGCCGGATCGTTCTGTCACGATTTGTCTAGTGCAGGAACCCAAAAGCAGACCAAGACAAGGTAAGTTGGAATTTACAAGGTGAGTGTTTATTTGGAAGCTGGATTTTGAATGTTGGTCGGGAGTGGGTGAGGCTGGAAGGCTGGAGGTCTTTGTGCTGGTCCAACAATGCTGCAGTGAAGTAGACAGACAGGCAGGCAAGCAGGTGTGAGTGACAATCCAGGTGAGTAACTGTAGATAGAGGTGTAGGCGGAAGATTAGCGACAGGCAAACAGACAAAAACAGCAACTACTATGCAAGAACTTGAAGCTTGACACGAGAGCCAAACATACTGGTTACGCTAACGATCCGGCAGGGAATGGATGTCTGGTCATGGCTTAAATAGTGCAGAGGTGAAGATCAGTACAAGGTGTGCAGATTGCAGCAGGTGAACGTAGTTGGAGAATCAGCCGGGATGTGTTCAGGAACCTCAGGAAATTTGGACTTCAGGTAGAGGGATAAACGAAACAAAGGCAAAACAGGCTCAAGGTGCTGGACTCATGACACACACACACCTTTGCTGTTGTGCAAGCTGTGATGGAAACTTGCAGACCTATTGCAGTGTCTTTACAACAACATTATTCACAGTTTAGTCAGACCACTTTAATTTAAAGTAAAATATTTATAAGCCAGGGCAACACGTCTGTATTTGGCGGGATGGCTCTGTTGGGGAAACTCCCCGGCCGTCCGAGCAGCCATGCAACACCATATCCCATCAGGTCAATCAGTTGAGCTGAGGAGAGAGACAGAGCTGAGGAAAGACACAGAGCTGAAGAGAGAGCGAGAGAGAGAGAGAGAGAGAGAGAGAGAGAGAGAGAGAGAGAGAGAGAGAGAGAGAGAGAGAGAGAGAGAGAGAGAGAGAGAGAGAGAGAGAGAGAGAGAGTGAGCTTGACCACAGATCTGAAGGGCTTCGCAGGCTGCGTTATAGAGATGAGGAAAGAGAGAGAGCTGAGGAAGGAGAGGGGAGAAAGAACTGAGGAAAGAGAGAGGGAAGGAGAGGGAGACCGAGACAGAGAAAGACAGCGAGAGAGCTGAGGAAAGAGAGAGGGGGAGAGGGAGAGAGAGACAGAGAGCTGAGGAAAGAGAAAGGGGAGAGATAGAGACAGTGAGAGTGCTGAGGAAAGAGAGAGGGTGAGAGAGAGAGAGAGAGAGAGAGAGAGAGAGAGAGAGAGAGAGAGAGAGAGAGAGAGAGAGAGAGAGATGAGACAAAGAAAGAGACAGAGAAAAAGAAAGAGACAGTGAGAGAGAGAGAGATGGGGAGAGGAAGAGAGACAGAGAGAAAGAGAGACAGAGACAGGGACAGACAGAGAGAGACTATAACTGACAAAGAGACACTGAGGCACCATACCTCCATAACCCAAACGCAGGGTGGAGGTCCTCCTGGGTGAATTAGTAACAGTCAGAGCAGGTGTTCAGTACCAGCATGTCCGAGCTCTCTGAGAGTGAGTGAGTGAGTGAGTGAGTGAGTGAGTGAGTGAGTGAGTGAGTGAGTGAGTGAGTGAGTGAGTGAGTGAGTGAGTGAGTGAGTGAGTGAGTGAGTGAGTGAGTGAGTGTGTGTGTGTGTGTGTGTGTGTGTGTGTGTGTGTGTGTGTGTGTGTGTGTGTGTGTGTGTGTGTGTGTGTGTGTGTGTGTGTGTGTGTGTGTGTGTGTGTGTGTGTGTGTGTGTGTGTGTGTAGTGACGGCTGGTGTAACCTGTGCACATTGATTGCTCAATGTGCAACAGAAGTGCAGCCCCACCCAGCCCCAGAGTCCAATCAGTCTGACTCGGGCCAGGTGAGGCTTCTTAAACCAGCCACCATCCACACACACTCCCACAGCCTGTTTTTAAAATGCAGCTGTACCATTGATAACTCTTCTATTAAACCTTCATTACCCTTTTTAATTAGGCTTATATAGTTATAGGAACCAACGAATAATAAAGAATAAAGCTGTTGAGAACTCTAGCCATAGTCTTGGTGCATGGCAATGCGTCTCATACACAGAACACACCGATTATTGTATTTGTATAGGTCTATATTCCTTGTTTGAGAGACAACTTCTCGCTCTGGAAAGCAACCAGGGTTTTCTTTCTGCATTGTGATTATTCTAGTAACGTTGGCTAAAGAGCATAGGTAACTAAGTTTAAGATCGTAGAAGACATACTAAGACGGAACAAGATAAGTGTTAATGGTGGTAATGATAAGAATTGTAGGTTATATAATTATATAGAATAATGAGCACTGTCAATAACCTCCTATTTATAACACTCTATTTTTATATTTAACAAGTATATATTTAAAGTAATAATAACTCAAGTAGAAGTAAAAGTAGTCATCTGATAATGACTTGAGGAAGAGTAAGAAAGTATCTAGTGAAAAGACTACTCAAGTACTGAGTTACTTCATACCAAATGTTTTATTGTTGTAATAAGCAGAGCAAGATTAAAGTAAATAGACACATTACATTGTATATGCTTGTCTATAGACATTAACAACATATAAAATAGCATGTATGAATAAATCTCTCTCACCTCCATTTTTAATTCACAGACTTGAGTAAAATCACACCAAAGTATGTAACATAAAACAATATAAAAAGTTATTGAAGTAAATGAGAGAAAATATAACTTTTTCATGTATTTATGTGTGTGTGTGTGTGTGTGTGTCCGCCTGCCCACCCACCGGAGTGCGTGAGTGTTTTTTTTCTACAACTGACACAGACACACTGAGGCACCCCCCCATACCCCAAACCCAGGGAGGAGGTCCTCCTGGGTGAAGGTGGACTGGAAGGTGTGGATGTGTGTCAGTGTGTCTGAGGACCCTCCTACATCTGGGGACACTCTGTAGAAGGACAGAGTGCCAGCAGGCCGGTCCAGATACACTCCTACTCTGTTAGAGCCAGCGGGGGGGAGACTTATGACTGTTCCAATACCATTGTACTGGGCAGAGTAACCATAATCATGACAAAGAAGACTCCAGGACTTGTTGTTCCCTCCAAGCAAGCTGTCATCACTCCCACTTTTTCTTGTGATTCCTCTGTATGTCACTCCTATAGAAACAAGTCTTTTCCTCGTCACTCTACCTCCCAGTAACAGCGGCCAGTCTGACCCTCTCTACATGACACCTGGTAGCAGGAGTCAAATCTCTCTGGGTGATCAGGATACAACTGATCCTCTCTAACCCACGTCACCTTTCTGTTGTCCTCAGACAGAGAGAGTTGTCTGTGGGCTGTGTTTGGGTCCAGTGTGAGTTCACAGGCATCTGATGGGAGAACAAGACATGATTAGCTGCTGAACCATTCTTCATCACTTCAAAATACACGCATATACATTGCAGTCAACCTTCAAAGGGACATCTGTGTGAACAACAGACTGAACAAGCTGAGCTCACATACAGGCTGGAAATTAACTGTTGGAGCCATAGAACTACTTCATTAATACTAATATATATATATATATATATATATATATATATATATATATATATATATATATATTATTGGTTGAGATCATCCTGACACTTTTCAATAGAGCGCTTCAGAGCAGTGAAGACCTGCACACCATCAGCTATCGCTCTGTCTGCGTCTGCTTTGCTGCGATCTACTGTGTCTTTAATCTCCTGTATCTTTCGTTGTCTCTCCTGGATCATCTGATGAACTTTCTTCCCCAGCTGGGCCGTCTTCACTTCAAATTCCTCCTTTAGAGGTACAACAGGATGGGACTTGTGGTCCGTCACTGTGCAGTACAGACACACACACACCTGCTCAGTCTGGCAGAAGAGCTCCAGAAGTCGGTCGTGTTTCTTACACATCCTGTCTTCCAGACGGTCCATAGGCTCGACCAGCCGATGTTTCTTCAGGCGTGCGACTCTCTGATGAGGCTCCAGGTGGTTGGGGCAGTAAGAGGTAAAACAGACTAGGCAGGACTTCACAGCCTTCAGCTGGGTCCCAGTACAGACGTCACAAAATGGAACTTCTCTTGGTTCAATCGATGGCTGCACTTTTACTTTTACAGTTTTTCTTCTAAACCGATCAACCATCCCTGATATGAAGGTATTGACCTGTAAATCAGGTCTTGTGTGGAACAGCTTGTTACAAACAGGACATTTGCACTGGACTTTGTCATCCCAGAACTTTGTAATACAGGTTCTGCAGAAGTTGTGTCCACATGGAGTGGAAACTGGGCTGTTGAACACATCCAGACAGATGGAGCATGAAAAGTCCTCTTCAGACCAGGAAGTGTTGGACGCCATTCCTAGAAGAGATTATTTAAAAAAGATTGTGTTAAAAACAAAGACATTCATTTTCTAATGGTAAAATAACAGTTTATAACTAGTTATAATGCATCTATATTCATACATGCGTTATTAGTACATTAGTACATCCAACAGGTCGGTACAACATCAATCCCAACATATGCCTCCTGCTCCGTATGAACTCACACGTCGCTATGGACTCTCACACCGCTACCAACGCGGACGAAAGAGCCCGCTGCCCTCACGCATGCGTCCTCCTCATGAAGACTGATACTGTAATAGCTGCGCATGCGTCCTCCTCATGAAGCTCGATACTTGAATAGCAGTGAAACCAACGTTCCAATTCCATTGTTGTCCCGCCACGTCGGATTCAACCAACACATCCAGAGCTGCGCTCCAAACAGCACGTCACCCACCAAGGATGTGTTGGTATAACCCGACGAGGCGACACAACAAGTGGATTTAAAGGCTTGTTTCGCTGCGCATCCACAAAGTCTCAGCGCGTTTTTCCATGAGGACACATACGTTAGCTCAGTGATCTCTTTTAAATCAGCGATTCCGCATTGCAAAGTGGTTTTAAAGACTAAAAGAGTAGTTTGGAAACAGAGTAAGTCCATAGCCACGTGTGTTGATACGGAGCGCAGGAGTACAGCACGCTACAGTACAACATGGCGCCCTGCAGACAGGACGGCTTCAACGAGGATTATGGCTCAACATGTTGGACTCACCTTCTAATGTTTCCGTCTGAATATTCCCTTTAAAAATGCTTCTTTGTCTCCGGAGCGTGAGAAGGGCCGACACGTGGCGTTTCTTCGCTTCGGTTTAAATGAACTTCCGTCTCCCGAACATGAGAGAAGGGTCTGTATATAGAGCTCGGCCACGCCCCTCCTGTGGGACCATTTCCGGTCCTGAGCTTGCAGAAGGAAGTGACGTCTTAAATGGTGAACGCCAGAAGGGACGAAACGATCGGCCCATATACATCCATCTACTGTAGGTTTCATCAGGTAATTTTACATCAAGCACGGAACGAATAAATGGCACGAAAAACGGATGAAATAATTCGGACTGACAAAATCGTGTAAACTTTACATCAGTTACGACGTGAATATGCGGCATTTTCCAGTAGGAATCGCACAGTGAAATAATTCAACCCTCAACCTAGTTTATGCTCTGTCACTTCACCTAAATATCCTATGTATTTAGAGGATTCAATTAGAATGGAGTTTCCCTTTTTAACCCAAGTGTAAAATAGTAAAACAATCACCCCCATTAGTAAGAAAAGTATTCCAGTTTAAATCCAATATGAAATACATGTAGCATTATAATCATGTTATGATTATTATGTTTGTCTTATATAATAACCTGACTTAAATCATAATAATAATAAGACAAATAATTCCCCTTTTAACACAAGTGTAAAATAGTGTAGCAAACGGCAACTTGTGGATGAAGTCAGTGAGTTTGAATTCTGTAATTCATCCATGTTTTGGAAAAGTAATTTTTAGATTTGTTCCCCGTTTCATAACTGAAAGTAGGCTATCACACACAAAAGCAACCTATAGTCAGGTACGGCAGTGCAAGGAAATATTGGCTTGTAGTGCATATTGCTATGGACAGGATTGATCAATATTGACTGTTTATAGGTCTATGCATGTAGTTTACCATTCTGGATGCAATAAGAGCACTGTGTGTGAGAAACGTAAATAGGCTGTTACCTCCCCCATTTCCTACATGTGTCATAATCATGTTATGATTATTATGTTATGTCTGATTTAACCTGCGTTAAATCAGAATAAGGAC
Organism: Lota lota; assembly: GCA_026745465.1. NCBI lineage: Eukaryota > Metazoa > Chordata > Actinopteri > Gadiformes > Lotidae > Lota > Lota lota. The sequence goes on along the minus strand of JACYXH010000469.1, from coordinate 3,963,520 downwards.
ACACATAGTTTTCTTATATACCACGTTCTGAATATAAAATACAAAATGACTATTATTTGTCAAAGTTCGTATACTGATTAATATGATTATGTCTAATAATAATAGTAACAATAATACTATAAATCATCAATAATAAATAACATAACCATAATAATACCTATTGGATGTTGTGCAAGTAGTTTTAATTGTGATGGTTAACAGTATTAATATATGTAAGATACATGATGTCAACCATCATCTTCATTCCCAGTAGGACCAATACAGTCAGTCTAGTTAGATTATATTATAATATCAACAGTCAGTCAGTTAGATTACATTATAATATCAACACTTCCCAAAGCTAATCTCCCATTTACAATTGTGTTATAACGCAAGACACAGTGTAGTGACAACAAGTGTGTCTCCAATTCTCTAACTAAGTCACTGTGGTGAAAGGATGAATGCGGTTTAACAAACCTACCTTGCATGAACCTTTTATTATGCCTTGTGTTTATTTAGCAGGTAGGAGGTAGACAGTGAATACAGATACACGTGATTAAGGAGCATGTAGGGGTTAGACAGTGAACACAGATACATGTGATTAAGGAGCATGTAGGGGTTAGACAGTGTATACAGATACATGTGATTAAGTAGCAGATAGGGGTTAGACAGTGTTTACAGATACATGTGATTAAGGATACATGTGATTAAGGAGCAGGTAGTGGTTAGACAGTGTATACAGAAACATGTGATTAAGTAGCAGGTAGGGGTTAGACAGTGTTAACAGATACATGTGATTAAGGAGCAGGTAGGGGTTAGACAGTGATTACAGATACATGTGATGAAGGAGCAGGTAGGGGTTAGACAGTGAACACAGATACATGTGATTAAGTAGCAGGTAGGGGTTAGACAGTGTTTACAGATACATGTGATTAAGGAGCAGGTAGGGGTTAGGGGGCATCTTGCTCTATAGGATGCTACAGGTTAGGAGCCAGAACAAAATAATTGTACTGCTGTATACTTGTATATGAAATGTGACATGTGAAATGTGACGGTGAGACCTAACATTAGATGTTGAAGTCATCCCAACACATTTCAATTGTTTTTGGCTTTGTCTCGCTTGCTGTCTATATATTATGTGATTAATTAAGTAGGCCCACTACATTTACAATGGTTAAAATAGCGAGTACAAAACAGAAATGATAAGCATTAACCAACCGTTTCCTGTGAAAACAAAATACCCTTTTGAAATTAATGAAATAATCAAACAGTCACGGAAATACCAGTTCGGTTTAGAATTTATTGTCGTCTCGCCTTTACACCAAATTACAGAAAAGTATCAACCTTTATGAAAGTATCACAACTGTTGAATAAAAAGAGTTACATTTACAATCAATCCGACTAATTTTAAACTTTGTAGAACCAGCTCAGTTAACCCTATGGAAGATCTTAAAAACACTTCCTCTCATTGTACATCCATAGGTCCAGATGCATGTATTCCAAATGTACATCCAGATAACAGGTCATCACCAACAAACGTTTCATCAATAATTATAACCGGCATGCAAATCTCAGTCAGCCGGTCTATGTGTGTGGCTACAACCGACACAGAGACACTGAGGCATCTTCTCTGCATAACCCATCCCCCAGATAGAGGTCCTCCTGGGTGAAGGTGGCCTGGAAGGTGTGGATGTGTGTCAGTGTGTCTGAGGACCATCCTACATCTGGGGACACTCTGTAGAAGGACAGAGTGCCATTAGGCCTGTCCAGATACACTCCTACTCTTTTAGAAAGCTCTGGGAGACGCAGGACTGTTCTAATATCGTTGTGCCAGGCAGTGTAACCACCATTATGACAATAAAGAATCCAAGAATTGTGATTCCTTCCAAGCCTGCTTTCACCAGCACTTCCTCTTCTTGAGATTCCTCTGTATGTCACGCCTATCTCAACACGGTGTTTCCTCTCTACCTCCCAGTAACAGCAGCCAGTCAGAGCCTCTCTACACAACAACTGTCTATAGGAGTCAAATCTCTCTGGGTGATCAGGATACGAGTGCTCCTCTCTAACCCACGTCACCTTTCTGTTGTCCTCTGACAGATAGAGTTGTCTGTGGGCTGTGTTTGGGTCCAGTGTGACTTCACAGGCATCTGACAGGGGGAAAAAGAAGACATAATTAGAATAATTACCATTATTATACACACTTTACCTTTTAAAAAGGTTCCATTGCAGACATTGTAATACACCTTCAAAAAGACATCTGTACATACCCATAAGTATACATACGTACAATTTCAAATCAGGATTTTTTCCCCTAGTTCTAATAAAGACCATCACCACTAATAGTAGTTTAAATCCGATATGAAATAAATGCATCGTTATAATCATTTTATAAATATGTAATGTCTAATTTGATAGTAATAATTAAATTAATAAAGATTATATATCACCACAAATTATAGTAATTAATACATTCATAATAATAAATAGGACTAGTAAGAATGATGATAATAAAACAGTAGTCCAGAGTGCAATTTACAATACACACAAAAAAACATTTACTAAAGTTTGTATCATGACTGATTTTGTCTAATAACAACCACACTACTATTTATTATAATTAATTAATAACACTAACAATACCTATTGTTTTACAGACTTCACCTACTGCTGTGTGGATGGACTTTCCATCCAAACAGTTGGTGTGTGTTGTGATGAATCAAACGGATAAGACACTTACACTTCAATAGAGTTGATTTCAGGACAGGAAGATTCTTCATCTCCATGTTCAGTGTCTCCTCAAGCTGATCCAGGGATCTCCTCAAGGTCCCGACGTATGACGGAGGACGGACCTCCACCGTTGTCCAGTCCCTGGTGGGTGGAGGATTCTTCAGGGATCTGAAGGTCTGGAGGAAGTGGAGGTGGTCTTCAGTGTGTGAGAGCTGCTTCACCTCTGAGCTTCTATTGGTCAGATCTTTTATTTCCTGCTCCAGCTCTTTGATGAGGTCTTCTCTTTAACTGTTTGGTTGAACTCATCCTGCCACTTTTCAATCGAGCGCTTCAGAGCAGTGAAGACCTGCACACCATCAGCTATCTCTTTGTCAAAAGACAGTGGCATAGAGCAACGGGGATGGGGTCTGCATGCAGCTGGGCCTCAAAAAGGCCTGAAGCCTTATCTGGACAGTTCTTGTGGAGGAAGATCTGCTTTTTTTCCTGGATGAACGATCACCAAGAAGTAAATCTATTTCCTTTGTTCCTCAAATACCGCTTGCAGCGCCGGGTAAGTCGTAGCTAATCGATACTTAGATTAGATTACACTTTACATACTACGGTGTGTAATAGTATCCCGGGGGCACCCCCAGGGGCCCCGGTTAATACCCGGTTTCGGGACCCATCCCTACTCACGCATGCGTCCTCCTCGTGAAGAACGCCCTGATGCTTTAACACCAAACTAACTTTGATAAAGTCCCGTGTTGGCCTCGCCTGGTCGGGTTCAACCAAAGCGCACAGAGCGCGGCCCCGCGTGTGGCGCCGCGCTCCAAACAGGACGCCGAGCACCGAGCACGCGCTGGTGGAATCCGACGAGGCGACACAATAGAGCACGTGAAGGTTGGTTTCGCTAAGCATCAACATCACGTGCTCACACGGAGCGCAGGAGACCCGTGTGGGGCTAACGCTACAGTACAACATGGCGCCCTGCGGACAGGACGGCAACAATGAGGATTAGAGGTTCAATGTGTTGGACCCACCTTGGAATGTTTCTGTCCCGGCTCTCTGCTTTAAAACGTCTTGTTCTTCGTCTCCGGAGAGGCTAATGCCTCGTCTCTTCGTCTGTTGGATTTCCGTAAACTTCCGTTTCCTGAACAAGAGAAAGGGGTCTTTATGCAGAGCTCCAGGCTCGGGCCCGCCCCCTCGGTAGGACACATCCGGTCTGAGTTTGGAGTACTCCGGAAAAGACGATACGAACGAACCATACACAGCCTCACCGTTTCCTCTACTCTCACCGTGCGTGTGCGTTACGCCGTCGTCGTCGTTCGTTCCGATCTCGTTCACCGCTTGTCTGTCCGTCTCGATGCTTCTCTCTGTTCCTTCACTCCGTTTGTCCGTCATCGTTTTCTCCGTTCTTTTATTTTTATTATCATAAATATCAATTGATATTTACATTATCATTCTGGTATAAATAATAACATGCAACAATCACATACACACCCAAAATAATCCTGCTCACCATACACATCATACACAACATAACTTATAAGCTATAAAAACAAACATCCTCCACAAGACAAAACAACATAAACATTAAAAAATAAAATAAAAAATACACATAAATACACATAATGAAACATTCTTTAAAAATGCATCTGCATTTTCCTATCATCTGTCTCACTAATAAAGCTGGAACAATCAATAAACCATTCTTTAAAAGTGTCTCTTCCTAGGTGGTTTTTTAACATTTCCACCTCTTTCCTAATCTTTGCTTCGAACAAAACCCATACATCCACTTCATTTCCTTCATAATATGCCATGTTCCTCCTTATCCACACTGCATATCTTGCATAGCTCAACATGTAATTCAACAAATTAATATTTACATTTCCCTCTTTTTTACACAGTCCGAATAACATGTTTTCTTTGCACTTCATCCCCTCCATTACATCCAGTTTCCAGTGAGTTTTTACCATAAATTTCTTTTTTATAGAACTTCTTTAAGAACCTACAGTCAATGAATAGGTGCATACAGTTTTCGGGTTCTGTTTCACACATGTCACATTCCCTTTTAATCTCCTTGTTTATTTGGTGCAAAACAACTCTTGTGAATATTATATTGTGTCTTAATTTGTAATCAAAGTTTTCACACCAAGCCCACAAATTGCCTTTCCCACACCTTCTCAGAAGCAGGCGTTTTAAATTCTTTATTCACCAGATTATTATAAAATTATTTTGTTTTTAATTTATACATTTCAATATGTTTCCCATTCTTTTCCACAAATAATTCAGGAAATGTTACTTTCATGTCAACCACCACATTATTTTATATTTTCCCTACCCATTAAATTGGTTTACTTTCTTTTATTTTGTAAAACATATTTACAATACTTGTTGTGCTTATGTCCTCATCATACTCCTGGACGGTATCAATGCTGTTCTGGTTTCTAAGGAAACCAGGTATGAATTAATATATGTAGTGTTTGATCTCCCTGAGCCCTGCATGGAAGAATTTCTTCTCCCATAGCACTTTGTCATTTTTCATTATTTTTGGATTAAACCAGACTGGCAGATTTATTATTTGACCTATTTTACTACATTCATAATTGATTTTGCTTCTGTATTTGGCCCATGCCAAACCTCTTTCTATATTCTAGGTACGTTATCATACATTGTATTCTTCATTATCATTAATAATCCATTTTCTTCACACCCACAATACAAAAAATGCTTCCACCCATAATCCACTGTATCATATAAATACTTTTCCACAGTTTTTATTCTTATTGCTCTTTTCTTTGTTTCTAAATCCACACGTTTTAATCCCCCTTCTTCATGTCTTCCTATCAGAGTTTTTTGTGCTATCTGTGCAGGTTTTCCATCCCAAATAAAACTTGTTACACTCTTCTTTATTTCCTTTAATACACATTCTGGCATATCTATGCCATTAAGGGTTAGGGTTAAGCAGTCTGGCTTATGTTGAACCTTTCATTTGGTCTTTACCAGTGCTTATTCTTTATTGTCGTGCAATGATTAAAACATGCCTGGTTAGCTCAGTCGGTAGACCATAAGACTTTTAATCTCAGGGTCGTGGGTTCGAGCCCCACATCTGGCTTTGTCTTAGAAACTAGCATCTTTATACACAGTGCAAGTGTTTAGTAAAGACGGGTCCAACCATATTTGGATACGTAGTGTGTGGCATAGCACACCTACGCTCGGCAGTTGTGGATGTGGGTCCTCCTGGCAGGCGAGAATTCTGAACCACCAATGCTTGATTGTTGAAAAATGTTAGCTCATACAATTTGTGCAACACACATTAACACCTGCAGGACTCAAAGTATTAAAAGTACATATAACACACAGTTTTAAGAACAACTACTTGGAAGGCAGCAATGCTAACATCTAATCCACCAATGCTTTCGGCAGCCAATAACTGAATGATAATAGACACCATGAATTCAACCAAGTTTTAGAGTACTCGCTAAAGATCGCAGTCCTCCAGGTTTGGAATATAGTTGTTATGGACTCTCTATTGAAACACACCTGCTGGAAATGGTTCCATGGTGTAATGGTTCGCACTCTGGACTCTGAATCCAGCGATCCGAGTTCAAATCTCGGTGGAACCCATTGGCACTGTGTACCTTCGGAAGACATCTCTCCAGAACCTTTAAATTCATCTTTGTTCTATGATTTTGATAAGTTAAGGACCATGAACTGCAATGGAAACATTGCATTCAATGTGGCAAAGCTTCACACTGTCCTTGTGGAACCCTAACCTTCAAATCGTAAGATTATATTGGGCCACAGCTACCTACTATTTCGCAGAGGCAACATCGTAGTCAGTGAAGTACAACTGAGACATGATGTTTACTGGTTGAAAACTTAACCCAATACCCCGCAAGGATGACTTGAAAAGAGTCACCCATGGCAATTTTTGCCATTCTTCAAGGGGACTTGTAAAGCAGTCAAAAATGTTATGTTATGTTATGGCATAAAGTGAAAGCAAGCTGTTTAAGCCCTTTGCTGCATTGCCCTACTCACCCAAGAGCGGACAACACATTGCTTTGACCTAATGGACATACAGTTGATGTCGGAGGAAATCAATTGCATTGATACTTTGCAGGTTTGTAACCACTAGCAAAGTTACCAGTAAGACAAGACGTTTTTTGGTGCTGCAAGTGAAGCTTGTATTAAAAAGTATACCAGTTAATAATGATGCAGAGTTGGAGGTACTGCTGGGATTTGAACCCAGGATCTTCTGTTTACTAGACAGGCACTTTACCAACTAAGCCACAGCACCACTTTGGTGATATAGCTTCACCGAATTCTTGAGAGAACAGCAAACAAAGGCTGCACTATTCTGTGAATGGGTGAAAAAAGAAACAAGATTGTCATCTTTTGCCAATGCTATTGTGGGAGCATGTTACACCACACCCTGAACTGCTAGCATTTCAACACAGGATCTCCTGTTTACTGGACATAGATTGGGCCAGGCTTTATCTTCTTCAGTCTTTATGAATATTAGCAAAGAATTTTTCAGGAAAGATGTTTATTCAAGAAACACCTGTGTACAATTTGAAAGGAGACCCATAAAGCCATCTGGAATACTCATATTAAGACCTTAAGAGTGAAGGTGTGCTTTGACACTCACAATGTATGCAACGCTGCACAATTACATACAGAACACTTAAACTGTTTCTAAAGACTAGAACGCCCAATGTGGGGCTCGAACCCACGACCCTGAGATTAAGAGTCTCATGCTCTACCGACTGAGCTAACCGGGCATGTACACATCTTCATCCCTGACAATTATAAATCAAAATTGGCCAAGACAAAGAAAGTGCGTGAATTTTACCAAGAATGCTTCGTATGCCATATAATATGTGCATTGCCCTGGTTCCTTGCAATGTTGTAAACTTTGATTTGAAACCAGAAGACTCATAAAGCCTTGTGGAATTCTCACATTAACACCTTAAGAGTGAATGGTATTCTTTCACACTCACAATGTATGCAAGGCTGCACAATTCTATACAGAACACTTACACTGTGTCCCAAATACTTGAATGCCCAATGTGGGGCTCAAACCCACGACCCTGAGATTAAAAGTCTCATTCTCTACCGACTGAGCTAACCAGGCATGTCTTACATATCTCCCGAGAACAGAGAATGAGAACTGGTTAAGTTTAAATGCTTGGTTTAACGTAACCTAGACTGCTTTGTGTGCCATATCACTTTGTGTTGAAAAGCGAAGGACCATGAAACGGCAATATAAATTTGGCAAAGAATCACACCTTCTGTGTGGCACCAAAACCTTCAAATCCTAACAAACTCTTGAGTCACGCCCAGATATTCTTTTGCAGAAGCAATATCGTAATCTGTGAAGGACAACTAAGACGTGATTATTGCTGGTTGAAATGTAAACCAAAACCCTGCCAGAATGCCTTGGAAATACTCAGCAATTTCACAGGTGTATTAGGCCACTCCCTATGTCTACAAATATGGTTGGACCCGTCTGTACTGAACACTTGTGCTGCACTCGGCCGGGCATCTGCTTCAAGTCTGTCAGTTGTTTGAATAGTAACAGTCTGCAACATTTAGGTATGCATTGTCTGAACTACCTTTGAGAAAGAGATCACTGTGCACACTGTGGCAACCCGGAGAGTGGTGGTAAACTTCTTCTACCACCGCTCCCCTGAGCCGCTGGGCTGTAGCCGGATTGTCACAACACGTAGCATCAAAGACTGGAGATGCCGAGGATTGAACCCGGTGCCTCAAACATAAAAAGCATGTGCTCTTCCACTGAGCTACATCCCCTATTTCTTAAATGTACATCTTTACAATAAATACCTGAAGCTTTACTGACTGATACAGCTGATAAATAGGTTGTTTAGGCTGTACTAAATAAAGCAGTTAATTGGCTTGCATGCTAATAGCAGAAGTGGGCAACTGGTGCGGCAGAATTCAATCCTGCAGAGGGAGATATAATTGAATTTCTAGTCCGTCATCTTAACCAACCGCTTGGCTAGGACAACATGGCTTTTCGTCCTTAAGTCTAGAAGTTATTTGAACAGTAACAGATTGCATTGTTTGAAGTTGAGAAAACATTGTGTGATCTTATTTTGAAATAGTCTTGCACCCTTGATAACGGCTTGCTTTGATCACATCTTGGAGATGGCGGTGATTGAATATCAGGCATCCTTCATTAGAAGCATACGATCTACTGATGAGATACATGGCCTCTGTTATTTGCATTGTACATCTTTGCAACCGATACCTGAAGCTTTGCTTAACGATACAAGGGATATATGTGTTATTGACTGGCACTAAGGTATCAGACATTTAATAAAGAACTGGCATGCCCATTGATATAGGCACTGGGCAACTATTGTCAGGTAGATTCATGCCTGCGTAGGGACACACAAATGGTTTTCGAGTCCATTGCCTGTAGAATGTGTTGACTGGCACAAGGGTATGATAAAACTGCTCAGTTTAACCCGCAACCGTTATCGGCAGGATTCGTACCTGCGCGGGGAGACCCCAATGGATTTCTAGTCCATCGCCTTAACAACTCGGCCACGACAACAAGTGGGCATTAGTTTCAAGTCTGTCAGTTGTTTTAATAGTAACAGTCTGCAACATTTAAGGTATGCTTTGTCTGAACTACCTTTGATAAAAAGATCACTGTCAACACGTTGCATCAAAGGCTGGAGATAAAAAATACCCTTAATACAGAGTGAAACATCTGTTTCAAGCACTTCATAGAGGTAGTTTGTTATGAGATGCCTTTGGCAGAATTTGAGCTGGCGCTGATAGAAACCATTGGATTTTGAATCCAAAAGTATTACTTCTCGGACATCATAACACCTTTGTACATGAAACAAAGGGAATATCGGTTGGTCAAGATGGAATAGCCTTTGGAGTTTGACAAATACTAAGGTTTGTTTTTTGGGTGGTCTAGTCAAAAATCTCAGCAGACAAGGCTGTGTGAAGGATTTGATCTTTCTCAGTTCCCAGTGAGTTTTGAGTCTAATGCCTCAACCACTGCTCCATAACAGTTTCACACAGCAAAAAATCTGTTTCATACAAGTTTGTGAAATGGATTTTACAATACAAATCGCTATAAATGTAATCCCTGACAGAACATAATGTATACAACTGCATTCCTTTTTATTGAGATGCCATGCCAGAATTTGAAACAGCACAAAGTCCAATGCCTTTACCTCTCGGCCATAATAGCACCGTTAGACAAGAAACAAAGAGAATCTCAATGCATATTAGTATCCACCTATTCCTTGACAGACCTGAGTGGTGACCATTGTATTCCTTTCTAATGAGAAACAGTGAGAAGGACCCTACCTTGCATTGGGAGACAACACATGGTCTTGAGAACGAGACCATATCCTCTTGGCCTTTACAGCTCCTCTTGACCAATAACAACGGGAATCTTGGTTGTCTAATTACACAGTTGCACAGTATTTTGATTCGTAAAGGTTTTTATTGTTGAAAAGTAAAGCACCAATCGCTGTGAGTAGGACTTGAACCTGTGTGGGTAAAACACCATCTCAAATACAATACCTTAACCACTCTGCCATCTGTGGTGGGAAAATGACTCAAGGCCCATCCTGAGGTCAGCTTGCTAAAACTAACTAATTCCGATATGCACACTACAATGGCCTATCTGTCTTTTCAACTTTCTACCTCCCCACAGATGTCAGTTTATCCTGTATTCCTGTATGGTGCTCTGTTCCCATATGAGAAACTCCTGAGCAAGCTCCTTTTTCCATAACAATGTATCTGCGCCTGGCCTTGACTGTATGCTCTCTTCCTAAACCAGGTGTCCAGTTTTAATTGGGCATCGAACCTATTATACACAGTCCAATGGCGCCATCTAGTGTCATATCTGAGATACTGTTTGCCCGACTTTATAAAAAGGCGTCCCTCCTGTCTTCGGGGCGCCCTTTCTCGAGAACTCTGCTCTGTGCGGAGTTGCCTTTGAAACTGTGCCTTTTGCGTGCTGCAGCGTGTGAAATAAAATCATTTACGGATATCCATTTGTCTTAGCCTTAATCGAGCCAGCCACTGTCATCTAATTTTGCTACAACACTATGTGGGTCTCCCTTCAAATGGTACACATAGGTGTTTCTTGAATAAACATCTTTCATGAACAAGTCTTTGGTAATATTCATAAAAGTGCTGTGGCTTAGTTGGTAAAGTGCCTGTCTAGTAAACAGGAGATCCTGGGTTCAAATCCCAGCAGTACCTGCAACTCTGTATCATTATTAACTGGTGTATATTTTAATACAAGCTTCACTTGCAGCACCAAAAAACGTCTTGTCTTACTGGTAACTTTGCTAGTGGTTACAAACCTGCAAAGTATCAATGCAATTGAATTCCTCCGACATCAACTGTACGTCCGCTAGGTCAAAGCAATGTGTTGTCCGCTCCTGGGTGAGTAGGGCAATGCAGCAATGGGCTTAAACAGCTTGCTTTCACTTTATGCCATTACTTGACTGTGTTTTTGACCGCTTTACAAGTCCCCTTGGAGACTGGCAAAAAATGCCATGGGTGACTCTTTTCAAGTCATCCTTGTGTGGTAGTGGGTTAAGTTTTCAACCAGCAAACATCATGTCTCAGTTTTACTTCACTGACTACGATGTTGCCTCTGCGAAATAGTAAGTAGCTGGGGCCCAATATAGTCTTAAGATTTGAAGGTTAGGGCTCCACAAGGACAGTGTGAAACTTTGCCACATTGAATGCCATGGTTCCCTTGCAGTTCATGGTCCTTAACTGATCAAAATCATAGAACAAATATGATTTTAAAGGTTCTGGTTTCATATCAAAGTTTACAACATGGCAAGGAACCAGGGCAATGCACATATTATATGGCATGCAAAGCATTCTGGGTAAAGTTCACGCACTTACTTTGTCTTGCCCTGTTTTGATTGAAGATTGTCAGGGATGAGGAGATGTACGTGCCTGGTTAGCTCAGTCGGTAGAGCATGAGACTTTTAATCTCAGGGTCGTGGGTTCGAGCCCCACATTGGGCATTCAAGTATTTGGGACACAGTGTAAGTGTTCTGAATAGAATTGTGCAGCCTTGCATACATTGTGAGAGGCAAAGCACACCTTCCCTCTTAAGAGGTTAATGTGAGACTACCAGATGGCTATGTGAGACTACCAGATGGCTATGTGGGTCTCCTTTCAAATGGTACACATAGGTGTTTCATGAATAAACATCTTTCATGAACAAGTCTTTGGTAATATTCATAAAACACTGAAGAAGATCAAGCCTAGCCAAATCTATGTCCAGTAAAAATGAGATCCTGTGTTGAAATGCTAGCAGTTCAGGGTGTGGTGAACATGCTCCCACAATAGCATTGGCATAAGATGACAATCTTGTTTCTTTTTTCACACAGCCACAGAATAGTGCATTCTTTGTTTGCTGTTCTCTCAAGAATTCGGTGAAGCTTTACCACCAAAGTGGTGCTGTGGCTTAGTTGGTAAAGTGCCTGTCTAGTAAACAGGAGATCCTGGGTTCAAATCCCAGCAGTACCTGCAATTCTGCATCGTTATTAACAGGTGTACATTTTAATACAAGCTTCACTTGCAGCACCAAAAAAACGTCTTGTCTAACTGGTAACTTTGCTAGTGGTTGTAAACCTGCAAATTATCAATGCAATTGATTTCCTCCGACATCAACTGTACGTCCGCTAGGTCAAAGCAATGTGTTGTCCGCTCTTGGGTGAGTAGGGCAATGAAGCAATGGGCTTAAACAGCTTGCTTTCACTTTATGCCATTACATGACTGTGTTTCTGACCGCTTTACAAGTCCCCTTGGAGACTGGCAAAAATTGCCATGGGTGACTCTTTTCAAGTCATCCTTTTCAGCAAACATCATGTCTCAGTTGTACTTCACTGACTACGATGTTGCCTCTGTGAAATAGTAAGTAGCTGTGGCCCAATATAATCTTACGTTTTGAAGGTTAGGGTTCCACAAGGACAGTGTGAAGCTTTGCCACATTGAATGCAATGTTTCCATTGCAGTTCATGGTCCTTAACTTAAAATAATGGAACAAAGATGAATTTAAAGGTTCTGGTTTCAAATCAAAGTCTGTAACTGTGTTGAACATTTAGGGTAGTTAATTACTGATGTGAGAAAACCTGCAGAGATGTCTTCCGAAGGTACACAGTGCCAATAGGTTCCACCGAGATTTGAACTCGGATCGCTGAATTCAGAGTCCAGAGTGCGAACCATTACACCATGGAACCATTTCCAGCACGTGTGTTTCAATAGAGAGTCCATAACAACTATATTCCAAACCTGGAGGACTGTGATCTTTAGCGAGTACTCTAAAACTTGGTTGAATTCATGGTGTCTATTATCATTCAGTTATTGGCTGCCGAAAGCATTGGTGGATTAGATGTTAGCATTGCTGCCTTCCAAGTAGTTGTTCTTAAAACTGTGTGTTATATGTACTTTTAATACTTTGAGTCCTGCAGGTGTTAATGTGTGTTGCACAAATTGTATGAGCTAACATTTTTCAACAATCAAACATTGGTGGTTCAGTGGTAGAATTCTCGCCTGCCAGGAGGACCCACATCCACAACTGCCGAGTGTAGGTGTGCTATGCCACACACTACGTATCCAAATATGGTTGGACACGTCTTTACTAAACACTTGCACTGTGTATAAAGATGCTAGTTTCTAAGACAAAGCCAGATGTGGGGCTCGAACCCACGACCCTGAGATTAAAAGTCTCATGCTCTACCGACTGAGCTAACCAGGCATGTTTTAATCATTGCACGACAATAAAGAATAAGAACTGGTAAAGACCAAATGAAAGGTTCAACATAAGCCAGACTGCTTAACCCCAACCCTTAATGGCATAGATATGCCAGAATGGGTATTAAAGGAAATAAAGAAGAGTGTAACAAGTTTTATTTGGGATGGAAAACCTGCACAGATAGCACAAAAAACTCTGATAGGAAGACATGAAGAAGGGGGATTAAAACGTGTGGATTTAGAAACAAAGAAAAGAGCAATAAGAATAAAAACTGTGGAAAAGTATTTATATGATACAGTGGATTATTGGTGGAAGCATTTTTTGTATTGTGGGTGTGAAGAAAATGGATTATTAATGATAATGAAGAATACAATGTATGATAACGTACCTAGAATATAGAAAGAGGTTTGGCATGGGCCAAATACAGAAGCAAAATCAATTATGAATGTAGTAAAATAGGTCAAATAATAAATCTGCCAGTCTGGTTAAATCCAAAAATAATGAAAAATGACAAAGTGCTATGGGAGAAGAAATTCTTCCATGCAGGGGTCAGGCAGATCAAACACTACATATATTAATTCATATCTGGTTTCCTTAGAAACCAGAACAGCATTGATACCGTCCAGGAGTATGATGAGTACATAAGCACAACAAGTATTGTAAATATGTTTGACAAAATAAAAGAAAGTAGACCAATTTAATGGGTAGGGAAAATATAAAATAATGTGGTGGTTGACAGGAAAGTAACATTTCCTGAATTACATATGGAAAAGAATGGGAAACGTATTGAAATGTATAAATTAAAAACAAAATAATTGTATAATAATCTGGTGAATAAAGAATTTAAAACGCCTGCTTCTGAGAAGGTGTGGGAAAGGGTATTTGTGGGCATTGTGTGAAAACTTTGATTACAAATTAAGACACAATATAATATTCACAAGAATTGTTTTGCACCAAATAAACAAGGAGATTAAAAGGGAATGTGACATGTGTGAAACAGAACCAGAAAACTTTATGCACCTATTCATTGACTGTAGGTTCTTAAAGAAGTTCTATAAAAAATAAATTCATGGTAAAAACTCACCGGAAACTGGATGTAATGGAGGGGATGAAGTGCAAAGAAAACATGTTATTCGGACTGTGTAAAAAAGAGGGAAATGTAAATATTAATTTGTTGAATTACATGTTGAGCTATGCAAGATATGCAGTGTGGATAAGGAGGAACATGGCATATTATGAAGGAAGAAAAGTGGATGTATGGGTTTTGTTCGAAGCAAAGATTAGGAAAGAGGTGGAAATGTTAAAAAACGACCTAGGAAGAGACACTTTTAAAGAATGGTTTATTGATGGTTCCAGCTTTATTAGTGAGACAGATGATAGGAAAATGCAGATGCATTTTTAAAGAATGTTTCATTATGTGTATTTATGTTTATTTTTTATTTTATTTTTTAATGTTTATGTTGTTTTGTTATGTGGAGGATGTTTGTTTTTATAGCTTATAAATTATGCTGTGTATGATGTGTATGGTGAGCAGGATTATTTTGGTTGTGTATGTGATTGTTGCATGTTATTATTTATACCAGAATGATAATGTAAATATAAATATTTTATATTTTTCATAATAAAAAAAAACAAAGAACGGAGCAAACGACGACGGACAAACGGAGTGAAGGAACGGAGAGAAGCATCGAGACGGACAGACAAACGGTGAACGAGATCGGAACGAACGACGACGGCGGCGTAACGCACACGCACGGTGAGAGTAGAGGAAACGGTGAGGCTGTGTATGGTTCGTTCGTATCGTCTTTTCCGGAGTACTCCAAACTCAGACCGGAAGTGTCCTACCGAGGGGGCGGGCCCGAGCCTGGAGCTCTGCATAAAGACCCCTCTCTCTTGTTCAGGAAACGGAAGTTTACGGAAAATATAATATAAATGTCCTGTTTGTAACAAACTGTTCCAGACAAGACCTGATTTACAGGTCAATACCTTCATATCAGAGATGGTTTATCAGTTTAGAAGGTCTGTACGAGTCACAGAGCAGCCTTGTGTTGAACCAGGAGAAGTTCCCTGTGATGTCTGTACTGGGACCCAGCTGAAGGCGGTGAAGTCCTGCCTAGTGTGTTGTATCTCTTACTGCCAAACCCACCTGGAGCCACATCAGAGAGTCGCAGTCCTGAAGAGACATCGGCTGGTCGAGCCTATGGACCGTCTGGAAGACAGGATGTGTAAGAAACACGACCGACTTCTGGAGCTCTTCTGCCAGACTGAACAGGTGTGTGTGTGTCTGTGCTGCACAGTGACGGACCACAAGTCCCATCCTGTTGTACCTCTAAAGGAGGAATATGAAGTGAAGACGGCCCAGCTGGGGATGATTGAGTCTGAAGTTCAGCAGATGATCCAGGAGAGACAACGAAAGATTCAGGAGATTAAAGACACAGTGGACCGCAGCAAAGCAGACGCAGACAGAGAGATAGCTGATGGTGTGCAGGTCTTCACTGCTCTGAAGCGCTCTATTGAAAAGTGGCAGGGTGAGTTCAACCAAACGGTTAAAGAGAGAATGAAATCAACAGAGAAACAAGTTGAATACCTCGTCAAAAAGCTGGAGCAGGAAATAGGAGATCTGACCAATAGAATCTCAGAGGTGAAGCAGCTCTCACACACTGAAGACCACCTCCACTTCCTCCAGACCTTCAGATCCCTGAAGAATCCTCCACCCACCAGGGACTGGACAACGGTGGAGGTCCGTCCTCCATCATACGTAGGGACCTTGAGGAGAGCCCTGGATCAGCTGGAGGAGACACTGGACATGGAGATGAAGAAGCTGCGTGATGATGCTGAACTGAAGAGGGTCCAGCAGTATGAAGTAGATGTGACTCTGGATCCTGATACAACTCATCCCCATCTCATCCTGTCTGAGGATGGGAAACAAGTCCATGATGGAGATGTAGGGAAGAAACTCCCAGACAACCCTAAGAGATTTACACGGTATCTATTTGTTCTCGCGAGGCAGAGCTTCTCCTCTGGGAGATTTTACTTTGAGGTCCATATTAAAGACAAGACTGCATGGGTTTTAGGAGTGGCCAGAGAGTCCATCAACAGAAAAGGTGTGATCAGTTTGACCCCTAAGAATGGCTCCTGGACTCTTTTCTTAGACAACGATCGGTTGATATTTAGTGATAACCCTGCTGTCCATCTCCTTCTGAGAGCTGGGCTCAAGAAGGTGGGGGTGTTTGTTGATTATGATGAGGGTCTGGTCTCCTTCTATGATGTGGAAGCCAGGGTTCATATCTACTCTGCTACTGGCTGCACCTTTAGTGAGCCTCTCTATCCAATCCTCTGCCCAGATATTTGTGATGCAGGTAAAAACTCTTCCCCCCTGATCATCTCACCTGTCAATCAAACAGACTAGGACCTTTTGTTTGATAATCAAAATAATCAAACGATTAAAACCACTAATGTTGTTTCCTGCATGGGAATCTCTATTTTTATCTAAGAGAACTGCATTAATTTTGTACTGCTGTCATTTAACAAGGATACATTCATTAAGAAAATAACCCTGAAAATGTACAGTTTTTTTTAACAAAACGTTTTTATTAGTCTATACCTCTGAATTATGAATGACAACATAATAAAACGTTTGTACACTTTTTATTTTGTACTCATGTTTCATGATTGAGAATATCTGCTATGTGAGATCTGAGAGAACTGCATTAATGTATATAATGTATAATCTGCTGTCTTTTAACAATGATCAATTCGTTAAGAAAATAACCCTTACTAATATAAAATGTAACCCATTATAAATTCTTAAATTACACTGTATTGTTCAAGTGTAATGCTATAAAAGTGTAAACGGTTGCAGTTGTTTAGAACAAGTTTGGATGATTAGTTTGTATAACATAATCAGTAGTTTTTTAAACAGTTTATATTTCTGAATCATAAATGACAACATAATGAAATGTTTGTGAACTTTTCTGATTTCAACAATAAATTGCAAAACATTGAATGGGTTATTCTCATTGGAATAAGTACATCATCAGTACAATATGTATTCAGTGGAATAGATACATTCTCAGTACAATATGTATTCAGTGTAATACATTCTCAGTGTAACAGGTACATTCTCAGTTCAATATGTAGTGGAATATGTCAATTTTCAGTGGAAGAGGTACTTTCTCAGTACAATTTGTATTAAGTAGATTAGGTACATTATTAGGGAGATATAAAAAATGTAAATTTGTTGCCTAAAACCCCTATTTTAAACATTATGGGATTCATGGAAGGATTAAAATCACTGATCGATTTGTGGTAACCCGGACGGGGATAGGAGAATAATAAGCAGGGGAAACAGCTGCAGTTCAATCCCCCAACGGGTATTCTTTATTTTAACTGAACAGAAATGTATTTAAATCAAGTAATCTTCTTCCCGGACCGGGGTATCTTCTCTCTTTGGTTAGGGAATTCCAGATGAACAAGCTTGACGTGCATTCACTAGCCGACCAGTCAAACTCCCTCCCTTCTCTCTCCCTGCAGCCGTCTTTTTCCTGGCTTCAGTAGGCCTGTAGCTGATTGTTACCGCCAGGTCTGCAGCAGCTGTGAATGATAGAACTGATTGTCAATTAGCTTTCCCAACATCCTTTTACCTGCAGACCTGGAGTATCCATTCTCAGCCCTATGGGGTTGCTGAGGTTCCCCTGGTCCTCCACATATCCTCCCCCTCAGCTCCGTGCTGGTGCAGGGAGCGACCACCCAGAGGCACTCATCCCTGCGTGACAGCGCATCCGCGTTCCTGTGGTCCTTTCCCGCCCGGTGTTCAACCTTAAAATTGAAGTCCTGGAGCTCCAGGAACCATCGAGTCACTCTGGCATTCCTGTTTCTGTTCAAATACATCCATTTTAAGGGTGCATGGTCGGTCACCAAAGTGAAACGTCTCCCCAAGAGATAGTAGCGGAGTTTGTGTACCGCCCACTTTATGGCCAAACATTCCTTCTCGACAATTGCATAATTCTTCTCGTGTTTCAGCAATTTACGACTCACGTACATGACAGGATGTTCCTCTCCATTTACCACCTGGGATAGGACGGCTCCTAGGCCTGTATCGGAGGCATCCGTCTGTAGGACGAAGGGGCAGTTGAAGTCAGGGGCTGCGAGTACAGGTTCCGAGCAGAGGGCGTCCCGTAGAGTGGTGAAAGCCTTCTCTGCTTCCTCTGTCCACTTTACTTGTTGGGGTAACCTGTTCTGGGTGAGATCATGCAGGGGGGAAGCAACAGCAGAAAAATGGGGAACGAAGAGCCGGTAGTAACCTACCAGGCCCAGGAAGGTTCTCACCTGTTTCTTGGTGACTGGGCGAGGCCAGTCCGCTATTTTATCGACCTTCACCTTCTGCGGTTTGACGGTTCCCCGGCCTATGGTGTATCCTAAGTACTCCGCCTCCTCCAGTCCCAGATAGCATTTTTTTGGATTTGCAACTAGACCGGCCTGCCTTAGGGCTTGTAGCACAGCCTCTAGACGCCTCAGATGGGTGGTCCAGTCAAGGCTATGGATCACGATGTCATCTAGATAGGCGGCTGCGTAGTCCTTGTGGGGTCTGAGGATTTTGTCCATCATGCGCTGGAACGTGGCAGGGGCCCCATGAACCCCAAAGGGAAGCACTCGATACTGGTAGAGACCCTCGGGGGTAGAGAACGCAGTCTTCTCTTTGGCCTGTTCAGTGAGGGGCACTTGCCAGTATCCTTTCGTTAGGTCTAGGGTGCTAATAAAACGGGCAGTTCCTAGGCGCTCGATTAGTTCATCGACTCGTGGCATGGGGTACGCATCAAACTGGGAGATCTCGTTCAGCTCGCGGAAGTCATTGCAGAACCTCATGGACCCGTCCGGTTTCGGTACCATCACTATGGGGCTGGACCAGGCGCTATGGGACTCTTCTAAGACTCCCATTTCCAGCATCCTTCGGATCTCTTCATGGACTTCCGCCTTCCTGGCCTCCGGGATGCGATATGGTCGCTGTCTGACAATTTTTGCGGGTTCCGTCACAATGTCGTGTGCGATGACCGATGTTCTCCCTGGTCGATCCGAAAACACGTCGGCTGTCCTGTCTAGCAGCTCTCTTAGGTCTTGTTTTTGGCCGGGGGTCAGCTGTGTTCCCATATTGACCTTCGTAGGTTCCTGTGGAAAGACAGCGGCTGAGAGGACAGGAGGCGGGGTTACATCGGCGTCATACCACTTCTTTAGTAAGTTGATATGGTAAATCTGGTGACCTTTACGTCGGCCCGGCTGCCTCACCATGTAGTTCACGGGACCTGTCTGGCTCACTACTTCATAGGGGCCGTGCCATTTAGCCAGAAACTTACAGTCATTTGTGGGGATGAGGGCCAGTACCTTCTCTCCGGGTCTGAACTCCCGGATCTTTGCCCCTCTGTTGTACACCCGTGCTTGGGCATCCTGGGCCTTCCTCATATGTTCCCTGACGACCGGCCATACCTGGGCCATCCTCTGCTGCATCTGCTCCATGTGTTCTATGACATTCCGGTGTGGGGATGGCTGTTCCTCCCAGGCCTCCTTCGCCAGGTCCAGTATTCCTCTGGGTCTCCGACCGTAGAGAAGTTCGAATGGGGAGAACCCTGTAGACCTCTGGGGTACTTATCTAATGGAGAAGAGGACATATGGCAATAACTGGTCCCAATTTTTGCCATCCGCATCAATTACTTTACGGAGCATCTGTTTTAATGTCTGGTTGAACCGTTCAACCAGACCATCGGTTTGTGGATGATACACAGATGTACGTATTTGTCTCACCTTTAGCCTCCTGCACATCTCTGCCATTACCTTGGACATGAAGCACGAGCCTTGGTCGGTCAGGATCTCGTCAGCTATCCCGACGCGGCTAAACAACAGGAGGACTTCCCGGGCCACAGCCCGGGCAGTAGCGGTACGTAGGGGTATGGCCTCTGGATATCTAGTGGCATAATCCATTAACACGAGTATGAACCGGTGTCCCCGACTGGACTTGGGGAGAGGCCCTACAATATCCATGGCCACGCGGCTGAATGGGGTCTCTATAATCGGGAGCGGAATGAGGGGGCTACGGAAGTTTGCTTTCGGTGCAGTCCTCTGGCACTCGGCACAGTGTTGGCAGTACTCCTGCACGGCCCTCTTGACGCCTGGCCAGTAGAAGCGAGCGAGCACCCTCTCGTAAGTCTTCTCTGTGCCCAAGTGGGCCCCAAGGAGGTGTGCATGAGCTAAATACAGGACCTTGGAGATGAATGACTTTGGCACAAGCAATTGGTTAATGTATGTCCCCTCCCCCATCCTCACTACACGGTACAACAACCCCTTCTTGATAGCAAAGTGTGGATAGGTTAGGTGACTCATCCCCTCTTTAAGTGTCCCCTCGATGTCCACTACCTCCCTCTGAGCTTGTATCAGGTTGGGATCGTGGAGTTGGGCGGTGGCAAACTTCCCTGAAGTCCGTGTTCCCTCTCCGTCGACTTGGGGAAACTCAGAGAAGACTTCACCGGAGGACACTTCCTCAAACGCCTCCGGCTCCTCGCGGACTTCCTCCGACGCTGTGACAGTCTCCTCACTCGTTCCCCTCATCTCCCTCTCCTCGTCCTGGGTCTCTGGTTCGGACTCGCCAGACCCTGGGGACATTGCAGCACATACCTGGGCGTGGTTTGGTTCTCTGGGGTTCCGCCGTCGTCCCTCGCTACTCCTTTTTATCACGCTCGGGTCCCGTTTCCAGTAGCGGAAAAATAGAGGGCAGTCTCTCCCCACCAAGACTGGTACCGGGAGGTTCTCCACTACCCCGGCCCTTAATGTGGCTTGTCCGCGTGGTGTTTGAAGTCGAATATAGGCAGTGGGATACGGTCTCATCTCCCCGTGGACACAGGAAACCTGTACTTGACCTTTGGTGCGTTCCCCGGCAAACTCAGGCCGGACCAGGGTCACCGCGCTGCCGGAGTCCAGAAGGGCCTCGGTATCCTTGCTTCCGACTTTTACCGGGAATAAGGGGGCCTTCATCTCCTCATGGGCCCAGCAGGAGGTGACATAGAGGCAGGGGGGCCCACCACGGTCACTGGACCCTGCTGAGGGCATAGACACATCTCTGGCAGGGCAGTTCCATGTTATGTGGCCTTCCTCTCCACAGGTGTAGCACCTTCTGTGGTCCCAGTTCACGACACGCCGGCGGTTTCCAGCTTGCTGGGGCCTGGGGTTAGGCATTGTGCTATTGGAGACCCGGTCCTCCGGGCTTTGCTTCGACCGGCTGTCGATTCGCCCCCCTCGTGGCGCGTCCACCTTGGTTGAGCGCATCATTTCTACTGTGACCTGGTGATTCTCAAGTAGGGCGACCAGGCCTTCCAGGTTATTCGGACTAGTCTGAGCGGCGTACTTCTTAGCCTCTGGAGGTAATGCTCTGATGCAGCGATCCAAGACCACCCTTTCTACGATGGGGGGTCCATGTCCTCCTGTGAGCCACGTCCTCGTGATACGGGTGAGAGCGGCTACTTGGCTCCGGGCGGGTTGAGTAGGGTCATAGACCCAGGTGTGGAATCTCTGGGCGCGGGCTGGTAGGCTGTACCCGTAGCTTGCTAGGATGGCAGCCTTAAGGGTGGGATAGTCTGCTGCCTCCGCGGCAGATAGGTCCTGGCAGGTCCGCTGGGCTTCCCCAGACAAGTACTGTGAGACGATCCCCCCCCAATCCCCCGTAGGCCACTTCGCCTTGGTAGCGGCCCGTTCAAAAAGTTCAAGGTAGGCTACCATGTCGTCATCTGGTGTAAGTTTGGTCAATACGTCCTTGGGACTGGGGGGAGGCTCCGCATCCGGTGTCAAGCGCTGGCAGAAATTCACCATTGCCGCCTGGAGCTCCATTTGTCCCTCCAGCAAGGCTGCGACGGCTGCTTCCATTTTTTTTTTTTTTTTTTTTTTTTTTTTTTTTTTTTTTGCGGCTAGATCTTAGTGTGCCCGCATTCTCCACCATATGTTGTAACCCGGACGGGGATAGGAGAATAATAAGCAGGGGAAACAGCTGCAGTTCAATCCCCCAACGGGTATTCTTTATTTTAACTGAACAGAAATGTATTTAAATCAAGTAATCTTCTTCCCGGACCGGGGTATCTTCTCTCTTTGGTTAGGGAATTCCGGATGAACAAGCTTGACGTGCATTCACTAGCCGACCAGTCAAACTCCCTCCCTTCTCTCTCCCTGCAGCCGTCTTTTTCCTGGCTTCAGTAGGCCTGTAGCTGATTGTTACCGCCAGGTCTGCAGCAGCTGTGAATGATAGAACTGATTGTCAATTAGCTTTCCCAACATCCTTTTACCTGCAGACCTGGAGTATCCATTCTCAGCCCTATGGGGTTGCTGAGGTTCCCCTGGTCCTCCACAGATTGCACAAGTTTGTAGCTGATGAGCCAGTCAATGACTTCATGTCCACCATACAACAACCCAACATGTGTTACACCTTACACAAAGGTCACAGTGACTACATGTAAAGATTCACCCCATGTGTGTGAGTACTGTGACTTTGTCTTGTCAGCTCTCCTCTCCTCTCCAGCCTCTCATCTTAGTTTCTCCTCTCTCCTTCCTCTCCCTTCTCTTCCTCCTCTATGCTATCTCTGCTCTCCTTTCTAGCTAATCTGGGATTATGGTCATTCTTGTCATTCATACACATTGTGTAAATATTACAACAGTAAGCATATTTTGAGTAGTTTATTAAATATTGTTGAGTACTTTAACTTTAATTTAGTTAGTCCATAATTTAAATAAAGTGGTAAAGATTGGTCCATGACAGCTTATGAGTTTACAAGCAAATATCATGGATGTTAGAAATCAAAACAATGATCCCGCACACACACACACACACACACACGCACACATACAGGTATATAGTGTTTACGAGGACAGACCAGCAGAATCATGGTTTACGGGGACACCCCTTTCCCAATGTCCTATCAATGAAATAAATACATCAAAAAATCTGATTTGATCTCAATAAGATACATCTCATGCATTATTATTGATGGGATCATGATCAAATGACACACCTGACATGGTACAGTTTTACAGGGACACCTCACGATTAGTGTTTAGGGGGACACATAGGGTTACAGGGACAATACACATACACACAACCAGATCCTGTATAATGAGGACACATGGGTTTACAGGGACTATACACATACACACAAACAATTCCTGTGTTGAGGACACGTGTTTTACAAGACCAATTCCACATCACACATGAAAGACACTGTATTATCGGTGCAGATTATTTTAATTAAATAAAATCCAATGCACTAAGAATAACATGCTTATTCTTAAGCATATAACAAGCAATAACAAAATCCTTCCTCTCTTCTCTCCTTTTCTCCTCTCCTTGGGTTTTTCTGCTCTCCTTCCTCTCTATTTCCATTATCTTCTCTCCTTCCTATCTACTTCTCTCCTTCCTATCTACTTCCTCTCTCCTTCCTCTCTGTTCCTTCCTATCTACTTCCTCTCTCTGCTCCTTCCTATATACTTCCTCTCTCCTTCCTCTCTGCTCTTTCCTATCTACTTCCTCTCCCCTTCCTCTCTCTGCTCCTTAATATCTCCTTCCTCTCTGCTCCTTCCTATCTACTTCCTCTCTCCTCTTCTTCCTCTCTCTCTCCTCCATCCTCTCCTCTCCTTCATCTCTCTCCTCTCCTTCATCTCTCCTCTCCTTCATCTCTCCTCTCCTTCATCTCTCCTCTCTATTTCCTCTCTCTGCTCTACTTTCATTCTCCTGTCTCCTTCCTCTCTGCTCTCCTTCCTCTTTTCTTTAATTTACATGACATTCCATCTAATGAGCAGTTTTCAGTTTGATTGCCATTCCTTTGTTCCGGACAAAGTCTCTTATATGTTGAATTGTCCGTCTCTTTAAAATCGGTTGCTCTGCCTTTCTGCAGGCCTCACACTCTAATATGGTAGCCAAATGTCCACGCCTGATGTAGTGTCTGAAGTGCTTCATGATAGCGTTGACCTCCCCAGCAGTCCATGACTTTTTGACATAGGCCTTCTTTGTGACTCTGACAGGCTCTAAAGGAAACATGATATCAAAATGTGTTAATAAGGTGATTAAATCCAACAAAGAATGAAAAACAAAACAATCGCCAAACACGCGGCTAACTTTTGCATTGTTGTTTTTTGTTGTCCTATAGTGCTTATTTACAATCCTAATCCATGCAATGGATGATTCAAAAAATACCTTCAAAAGATACAGATTTTGTGGATGATAACTTGGGTAATGTAAATAGTTATTTCTAGCTGTCTTTTTTCAAAATACTTTAGTCTGAGGTAACTCAGATGATTTCACTTTTACCTCCAAAAAAGTTGCAACTGAATACAACATTTGAGGTACCATCACCTGTGCAACAAGTACACTGCACACTAAGGTAAGAATGATGCCATTTCGATATATTAGATAAGAACCATCTTACATGGCCATCACATCAGACATCAGCAAGCTAGGCTGAATAAGGTTAGCCTCATTGCATTCACAACCTGCTGTATTGTGGGATGTGGCAAGATAGACAGTTACAATAATTGTCTTGAACTAGTCAATAGCAATTGACCGATCTGCTTAATCTATGAACGCAATAAGGACAATCAAACCACAACCAAGTAGATTTTCTTTTGTAGAGCAGTAGCTGACGTTAGCCTGCTGGGTGATCTGTTATGCTTTACAAGTTATTCTCGGGCCACCCGTGCTCAGGTGCCCTACTATGTTAGCAGGACGATAGGTAGAATATTGACGAATGCCTGTATGCTGCTATTTACGATATAGCCCGGATCAATGCGCTAGGACTATTATCTGTACCTCCTAATGTTAACTATTCTGAGAATCTTCACCGCTGTAGCTGTCAGATAGACCGTACCATTCTCGAGACGTAGCTCAAAATGGCTGCGCCCTAGTTATAAAACAACAAACTATTCTCAGTTCTCCCAAATCGCTCGCTACTTTGGCAGTTTTGACTATGGGCACAAGACTATGATGGATAAAACATCTGTAATAGCACATTCACTTCTGATTTTGCTTCATTTCCTCTTTAAAGTCTAAATGGCTGACCGATTCAGTTAAACATTTTCTGCACTTCCTATTGGTAAAAATTAATCTTTGTGTAAGAAATATTTTCCCTTTTAACAAGTGAGATCATGATTCAATGCTTCCCAACTGAACACAAAATTAAATTTGGTTTGATGTAGTTAAATTGCATTCGAATCTTCTGAATTAGATATACATCCCTGAAATATTTAATTCAGATTGCTAATACTTGCGGTTGTAATTTAAATAAATGTTTTGTTTAAGCATTACTATCAGATATGCTTAGAAATGCACAAAAGGGTATAAATGTACGATTTACTTTTGCTTGTAAATTCTTTTGTAAATTACAAACATGGTTTTAATGGTTGCTATTCTGTTCTGTCCGCATAAATGAATCCTCCAAAATCTTGAAACGGTTTCCTAATATCAGGAAGGGAAATAATTAGTTTAAAACAGAATGTCTTGTATGTAATTAATTTAACAAACACATTTTAAGCATTTCTTGAGCAGTAACAAAAAGATTTTAAGAAATGTTTGTGCTTTCACAAAACAATATGCCCTAATCAATGTATACTGATTTATAGGTTTTGCACACTGTTAACACACAAATAAACTGTGACAAAGCCTTGAAATGGTAAAACAGAGAAATCTGAGGGGCCGTCTATTTGATGTGGAGTAAGTAGATAAACTCCTAAACTCCAGCACACCTATAAGTCTATACAGCCTACCTCACAGTCTTCCATGGGGGTGTCAATCACACCAGAGGTCCCCTCAACATGCTGTTGAGATCCAGACATCATGTTCTGAAGGGAAAAAGAGATTGTCTGAGCATACACAATCCATTTACATTTTGACATAAAAAATACTGTAGAAATGTTACAGAAATCATATTATCTTCTATTGTAATATCTATTCTACAATGAGAAAAGCTAACATATGGAATACAGACAAGACAATAATATAGTAAAAAATTACTAAAACGACATTCAATGAGTTTCTGATTAGGGTATCCTCTCAAATATATCAGCCAATCCTAGTTCACAAAACCATGTCTTCTAAAATAGCAGTATTGCATCATGGAAGTCAGACAGTATTCACATGACCATTGTAACAACACTACACAAGCATTGTTAACTAATTATTTCCCTCTCTTTTTCTGGTTGAGAGTGAGCCAATAGGTGAAATCAGCTGGTGTATACTTGTGTTGGAATGATAACATGAATGTACTCAGACCTCCATGGCACACATATGGATACCACTGGTCTAAACCCATAACTGTATACATTAAAGATGATATAGGTAGTCATGGACTGTAGATTACACATAGGCAATATTGTAAAGTATGTATAGTACATTAAGTCCTAGTCAACTAACCAATGTCCTCTTAAACCATAATCTGCTTTACACAAGCATACGTCTGACATACGGCCATAGTGTTAACTGAATGAATTCTTCCTAAACCAAACCATGTCCTAATAAACCATGATCAAATACACACAAACGTGATGCAGTCTGACATACACAGGCCATAGTGTTAACTACATGAAGTCATCCTAACCCCAACCATGTCCTAATAAACCATAATCAAATATACACAAACATGATGCAGTCTGACTCACAGGCCATAGTGTTAACTACATGAAGTCCTCCTAACCCCAACCATGTCCTAATAAACCATAATCAAATATACACAAACATTATGCAGTCTGACATACACAGGCCATAGTGTTAACTACATGAACTCCTCCTAAATCAAACCATGGTTAAACAGAGATCTGAGGGTCCATCTATTTGATGTGGATTAAGTATGTAAAATCCTAAACTCCAGTACACATAGCAGTCTATACAGCCTACCTCACAGTCTTCCATGGGGGTGTCAATCACACCAGAGGTCCACTTGATATGTTGTTGAGATCCAGACATCATGCTCTGAAGGGAAACATTGATATTCTGAGTGTACACATTGCATATACATGCAGACATTACAATTAAAAACATTTGGTTTTCTCACAAAAATATAGATTATACAGAAACCATATGCAGTTCTACTGTAATATCTATTCTACAATGAGAACAGCTTACATATAGAATACAGACAAGACAATAATAGTCAATTACTAAAACAACATTAAATGAGTCACATTAGTGCATTCTCTCAAATATATTAGCCAATCCTAGTTCATAAAACCATGTCTTCTTAAACATAAGTATTCAATCGTGTGCCATGGAAGTCAGACAGTATTCACATTACCGTTGTAACACAGCACTACACCAGCAGTTACATAATTATTGCCCTCTCTTTTGCCCATAGCGTTAAGTACATTTATTCCTAGTAAATTAACCAATGTCCTGTTAAACCATAATAGGATTTACACAAACATGATGCAGTCTGACACACAGGCCATAGTGTTAACTACATGAAGTCCTCCTAACCCCAACCATGTCCTAATAAACCATAATCAAATATACACAAACATGATGCAGTCTGACATACACAGGCCATAGAGTTAACTACATGAAGTCCTCCTAACCCCAACCATGTCCTAATAAACCATAATCAAATATACACAAACATGATGCAGTCTGACATACACAGGCCATAGTGTTAACTACATGAACTCCTCCTAAATCAAACCATGGTAAAACAGAGATCTGAGGGTCCATCTATTTGATGTGGATTAACTATGTAAAATCCTAAACTCCAGTACACATAGCAGTCTATACAGCCTACCTCACAGTCTTCCATGGGGGTGTCAATCACACCAGAGGTCCACTTGATATGTTGTTGAGATCCAGACATCATGCTCTGAAGGGAAAAATTGATATTCTGAGTGTACACATTGCATATACATGCAGACATTACAATTAAAAACATTTGGTTTTCTCACAAAAATATAGATTATACAGAAACCATATGCAGTTCTACTGTAATATCTATTCTACAATGAGAACAGCTTACATATAGAATACAGACAAGACAATAATAGTAAATTACTAAAACAACATTAAATGAGTCACATTAGTGCATTCTCTCAAATATATTAGCCAATCCTAGTTCATAAAACCATGTCTTCTTAAACATAAGTATTCAATCGTGTGCCATGGAAGTCAGACAGTATTCACATTACCGTTGTAACACAGCACTACACCAGCAGTTACATAATTATTGCCCTCTCTTTTGCCCATAGCGTTAAGTACATTTATTCCTAGTAAATTAACCAATGTCCTGTTAAACCATAATAGGATTTACACAAACATGATGCAGTCTGACACACAGGCCATAGTGTTAACTACATGAAGTCCTCCTAACCCCAACCATGTCCTAATAAACCATAATCAAATATACACAAACATGATGCAGTCTGACATACACAGGCCATAGAGTTAACTACATGAAGTCCTCCTAACCCCAACCATGTCATAATAAACCATAATCAAATATACACAAACATGATGCAGTCTGACATACACAGGCCATAGTGTTAACTACATGAACTCCTCCTAAATCAAACCATGGTAAAACAGAGATCTGAGGGTCCATCTATTTGATGTGGATTAACTATGTAAAATCCTAAACTTCAGTACACATAGCAGTCTATACAGCCTACCTCACAGTCTTCCATGGGGTTGTCAATCACACCAGAGGTCCACTTGATATGTTGTTGAGATCCAGACATCATGCTCTGAAGGGAAAAATTTATATTCTGGGCGTACACATTGCATATACATGTAGACATTACAATTAAAAACAGTTGGTTTTCTCACAAAAATATAGATTATACAGAAACCATATGCAGTTCTACTGTAATATCTATTCTACAACGAGAACAGCTTAGATATAGAATACAGACAAGACAATAATACAGTCAATTACTAAAACAACATTAAATGAGAGTCACATTAGTGCATCCTCTCAAATATATTAGCCAATCCTAGTTCACAAAACCATGTCTTCTTAAACAGAAGTGTTCAATCATGTGCAATGGAAGTCAGACAGTATTCACATTACCGTTGTCTGATATTGTCTGAGCGTACACAATGCATACTTTAGGGGTGAACAATGTAATGGTGACCACATTGGTATCGGCCAATAATTATGAATATAATCTACAATGGAATAATCTTACATAAGGGCTATGGAAGAGACCACAAACAGAAATAAAGTAAATTAGTAAAAATACATGCAGATTGTAGTGGTGAGCTGCAATGGCTTGGCTTTTGGTGGTGTCATAGGTTTAAATTGAATCTGATTGGATAATAAAGATGTTAGCCCTGGGGCATCATGTAAAATGTAGGACACAAATCAGGAGGTGCATATGTGTACAGTTCAAGAGGTCTTGATACTACTGCAGATCAGGTTATAGACACACACTTACCTTTGGTGTCATTTATCCATTTTGAATAAATGTTTTCCTTGTCTCTCCCTAACTTGATATGCAATTCCGCATCCTGGATAGGAGTCAGTCCCTGACCCCTGGTCCGAATTCTTCTATTCACTAAAGTAAAGAAATATAACACAGTCACAAAGAAAAAGCAACAAAATCAACAAAACCAACAAACCAACATACTATTTGGATTGTGATAATAGCAGGCAGGGAGCAGTGTGCACAGATAATCTAGTCTTAAAAAAACATCCACAAAACATTAATATCCTGGCTCATGTGGCATGCTACTGTAGCTCTCTGTATCTATAAACACCGGGTACAAGAGGCTGTAATAGACAGTTTTTGTTTCACATGCAAATGATAGCTTGTGCTGTTCATTCCATTAGCTGTTGTTGCTGTAGGATTATGAATCTGGCCATTGCGTGAGTCTATTGCTTAAAGCTCCCGTTTATAGGAAAAATAAATGTATTAAGACAGCCCCGACTGACCAAGTTTGTTGAAATATTAGATTAAAACGAAATGATGTAATGGGTGAACTGTCGGCAACTGATCATCTAGGCTACTGTAAGGCCACTAATGGAAAAGGATCAGGTGCAACCCATTTAGTACAGGTTCAACCTGTTGGCTGGGTATGAGGGCTGATGCTTTGGTCCACTAAGACAGAGTGCCATCAAAAGTAATACAAAGTAATAAAAACAAAACATTGCATTTGATTAGGTACCTTTTTCGTGTTGGAAATAATTGTGGAGCCTTTTTACTTTGATGATTATTAGGATACTAGGTTCGGGATGATGATAGATCGCCTTTAAGAAGCTTGACCATACAACATGGTCTGAATCTATAACGTAGCGATCTTTTTCACTGTTCAATGCTTACGCATATGTTAAGACAGCCTGTACTATACAACCAAGTAAATCGGTCAAATAGCGTAATCATTCATTTATAAAAGTCAACTTGCTATCGTTTTCCAGCCTAGACTGCTGTGTAATTGCTAACGTTAGTTTTCGCATCTAACGAACACATAACTAGCTATGTAATGCGCCGACGACTTAACCTTCAATGCACAGTAACATGCATTTGCTGATTTTAATACAAATAATACAGTTCTATGAATACCACTGAGATATAGTTATGTACTCATGTAATACATACGCATGTAAAGACACTGTATTGTGCAGCCAAGCAAATCGCAACATATATCGCAAATCGAACATTGCTAATGTTAGACCAATTTCAACCAAACATAATATAATACCAATAACACAGAGATATAATCATGTACTCATGCAGTAAATCAACATTTAATATAGACTTGAAGTAAATTAAGGACTTACTTTTGAATTGCTTATGGTTAATACTCCATCAGCTGTTCGCTCCACACCAAATGCGAGACGTGAAGCTCCGGGGAACGCCTTCTTTGCAAGCA
Organism: Lota lota; assembly: GCA_026745465.1. Taxonomy (NCBI): domain Eukaryota; kingdom Metazoa; phylum Chordata; class Actinopteri; order Gadiformes; family Lotidae; genus Lota; species Lota lota. The sequence goes on along the minus strand of JACYXH010000469.1, from coordinate 3,932,186 downwards.
AAAAAAAATCTCGCGCGAAATTGTGTATAATCTCCCGCCATTGTGTATAAATTCTGCACTACCAAAAGGTGCCGTAGGGGGCGTATCATTATGATACACATACACATCATGGTTTAAAAGGTCAATTTCTTAAACGTCTATAACTTCATGAGGGGTGTTCTATCAGTTTTCATATAAACATGAGTGCGACCCTATCTTCATATATTTCTGAATTGAACCTTCTTTTCATTACATTTTGTGTTCTACAGTCAAATAACATGCTTTGTTCACCAAGGTTTACGAGGACAAGGCAATTGTCCTCGTAATCCGAGAGTCCTCCTAATGCTGGTGGGTAACCTTGTCTTTTGACCTCGTATACCATGTATACAAACACACGCACACACACACACACACACACACACACACACACACACACACACACACACACACACACACACACACACACCTCCTAACTATTCCAGGAGTATCAAAGAGAGAGGTGGGCGATCCCGTGACAACTGAAAAAAGAGTTAAATTAAAGAGGTCTTTGTATGACAAGGAGAACCGCTGTATTCTAACATCTGGTCCAATGTAGGACTAGTAGTTCACACACACACACTGAACATCTTACTCCCTCTCCTCTCTCTCCCTCTCTTTTTCTCCCTCCTCCACTCTCTCTCTGCCCCTCTCTCTCTCCCACCTTCTCTCTCTCTCCATCCCACTCTCTCGCTCTATCCTCCCCTCTCTCTCTCCCTCTCCCTCGCTCTCTCTCGCTCTATCCTCCACCCTCTCTCCCTCTCCCTCCCTCTATCCTCCCCCTCTCTCCCTTTCTCTCCCTCCCTCTCCCTCTCTCACTCTATCCTCCTCCCTTTCGCTCCCTCCCTCTCTCTCGCTCTATCCTCCCCCTCTCTCCCTCTCTCCCTCTCTCCTACAGTGAAGCTGACAGTCTTCGATGTGTGTCTCTATGTAAACCGCATTGGGCCTGTGTCTTCCATCCACACGGGAAATTAAAGTTCATAACTGTTAAGGTACAGAGCTAGGACCCAAACGCGAGACACCAAGACAGAGATGGAGTGGGGTCGAAAGGGATTTATTTACAGCAAAAGACAAGGGCTAGGCAGGTGGATAGTAGGTCGATGAATGTAGACAGGCGAGTGGTCCTTTAGCAGGGAAGGTAGACAGACGAGTGAAGGCTGGAGTCGGGATGGAACCGGGAGGACTAGAGGAGAAGGACACGCGGGTTAGACAGGCAAGGACTGGGTCACTAGAACTAGAACTAGAACTAGGACTAGAACTAGAACTAAAACTAAGCTAAGCTAAGCTAAGCTATCACTAGAACACTGGAACGAGGTACTGACTTAGTAAAGTGTAACGACGAACTGGCGCCGGCTGCTTGATGAGGCGGGAAGAAGTAGGGTGCGTTGATTGTAGATTGGAGACCGGTGTGTAGAGCGGAGTGCACGAGGGTAGTTGGTGACGGAAAGGTAAACAAAGGCACATGGGGAAGTGACAGCCGGCGCCACTAGGTGGTGGCAGAGGGTCTCGTTACAGTACCCCCACCTCTACGACCGCCTCCAGGCGGACGAACGGGGTGAGAGGGGTGCTGCCGATGAAAGTCCCGAATAAGGGAGGCGTCCAGGATACGACTCAGCGGAACCCAGGACCGCTCCTCAGGTCCGTAGCCTTCCCAGTCCACCAGGTACTGGAAACCTCGGCCGCGACGACGCACGTCGAGGAGGCATCTGACCGTGTACGCCGGATGGTCGTCGATCAGCCGGGGGGGAGGTGGCGCCGGGGACGGAGGAGACAGTGGACTAGAGGAGACAGGCTTCAGCTGGGAGACGTGGAAGGTGGGGTGAATGCGGAGAGTAGGGGGGAGCTTGAGGCGGACGGCACAAGGGTTGATCAGGGACTCAACCTCAAACGGTCCGACAAACCGGGGGGAGAGTTTCTGGGCAGAACCCTTTAAAGGAAGGTCCATGGACCGGAGCCAGACCTTGTCACCGGGGGAGTACTGCGGGGCCGGTTGTCGGTGCTTGTTCGCCTGGTGTTGAGAGCGGGAGGATGCACGGAGAAGTGCGGAACGAGCATGCTTCCAGGTGCGCTGGCAGCGGCGTAGGTGAGCCTGAACGGAGGGAACAGCGATCTCAGCTTCCAAAGCAGGGAACAGGGGCGGTTGGTAGCCGAGAGAGCACATGAACGGGGACAGATCAGTAGATGCATTGATGAGGGTGTTGTGGGCGTACTCAACCCAGGGAAGTTGAGTACTCCAGGACGATGAGTTGGTGCTGGTCACGCAGCGGAGTGCGGCTTCCATTTCCTGGTTCGCCCTTTCGGACTGCCCGTTGGTCTGTGGGTGGTAGCCGGAGGAAAGACTGACCGTGGTTCCCAGAGCCGCACAGAACGCACGCCAGACCTGGGAGATAAACTGCGGATCCCGGTCCGACACAATGTCCAACGGAATGCCATGGAGACGGAACACATGTGAAACCAAAAGGTCCGCGGTCTCTCTGGCGGAGGGGAGCTTAGGGAGTGCAATGAAGTGCGCAGCCTTGGAAAAACGATCAACGACCGTGAGGACGGTGGTGTTACCATCAGAAGGGGGAAGGCCGGTGACAAAATCCAAGGCAACGTGGGACCATGGACGACTGGGGATAGGCAGGGGTCGGAGCAAACTGGAACGTGGTTGGGTTGATGTCTTGCTACGGGCACAGACGGCACACGCTGCGACGAAAGCCCGGACGTCAGCGTCCATGGCGGGCCACCAGAACCGCCGACGGACGAAATCTAGGGTTCGCGTTATGCCTGGGTGACAGGTGAGTCTCGAGGAGTGTGCCCAGGTGAGCACCTTGGACCTCACCACTTCCGGAACGAACAGCCGGTTGGGCGGGCCAGAGCCGGGGTCAGGGTGTTGTCGCTGGGCCTGGAGAACGGCGGATTCGACCTCCAGAGTGAGCGTAGCGACAAGACAGACAGACGGCAGGATGGGTTCCGGTTCCGTGCAAGTGTCCTCGGGAGAATGTAAACGGGATAGAGCGTCTGGCTTAACGTTGCGGGAACCAGGTCGGTAGGTTAGGGTGAACCTGAAACGACCGAAGAAAAGCGCCCACCTGGCCTGCCTGGAGTTGAGTCTCTTGGCCGACTGAATATATTCCAGGTTCCGGTGGTCCGTCCATACAATGAATGGCTGGTCCGCTCCCTCCAGCCAGTGACGCCACTCCTCCAGAGCCAGTTTCACCGCCAAGAGCTCGCGGTTGCCAACGTCATAGTTACGCTCAGGCGGGGTCAGCCGGCGTGAGAAGAAAGCGCAAGGGTGGAGCTTGTGGTCCGTGGCGGAACGCTGAGACAGCACCGCCCCCACCCCAGTGTCGGAAGCGTCGACCTCCACGATGAACTGTAGAGTCGGGTCGGGCTGAATGAGGATGGGTGCGGACACGAATCGCTCCTTCAGGTTCCGAAAAGAGGACTCCGCCTCCGGCGTCCACTCGAAGAGCCTCTTGGAAGAGGTTAGGGCAGTGAGAGGGGCAGCGATCTGACCATAGTCCCTGATGAAGCGGCGGTAAAAATTGGCGAAGCCTAGAAACTGCTGAAGCTGTTTCCTGGAGGAAGGCGAGGCCCACTCAGCTACTGCCGAGACCTTGCATGGATCCATCTTCACCTCCCCCTGGCCGATGATGTAACCCAGGAAGGAGACGGACGGTACATGAAAGTCGCACTTCTCCGCTTTAACGAAGAGTCTGTTCTCCAGAAGGCGCTGGAGAACCTGCCGTACATGTACCCTGTGCTCCTCCAGGGACGCGGAGAAGATCAAGATGTCATCCAGGTAAACAAATACTGAGCGGTTAAGCATGTCGCGGAGGACATCGTTAACCAATGCTTGGAAGACCGCAGGAGCGTTGGTGAGACCGAAAGGCATGACTAAATACTCAAAGTGGCCCAGGGGAGTGTTGAAGGCCGTCTTCCACTCGTCCCCCTCCCGGATCCGGACCAGATGGTACGCATTGCGCAGGTCCAGTTTTGAGAATATAGTGGCTCCGTGGAGGGGAACAAAGGCGGAACTAATGAGAGGAAGCGGGTATTTATTTTTTACCGTGATGCTGTTTAATCCACGATAGTCGATGCAAGGACGGAGGGAGCCGTCCTTCTTGCTGATAAAAAAAAAACCCCGCTCCTACCGGGGAAGAGGAGGGACGGATTATCCCAGCGACGAGGGACTCCTGGATGTATTTCTCCATGGACAACCGCTCGGGACGAGAGAGATTAAACAGCCGACCGCTGGGCAAGGGGGCTCCAGGAAGTAGGTCGATGGCGCAGTCGTAAGGACGGTGGGGAGGTAACGAGAGAGCGCGGGCCTTGCTAAAAACCTCTCCCAGATCATGGTAGACCGATGGAATGGAGGAGAGGTCGGGAGGAGAGGGTGGTGGAGACTCAGAAGTGAGGGAAGGTTGGGCGGAACAAAGACAGTGGGCGAGACAGAAGGGGCTCCAGGAGGAGATCCGATTCTCCTTCCAGTCCATCTGGGGGTTGTGACGCTGCAGCCAGGGAAATCCCAAGACTACTGGGGTAAGAGGACAGTCCAACACGTGTAGAGAGAGAGACTCGCGGTGGTTCCCGGAAACGATCAGCGACAACGGTACAGTCCGGCGATCGACCCGAGCGAGCCTCTTCCCGTTGAGGGACTGGGCTAAAATCGGGGAATCCAAGGGGGTTGTCTTAATCCCAAGTTGCCTGACCAGCTGCCGATCAATGAAAGATTCGTCCGCTCCCGAATCCACGAAGACTGACAGCGGAAATGATTGATCCATCCATATCAAGACGCAGTCCAGAACGGGATGGGAAACCGAGGGATCAAGAGTTCGACTCGCCAGAATCCCTCGAGTTACCAGCGAGCCGACCCTTTTCCTGGACAGGTGGGACAGGCGGCAACGGCATGTCCTGGGAGACCGCAATAAAGGCAAACACCAGTTGCCAGCCGGTGTTGTCTCTCGGTCGGTGATAGGCGGGCTCGACCCAATTGCATTGGCTCCGACTCAGGTAGGGAAGTTGGCTCCGGGCGGGGAGAATAAGACCGAGGCGGAGGTGGTAGCGGGGCAGTCAGAGGGAGAGAGATAGATGCAGGAGATGAACGGTGTGCGCGCTCGCGACGCCGTTCGCGCAGACGATTGTCCAGTCGTGTTGCGAGGGAGATTAAGTCGTCCAAATTGGGTGACTCCTCACGAACAGCCAACTCATCCTTGAGGGGATCGGAAAGCGCATTTAAGAAAGCTCCCATTAAGGCCACGTCATTCCACCCACTTTCCGCAGCGATAGTTCGAAAATCCACTGCAAAATCAGCGACGCTTCGGGTGCCCTGGCGGACGGAGAAAAGGCGCATGGAAGCCTCTCTACCCCGGACAGGGTGATCGAATACTCTCCGCATCTCCGTAATGAACTCAGAGTAGGAGGAACAGAATTCAGCCTCCCTCTCCATTACGGAGGTCGCCCAAGAGAGGGCTCTGCCACGTAAAGCTCCGACGAGGTAAGCGATTCGGGAGCTGTCGGTGGGGTAGGTTAGGGGCTGGAGCCGGAACACAAGACCACATTGTAAAAGGAAATCCCGACAGGTACCCAGATCACCTCCGTAACGTTCGGGGGCCGGGATGTATGACTCACGTGAGGTGGCTGGCTGGGGAGAGGCAGAGGGTAAAGGCGGCTCAACGGGAGTTGGCACTGAAACCTGGATAGCCTGGACAGCAGTAGCAATCCTTTGGACGACGGTCTTTATCTCCGCCAAATCCTGGTCGTGATGTCCGAGCAACGCTCCCTGACCGCTGATGGCCTGGTTCAAGGAACTGATGTCTGCTGGGTCCATGTTTGGCGAGTTCGTACTGTTAAGGTACAGAGCTAGGACCCAAACGCGAGACACCAAGACAGAGATGGAGTGGGGTCGAAAGGGATTTATTTACAGCAAAAGACAAGGGCTAGGCAGGTGGATAGTAGGTCGATGAATGTAGACAGGCGAGTGGTCCTTTAGCAGGGAAGGTAGACAGACGAGTGAAGGCTGGAGTCGGGATGGAACCGGGAGGACTAGAGGAGAAGGACACGCGGGTTAGACAGGCAAGGACTGGGTCACTAGAACTAGAACTAGAACTAGGACTAGAACTAGAACTAAAACTAAGCTAAGCTAAGCTATCACTAGAACACTGGAACGAGGTACTGACTTAGTAAAGTGTAACGACGAACTGGCGACGGCTGCTTGATGAGGCGGGAAGAAGTAGGGTGCGTTGATTGTAGATTGGAGACCGGTGTGTAGAGCGGAGTGCACGAGGGTAGTTGGTGACGGAAAGGTAAACAAAGGCACATGGGGAAGTGACAGTCGGCGCCACTAGGTGGTGGCAGAGGGTCTCGTTACAATATCTCTCTCGCTCTGTTCTACCGGTCCACCATATCACTTCTCTTTCATTCCCTCTCTTTCACTTAATCTCGTCTCCCTACTGCGCTCTTTTTTGCTGAACTTTTATCTCTTTGTCACACTGTATATTCTCTCTCTCTCTCTGTCTTTTATTAAAATTAGTAAAGTGTACAACTAATGTAACGTGAAGTCACTCAGTATTCAGTGGGTTTAGGGTTTCAGAATCTGAAGGGTTTCTTTTCTTTACCAAGAATCCATGCAACAGCGTATGGTACTCCTCTTGTTCCTAACAGGACCGGTCCAACAGAACCATTATAGCTCCCCTCTTGGTAATTCAGACGCTCTGCACTTTGATTTGACCTCTGAACCCACTGGATATGTTCCATACAGTGATGCAGTGCCGTCTCAGATTAAGATTCAAGATTCTTTATTGTCACATGTCATCGACAAGTAGACAGCAGTACAATTATTTTTTTCTGGCTCCTCTGCCTAACAGCAGAAAGAAGTTATAATATCTATAAAACACAATACCATTTAAACAAATAGAAAAAAGTATAAAAATAGAACAGCAGCGGTAATATTTATAAGAAGAAGAAGAGCAATAGTGCAATGGATTAGGGACAGGCAGCAGCACGTCTTCAAAACGTGGCTGTATTAAATAACGCAAAGCCATTTCTCATAAAGGCCCTCCACCGCGACCTGCCATTCGCTCCACTAGTTTACACTTGGACTGTGTTGTCGCAAATTAAATGACTGGTGGCTGGCTCGAATAAAAGGCTAAGACTAATGGATATCCGTAGTTGATTTATTTCATATGCTGGTTAATTAGAATTAGTTCTCCGTTTTTTTCGCAAGGTTTATTCTTTCCGTTTCTGGTGTTAAAAGGACCTGGTGCAACCTATCATTGTTGGATGTGTATGGGACGATCGTATCGTCTCTTGCGGCGTACACCGTTTCTGACGTCACTTCCTTCTCCAAACTCGGACCGAAAGTGTCCGACCGAGGGGGTGGGTCCGAGCCTGGAGCTCTGTATAAAGACCCCTCTCTCTTGTTCAGGAAACGGAAGTTTACGGAAATCCAACCGACGAAGGGACGACATGACGAAGAGACGACGTGAACGCGTTAGCCTCTCCGGAGACGAAGAACAAGACGTTTTAAAGCGGAGAGCCGGGACAGAAACATTCCAAGGTGGGTCCAACACATTGAACCTCTAATCCTCATTGTTACCGTCCTGTCCTTAGGGCGCCATGTTGTACTGTAGCGTTAGCCCCACACGGGTCTCCTGCGCTCCGTGTGAACACGTGATGTTGATGCTTAGCGAAACCAACCTTCACGTGCTCTATTGTGTCGCCTCGTCGGATTCCACCAGCGCGTGCTCGGTGCTCGGCGTGCTGTTTGGAGCGTGGCGCCACACGCGGTGCCGCGCTCTGTACGCTTTGGTTGAACCCGACCAGGCGAGGCCAACACGGGACTTTAACAAAGTTAGTTTGGTGTTAAAGCATCAGGGCGTTCTTCACGAGGAGGACGCATGCATGAGTAGGGATGGGTCCCGAAACCAGGAGTTACCCGGGGCCCCTGGTGGTGGCCCCGTGATACTATTACACACCGTAGTATATAAAGTGTAATCTATTCTAAGTATCGATGAGCTCCGACGTTCCCGGCGCTGCAAGCGGTATTTGAGGAACAAAGGGAATAGATTTACTTCCTGGCGATCGTTCATCCAGAATGATTACCAGGAAAGGAAAAAAAGCAGATCTTCCTCCAGAAGAACTGTTCAGATAAGGCTTCAGGCCTTTTTGAGGCCCAGCTGCATGCAGACCCCATCCCTGTTGCTCTATGCCACTGTCTTTTCTTTTCTCTTGTTTATTGATTTCTTTTTGTTTGTATCACATTTCAATTATCTCAATAGTATAGAGTCTATAATAGTTATATATTCAAAACCTGTGTACGGTGTTGCTGTTGAAGAAAGATGTCTTGTTCTTAACTTGTCTTCTTCTAAAAGAAGCGATAAGAGTAGCGTTAAAGTAGCGGCTGGATAAGCAGTATGGATCAGAGTAGTAGTGGAGTTAGAATGTTCCCTGTGTGTGAGTGCAGTTGGCTCCTTCATTCGCGGTGGTAGCGGTGTGAGAGTCGATAGTGACCAGTGTGTTTATGTTCAGTGCTGTTGTACCGACCTGTTGGCTCAAGAGCTTTTCTTGAAATAACAACACATTTATGAATATTAACACATTATTACATGTATTCAACATATAACGTATAGTTTAAATGGTAATATAATTTTCATAATTCTTTTTTCTAGGAATGGCGTCCCACTCTTCCAGGTCTGAGGATATCTTTTCATGTCCCATCTGTCTGGATGTGTTCAACAGCCCAGTCACCACACCATGTGGACACAACTTCTGCAGAACCTGTATTACAACATGCTGGGATGGCCACGTCCTGTTGAAATGTCCTCTTTGCAAGGAGATTTTCCACACAAGACCTGATGTACAGGTCAATACCTTAATATCAGGCATGGTTGATCAGTTTAGAAGGTCTGTACGAGTCAAAAAGCAGCCTTGTGTTGAACCAGCAGAAGTTTCCTGTGACGTCTGTACTGGGACCCAGCTGAAGGCTGTGAAGTCCTGCCTAGTGTGTTTTATCTCTTACTGCCAAACCCACCTGGAGCCACATCAGAGAGTCACAGTCCTGAAGAGACATCGGCTGGTCGAGCCTATGGACCGTCTGGAAGACAGGATGTGTAAGAAACACATTGACCCCTGAAACATTGTTACTGGACTCTTATCTTCAACAAGTATGGATTGGTATTTAGTGATGACCCAGCTGTCCGTCTCCCTCTGAGAGCTGAGCTCCAGAAGGTGGGGGTGTTTGTTGATTATGATGAGGGTCTGGTCTCCTTCTATGATGTGGAAGCCAGTGTTCATATCTACTCTGCTACTGGCTGCACCTTTAGTGAGCCTCTCTATCCATTCCTCGGTCCAGGGATCTATGTTTATAAAGGTAAAAACTCTGCCCCCCTGATCATCTCACCTGTCAATCAAACAGACTAGGGCCTTTGTTTGATAGTTAAATAATCAAACGACCAAAACAACTAATGTTGTTTCCTGCATGGGAATCTCTACTATTTTTATCTAAGAGAACTGCATTAATTTTGTACTGCTGTCATTTAACAAGGATACATTCATTAAGAAAATAACCCTGAAAATGTACAGTTTTTTTAACAAACGTTTTTATTAGTCTATACCTCTGAATTATGAATGACAACATAATAAAACGTTTATTCACTTTTTATTTTGTACTCATGTTTCATGATTGAGAATATCTGCTATGTGAGATCTGAGAGAACTGCATTAATGTATATAATGTATAATCTGCTGTCTTTTAACAACGATCAATTCGTTAGGAAAATAACCCTTACTAAAATAAAATGTAACCCATTAGAAATTCTTAAATTACACTGTATTGTTCAAGTGTAATGCTACAAAAGTGTAAACGGTTGCAGTTGTTTAGAACAAGTTTGGATGATTAGTTTGTATAACATAATCAGTAGTTTTTTAAACAGTTTATATTTCTGAATCATAAATGACAACATAATGAAATGTTTGTGAACTTTTCTGATTTCAACAATAAATTGCAAAACATTGAATGGGTCATTCTCATTGGAATAAGTACATCATCAGTACAATTATGTATTCAGTGGAATAGATACATTCTCAGTACAATAGGTATTCAGTGTAATACATTATCAGTGCAATAGGTACATTCTCAGTACAATATGTAGTGGAATATGTCAATTTTCAGTGGAATAGGTACTTTCTCAGTACAATTTGTATTAAGTAGATTAGGTACATTATTAGGGAGATTTTTTTTATTAAAAAAATTGTAATAATAACTCAAGTAGAAGTAAGAGTAGTCATCAGATAATAGCTTGAGGAAGAGTAAGAAAGTATCTAGTGAAAAGACTACTCAAGTACTGAGTTATTTCAAACCAAATGATTTATTGTTGTAATAAGCAGAGCAAGATGAACGTAAATAGACACATATTACATTGTATATGCTTGTCTAATAGACATTAACAACATATAAAAGAGCATGTATCCCATCAAATAAAACATCACACAATAACATATTAAACGTTTACAAAATAACATGAATGAAGACAAATACAAACACAAGAAAGCTCTCTCTCTCACTCTCTCTCTCTCTTTCTGTGTGTTTGCATGTGTGTGTGTGTGTGTGTGTGTGTGTGTGTGTGTGTGTGTGTGTGTGTGCGTGTGTGTGTGTGTGTGTGTGTGTGTGCGTGTGTGTGTAAAGATTTGCACCGTTTGAAGAAGTAGATAACCCCCTTGGGGGTAAAATTGGATCTTACATAAACACACACACACACGTGCGCAGATCATCATTGTTTGTTAATGATCAGAAGAATACAGCCCTCCCTCCCTCATATGAGACCACGTCAGTCCTGTAACTACAAACACCAGCAGCACTATAATGACCATCATCTTTATTCAAATATGAGATTAGTTGGCACACAAAGACCAACGATAACAACCAAAGTCCACCATGTAGTCTGCTTCACTGCCATAGGCAGAGAGAAAATATGAATCAAAAAGATCAAAACATGAGCGTGAAGCTGCTCAACAGTTGGAGTTGGAGCCAACCACTCGACCACAAGGGCCCTCGGGGTTTGTGTGTGTGTTTGTGTGTGTGTGTGTTTGTGCATGCGTGCGAGTGTGTGCATGCATGCATGCATGTGTGTGCGTGTGTGTGCGTGCGTGTTTGTGTGTGTGTTTGTGTGTGTGCGTGCATATGTGTGTGTGTGTGTGTGTGTGTATGGTAGGAGGAAGTTGGCGGCAGGGGTTTAATATGAATGTTGAACAGGTTGAGACTAGCACATCTGGGGAACGTGATTAACTGTCCTTAGGAACATGCAACACTGGCGAACGGAGGAAGGATTAAAGGGCTGTGTCAGACAGAAAATAAGTCCTTATATAGAGTATGTCCAACATCCATACCTTCAGATTGGTGCCACAGCAGTGAGGATCGCATATCGCCGATATGGGCTGGACCATCTGTGAGGCAGCAGGGGTGTCATACAGACATGGCAACCAAAAGTTAAAGTGTCTGGATTCTGTCCAAACCTCCACACCTCCTCCTCTGAGCTGATAAACTATTGATCTTGTCCGTTGTTTCTTTCAGTTCAAAGTTGTCTTTTATAGAAGTAAAGGGGGGGACGGTTAGATTAATCTGTAAATCTTTAATCTTATGTTGGCATACTGTATGTGTGTCGGCTTATGAAAGGTCTCCAAAAACAAAGCAACGTGGGAAAAACCAACAGGGAATGTAGAGCATCATGTGCTGTTCTGGCCAGAGTACGCGGTCAGTTTACCCAAAATCCCAAATATCCTCCCACTTCTTACCAAAACAACCAGGTGGTTTCTATGGGATTTCTTTGATAAACGGCCTCCTATCTTAATATTTAGTCTTTTATCAGACGCAGTGATCCAAAGCTACGTAGTGAATAGATACACATAGGCGTTGAAAGTATGATGCTAAGGGTGCTGCAGCACCCCCCGTTTGAAATAATGTTGTAAATAATATTGTAGTTTTCTTTACATACTTTCTGATTTCTATATATTCTTCTTAAGGCCCTTGTGTTAGCATTAGTTAGTATTAAAACTAAAATAATTATTGGCTGAATACACGAGAACATTCAGTTGAATCCACTGTTTATTACCATGATGTTTCATTAACAAATGCAACAGAAAAATAGTCCCTTACATGTACACAATAAACACAATAACTAAAATAATAGAAGCAGCAGACATTACAAACCATAAACAGGTGTGCACATATCTTGAATAACTGAACATATTCTGCTGCCGTTTTGTTCCCAACAGAACACAAGGAATCAATATTCAGTTTAAAGTTATTTACAACATGAACATTACCCCATAGACCAGTTGGTCTAATGAATAAAATATCAAATCTGCTTTAAATCAGGTGCCATGTTAGGATTATTACAATGAAAACTGAAATCAGAGTCCTGAAGAACAAAACTGTTAATGACTGAAAATATACAAATATTGTAGTATAAGAAAAATGTGATTTACCATCAATAAGTATTTAAATACATTTCAAATTAAAAAAAGTATCTTTGTAAAACCTGCTTAGCTAAATCTATGGAGAATCTTAAAAGTCTCTTCCATTCATGGCTTATCAAGATCAACTTTTCAGAAGCCCAATAAAATGTAGCATTTAGAGTTTAGTTAATACATGTTTTAAAATCAACCAAAATACTAAAGTCTTGAATTTAAGGAAACACTGATACGAGTATCATGCATAGTGATGTCACACGTTCACCTTCTCTACAGCGTATAAAAAAACAACAACCACCGATTCATTCTCCTGATCCAATATACACTCCTATGATAACCACCTGATACAATAGAGAGAGAGAGAGAACCAGACATCAACCTCTCAAACAGAGCAATAGTTCCTAAACCAAACCCAGGGTGTGTGTGTGTGTGTGTATGTGTGTGTCTACAACTGACACAGAGACACTGAGGTACCACCCCCTAACCCAAACGCAGGGTGGAGGTCCTCCTGGGTGAAGGTGGACTGGAAGGTGTGGATGTGTGTCAGTGTGTCTGAGGACCCTCCTACATCTGGGGACACTCTGTAGAAGGACAGAGTTCCAGCAGGCCGGTCCAGATACACTCCTACTCTGTTAGAGCCAGCGGGGGGGAGACGTATGTCTGTTCTACTACGGTTATACCAGGCAGAGTAACCACCATCATTACAATAAAGACTCCAGGACTTGTTGTTCCATGCAAGCCTGCTGTCACCACCCCCTCCTCTCCTTGTGATTCCTCTGTATGTCACTCCTATATCAACATGTCCTTCCCACTCTACCTCCCAGTAACAGCAGCCAGTCAGACCCTCTCTACACAACCCCTGGGGATAGAAGTCAAATCTCTCTGGGTGATCAGAATACGACTGGTCCTCTCTAACCCGCGTCACCTTTCTGTTGTCCTCAGACAGAGAGAGTTGTCTGTGGGCTGTGTTTGGGTCCAGTGTGAGTTCACAGGCATCTGATGGGAGAACAAGACATGATTAGCTGCTGAACCATTCTTCATCATCATCATCATCATCATCATCATCATCATCATCATCATCATCATCACTAGTACTGTTCTCTTTCATACTTCTTTTTATTCTCTTTCCGAGACTTTTTATGGTCGCTATCTACTCTTCAAACAGTAACATACAAAGAGAAAACAAATAGGGTAGATAGGTTCTATAGTGGAATCATGTGGTATCAATTTCCTAAGCAATTGTAAATTTTCTAAGATAATTACAGTTAAAGTTAATTGGAAATCCCATGTGTGTGTGAGTGGCTGTCCCAATCAAAACATTGAAACCAAGGAAAATGTACAAACTGCATTTACTCCCTCAATATTTACACTACATACACATATACTCATATGACATATCTAAGCTATACTTGTAATGCCTTTCAAGATATTAAACTGTTAGATTTCCCAATCCACATACATTGTACTCAACCTTCAAAGGGACACCTGTGTGAACAACAGACTGAACAAGCTGAGCTCACATACAGGCTGGAAATTAACTGTTGGAGCCATAGAACTGGTTCATACATACTATATATACATAGACATGTACTCATACATACTATACATACTATATATACATAGACATGTACTCATACATACACATACATACTATATATACATAGACATGTACTCATACCTACGCGTACATACTATATTGTGGCAACCCGGCGCCACTACACCACCCCTGGTGGCTTAGGGGAGCGGTGGTGGATGGAGTCTACCACCGCTCTCCTGAATATCGCACACCGGAGCTCATTCACGCTGGTCGCAATCAGCGTGATGGGCGACACCCGCGATGGACAAGACGCGGATATAAGCGGCGCTCAGCGTGGCTTGCGAGAGAGTGGGAGTGGAACGTGATACGAGGACGAGGTGCCTCGACGTTACGAGGAGGGAGATCGCTCGCTCGGCGCTACGAGGAGGAATACCCTGTCGACCAGGAAGGGAGATCGCTCGCTCGGCGCTACGAGGAGGAATACCCTGTCGACCAGGAAGGGAGATAGCTCGCTCGGCGCTACGAGGAGGAATACCCTGTCGACCAGGAAGGGAGGTCGCTCGCTCGGTGCTACGAGGAGGAATACCCTGTCGACCAGGAAGGGAGATCGCTCGCTCGGCACTACGAGGAGGAATACCCTGTCGACCAGGAAGGGAGATCGCTCGCTCGGCGCTACGAGGAGGAAAACCCTGTCGACCAGGAAGGGAGATCGCTCGCTCGGCGCTACGAGGAGGAATACCCTGTCGACCAGGAAGGGAGATCGCTCGCTCGGCGCTACGAGGAGGAACTCCCTCGGCGACCAGGAAGGGAGATCGCTCACTCGGCGCTACGAGGAGGAATACCCTGTCGACCAGGAAGGGAGATCGCTCGCTCGGCGCTACGAGGAGGAACTCCCTCGGCGACCAGGAAGGGAGATCGCTCGCTCGGCGCTACGAGGAGGAATACCCTGTCGGCCAGGAAGGGAGATCGCTCGCTCGGCTCTACGAGGAGGAATACCCTGTCGACCAGGAAGGGAGATCGCTCGCTCGGCGCTACGAGGAGGAATACCCTGTCGACCAGGAAGGGAGATCGCTCGCTCGGCGCTATGAGGAGGAATACCCTGTCGACCAGGAAGGGAGATCGCTCGCTCAGCGCTACGAGGAGGAATACCCTGTCGACCAGGAAGGGAGATCGCTCGCTCGGCGCTACGAGGAGGAATACCCTGTCGACCAGGAAGGGAGATCGCTCGCTCAGCGCTACGAGGAGGAAATCACTAAACAGCGACACGGGGGAGTGTCCAGGAGGACCCCGACGGCGGGCCTACAGAGAGGACTACCCCGCAAGCAATCGAAGGGTCCGCGGGAACCCCCGGCGGCGGGACCTGACCTTCACTGGACTGGAGAAGGAGAACATTAATTAATTAATTAATTAACATTTAGTTTGGCCTTAGGCACGGCCTAACGTATGATTTATTGAATTGTTGAATAAATACGCCTCTTTGGCTTGAAACGGACTTCTGGTGTGTGTTCACTGGGGGGAGACTACCGCACGGTGGAACCGGGTTGCCACAGTATTTACAGTATGTACTTTTATGAGTACATGTCTATGTATACATATTATGTACGTGTATGTATGAGTACATGTCTATGTATATATAGTATGTATGAGTACATGTCTATGTGTATATATAGTATGTGTATGTATGAATACATGTCTATGTATATATAGTATGTACGTGTATGTATGAGTACATGTCTATGTGTATATATAATATGAGTACATGTCTACGTATATATAGTATGTACATGTCTATGTATATATAGTATGAGTACATGAATATGTATATATATAGTATTTACATGTCTATGTATATATAGTATGTATGAGTACATGTGTATGTATAAATAGTATGTACATGTCTATGTATATATAGTATGTATGAGTACATGTCTATGTATATATAGTATGTACATGTATGTATGAGTACATGTCTATGTAGATATAGTATGTACATGTATGAGTACATGTCTATGTATATATAGTATGTATGTGTATGTATGAGTACATGTCTATGTATATCTAGTATATATGAACCAGTTCTATGGTACCAACAGTTAATTTCCAGCCTGTATGTGAGCTCAGCTTGTTCAGTCTGTTGTTCACACAGGTGTCCCTTTGAAGGTTGAGTGCAATGTATGTGTATTGGGAAATCCAAAGGTTTTATATCTTGAAAGGCATTGGAAGTATTGCTTAGATATTCCATATGAGTAATTAGCTCATCATGCTGAACATTTCAATGTATAATATGTGTATGTAGTGTAAATATTGAGGGAGTAAATGCAGTTTCTACATTTTCCTTGTTTTCAATGTTTTGATTGGGACTGCCACTCACACAGGATTTCTAATTAACTTTAACTTAAATATCTTTAAAACTACATGTATCATTGCTTAGAAATTCTATATATATTATACAATATTATTTGTATAGTCTTTCTATGTTAGTTTGTAGAGTAGAGGGCACGTGAAAAAGGACAGGAATAAGAAGTATGCAAGAGAACAGTACTAGTGATGATGATGATGATGATGATGATGATGATGATGAAGAATGATTCAGCAGCTAATCATGTCTTGTTCTCCCGTCAGATGCCTGTGAACTCACACTGGACCCAAACACAGCTTATAGACACCTCTCTCTGTCCGAGGACAACAGAAAGGTGGCGCTGGTTGAAGAGGACCAGTCGTATCC
Organism: Lota lota; assembly: GCA_026745465.1. NCBI lineage: Eukaryota > Metazoa > Chordata > Actinopteri > Gadiformes > Lotidae > Lota > Lota lota. The sequence goes on along the minus strand of JACYXH010000469.1, from coordinate 3,915,456 downwards.
TGATCACCCAGAGAGATTTGACTCCTATGCCCAGGTGTTGTGTAGAGAGGGTCTGACTGGCCGCTGTTACTGGGAGGTGGAGTGGGAAGGACTTGTTGTTATAGGAGTGACATACAGAGGAATCACAAGGAGAGGAGGGGGTGGTGACAGCTGGCTTGGAGGGAACAACAAGTCCTGGAGTCTTGAGTGTTATGATGGTCGTTACTCTGCCCGGTACAACGGTAGTGGAACAGACATACGTCTCCCTCCCCCTGGCTCTAACAGAGTAGGAGTGTATCTGGACCGGCCTGCTGGCACTCTGTCCTTCTACAGAGTGTCCCCAGATGTAGGAGGGTCCTCAGACACACTGACACACATCCACACCTTCCAGTCCACCTTCTCCCAGGAGGACCTCCTCCCTGGGTTTTGGTTATGGAGGGATGATGCCTCAGTGTCTCTGTGTCGGTTGTAGAAAAAAAAACGCGGCGGGCGTGTGTGTGTTTCTTTTTTTTCACACACATAGTACACTCACACATAGCACACACACATAGTACACATACACATAGCACACACACACACACAGTATACACACATAGCACATGCACATAGTACACACACACATAGCACATGCATAGTACACACACATAGTACACACACATAGTTACACGAAGAAGTTATATTTTCTCTTTCATTTACTTCAATAATCTTTTACATTTTTTAATGTAACATACTGTTTGCTTTTACTCAAGTCTGTTTGTGAATAAAAAATGGAGGCGAGAGAGATTTATTGTGGCTGTATTTCCTTATTTCCTTATTTTGTAAAGATTTAATGTGTTATTGTGTTTTTTTATTTGAAGGGTTACATGGCTATTTTATGTGTTGTTAATGTCTATTAGACAGGCAAATACAATGTAATATTTGTCTATTTACGTTAATCTTGCTCTGCTTATTACAACAATAAATCATTTGGTTTGAAGTAACTCAGTATTTGAGTAGTCTTTTCACCAGATACTTTCTTACTCTTCCTCAAGTCATTATCTGATGACTACTTTTACTTCTACTTGAGTTATTATTACTTTAAATATATACTTGTTAAATATAAAAGCAGGCTGTTATAAATAGGAGGTTATTGACAGTGCTCATTATTCTATATAATTATATTACCTACAATTCTTATCATTACTAATATAAACACTTATCTTGTTCCGTCTTAGTATGTCTTCTATGATCTTAAACTTAGTAACCTATGCTCTTTAGTCAACGTTACTAGAATAATCACATAATGCAGAAAGAAACCCGTTCCACGCTGCTCTGAACTCCGGTCCGGTTCTTTCCGGGATGTCTACGGGCCCTTTGGGAGGCCCCGTGACGTCACAACGTCAGCTCCATCTGGGGAGCGGTTATTGTTGGGGTCTGAGAAGGTTCATGAAGCTTCTCGTACACTTGTAGGATAAGACCACGGTGTGTGGTGCGTTTCATATCCAACATCGCTCATGATGACGCTCCCACTCAGCGACTGTAAAGAAGAGCATCACAAAGTGGCCGTGGGTCGTAACCATGGGGACAACCCGTCCCCCCCCCCTCCCCCCCCCCCCCCCCCCCCCGCTGAGTGTTCTCAGCCCAAATCGTACTGTGGTGAACAGAGTGTACTTCCGGGTCGGACGAGGTGAACGACTAATGCGACACACCTGGATCATACAGCGAGAGGGGGCGTGGCCCGTGGGGGCGTGGCCCGTGGGGGCGTGGCCCGTGGGGGCGTGGCCCGTGGGGGCGGGGAGACAGTTCACCCAGCGTCAACACGACGCTCCGCGCGGTGCGGAGGCTGACTGGACTGCGGAGGCTGACGGAGCGGAATGCTCCAGACTCTTCACGAGGGAACATGGACAGCGAGCGGTGCGAGCGGAAGTGCCGTGTGTCCGGACCTGTACAGCTCACGGTCCTCCCTCCTCGAGCGACACTCCCCGGTGAAGGGCTCTCCTGCCCATACAGACTCTTGTGTGTGTGTGTTTAAGTGTGTGTGTGTGTGTGTGTGTGTGTGTGTTGCATCAATATAGACATGATTAAGCTGCATGTGTGTGTGTGTTTGCGTGTGTGCGTGTTTGTGTGGTGCATCAATATAGACATGATTAATCTGTATGTGTGTGTGTGTGTGTCTTTCTGAATACCTTCCTGTAACGTGTGTAAGAAAATCACCCTGCCTTTTATAGAAACATAACCCATTATAAATGGTTACATTACATATACTTTACTGTTCACTATCTGTTTTCTCCTCAACACCTTTCATAACCTTTAATGCTATAACATCAACAGTTGCATTCATGTTGAAATGTTTAAAGGATCCATTTTGATAACACATTAATAATAGTCTATTTCTTTAAGTTGAAGCTGATGAACACTGAATAGCATGTTACAGTGTTTGTACACTTTACTGATTTGAATAAAGACAAAGTGTGTGTGTGTGTGTGTGTGTGTGTGTGTGTGTGTGTTGCATCAATATAGACAAAAAATGATGATCACAATTATATAAAAAAATAAAAAAATAAAAGTTTAACCACCAACACAGCAGTCCTATACAAATAGCCTTCATAACTGTAGGCCTATAATAGTGCTGACTAAATATATGAACATGGTTGTTTCCAGGCCTACAGTTTGTTAAATACCAACACTGCTGTAGTATGCAGTTATGTCTGTTTCATTCAACTCTATATAGTAAGAAGTAGTAGTATAATTAAGGTATAGGCCAACATGAATCATTTAAACGTCTTGAGAATATTAAACCAATTGATTTGATTTAAGGTCTGTTTTGAAACACAAGAAAACGGTGCACTGTAGCACCATCTGCTGGTTAGATGACGTCAGTGCAACTGGCTGACCTGACAAACATGAACCCTACGTCGTCACCATTGATTTATGTGTTGAGACGATTTATTCTCCCTCTCATACGAGTGATACTCTCAAATATAGAGTAGGCCTACACTACATAACACAATATTCAAAACAATATCACCTGAATCGTTGTCCCTGGTCACCCAAATCCAAACAAGCAAATGTGTTCATGAAGTCAAAGTTGACGTTTTTATTAGTCTTCTATCAAATATTGATAAAGAAAATATGCTGTTTAATTTGATAAAATGCAGTTTAAAAAAGCTTAATATTTTCTCATCAGAGATTTTTGGATTTTGTGGGCGTGGCGCTAATTCAGTTAGAGAAGTTTGATTGACAGCTACAGGAACCAACCAGTTCTAACCACTGGGCCGTCATCATTCTATATTGTCCCTGACAGTATTTAAAAATACAATTAATTACAAACGCCATTTGCCACAGGTGTCAATCACAAATGATGGGTCTGCTACTTGTATGTAGGCCTACCAGGGCAGCTCATCTTCATTAGTTGATAGTGAAGATGGGTCTGCTACTTGTATGTAGGCCTACCAGGGCAGCTCATATTCATTAGTTGATAGTGAAGATGGGTCTGCTACTTGTATATAAGCCTACCAGGGCAGCAGGCTCATCTTCATTAGTTGACTGTAGTGAAGATAGTTTACCTCCTCTAGCCTACCTCCTACCTGGGCCCTGGTACATAAAGGAGCAGGCCCATAGCTAGTGTTATGAGTGACAGCTGTGCTTATGCTACGATAACACCTGTGAAAAGACAATTAGGCTAATGCTTGTGATTGGTCAGGCTTACCATTAGCGCCATTGGTCAACTATGTGTGAGGTCATTCCTTATTGTAGATATTAGTTACGGAGTCATGGATATAGGGCCTACATGGTTTTGAGTTTTTACATGCGTGTATATCCAGATTGACTGGACAACATTTGTCTTCACTTTGACTAGCAGCCTATGCTCAATGAATGTAACAACGCTAAAACAAACCTAGCTTGAACCAAATGACTGGGTGATTTATGAAATGAAAAGCGGGGACATTTGTAGTTTAGTGGTCCACAGAGTCAACTAACCATCTAAGGTTATGTTTTCTGAAATAAAAAAAGGGACAGATTTACGCTTTGCTTGTTATCATGGTGAATGCAGTAGGCTACTATAGGCCTAGTAAAAGATTGGGCCCAATGGCTTACTATGATGTGTTTTAAGCTTTGGTTAACCAGCCAGAAACAGCCAGAGTCTTCTCCTCCGATACGGAAACGTTCTATATTGTATTGATAGCCTATTGATTATGATCGGTCTGCTTATGGTATAAAGTCCATAGATAGACCCCCCGCTTAGCGAGGCCGCGTCACAGCCTATCAGATAGACCCCAGACTAATTACCAACTGTCTAGAAATGAATATTCATGAGCAAGCTAGAACCTTTCAATCTATTCATGTATCTTTAAAATGCTATTTTTAAAACGGGGACTGTCCCTGGAAAACGGGGCCATCTGGTCTTCAGTAGGCCGGTAGTATCGTCCTCCTACTGGAGCTGACCGCATTGAGTTCACATCTGACAGGCGCTAGGACCCTGGGGACCACGGCTTCCCCAGGGTCCTAGCGCCTGTTAAGATGTATGCCTGCACATTGGCTGCATGAGTCCCCTTATCACTACCTGACCCGAGAACTCCTCCACCACCACCACCACCACCAGCACCACCACTATTACTACCACCAGCACTAATCGTCTCCATGACGTTAGACTCTGGCTCTATGATGCTAGGCTATCCTCTGAACCCTGAAGTCAACAGACTAAATTAGTCTTATGTGTAGAAGTTCACATTTATCCACAGCAAGTTTCCAGTCCAGTTCTTCCAAAAAGACAGCAGAGTCAATACTTCACGTTCAATACTTTATTCATGGTCACACGCAGGATCCCCAAAACAACAAGTCCTTCTGTGGTCTCAATTACTAATTCGGTGTGTAAAATACTGAGTGCTCTCCCATTATTCTTCTCCTATACTTCTCCCACTAAAGTTTTTTCTTCATCACACAACACAGTATCTTAAAGCACATGACAAGGGAGGGGCTCTAAGTTACCTCCAATCATTACCTGTTATCATGCAAAAGGGTGCAACCCACAGATGGCTATTGGGTTACCAAATCAAGCCAATTACAAACCGCCCACACCCTCTCTATGCTAATCATTTCGGGGGGGGGGGGAAGATGGGCGTCCGACCTGTTGGTCTGAGGGGGATCCGTTGCTGGGTTGTGAGACAAGGGAAGGGCCATTTGATGGCAATACCAACCGTGGAGCAATATCTTACAATATCTTTAAGAACAAAAGGGGGTTAGAGACAGACGTCTAGTAGGGAGGAGGATAAGAACAGGATGAAGGTAAATATACATATGAACTCAAACATGGGTTCAGAGAAAGGGATCTGGCGGGGGAGGCGTAAGGGCAGGGAAAAGGTGTCGTCAACTAACAGTAACCGGGTTCTGGCTGGGAGGGGGGAACAGTATGAGGCAAAACCAAATTTAACTGTTTAAACACACTTTCCTCAACAGCGTGTACAGACAGCTGTTTTTCATATATGGGGTCGAAAGGTCAGAAGGAGCCCGCGCCACGCCCCTTCTGAGATCTAACAAAGTGAGAGGGGTAAGAGGTCATGAGATGGAGCATTATCCGAGGCTCTTTTAGTTACTTCCTGTAGGGCTAGAGGCCCTAAATGTATTATCTTACTTGTCCTTGAGGGCCTCTTTCATACGAAAGAAACCCCAGGTCTCTTTCTCACTCCCAAGTGTCCTTGACCCCTAGGTCACCTACTAATTACATAACTTCCTGTAGGGCTGGATGTACAGTACATTAGGTACTACTTTAGTAAATCTTGATGCCCTGATTCATATAAAAGAGACCAGATGTCGTTATCTTACTCCAAAGTCATTCTGTGCACACACCATTAACAGGTTAATGGTGTTTTATCATCACTTCCTGTAGGTCTACGACCCTCATGATGATAATTGTAGTAATCTTTTGAAAGTCTTTTTAGTCTTCCTTTAACTTTATTGACGCATGAACGCTTTAAAGCGGGATTAATTGGTCATGATTATCTTGTGCTTATTATCTATGTTTTTATAAAATTAACATTTAGAATGGATTTTTTGGCAGAAGCAAAGTGGATATAAACTCCCTGTTTTCCCACAAAAACATGTCGGCCTGCTCCGTCCCAAAGACGAAAAAAGTTATCCGTGGGTCACTCGAAAATCTACGTCTTTATTGAAAGAACATCATCAGTTACATAAAATAACATATCATGACTTTCATATAATACACATAACATAGCAGCCCAGATGACTAATGTTACACAACGCAATACAAAGATTCAAACAACATGCAAGCTGCGTTGTTTCAGGGTTACCAGCATCTATATGAATCACCATGGCAACGATAGAAAAAGTTGCATTAACTAACAAACTAAACATCCTCTACATTCACTGACTGAAGATGACAACATTAAAATGAATATTCATCACTAGAAATGTTATCAAAGCACATTTTATTGCCGTAACTATCTTAAAATGTTGCTTTTTCCACTGAGAATTTAATGATTGTCATCCATTTTGTTTTTGCAGAACCTTGACATACGTGACGTATTGCTGTTTCTTCAAACAGTCGATAGGGGGCTAAAACGGTCATATGGGTCGTTTTCAAAGACCTCTACAAACAACCTATTCTGACTTTTAGGTTGGAGATCACGTTTCATCAATGATTTTGTCAAAACGTTACGTGGATAGGTTTATGGTAATTGAACAGCTTATCCAAGAGAGCCATGAATCAGAACTGTGTATGTTACTCTGTTAACTAAAGCTAGCCTGCTAACATTTCTGATAACTACAGCGGCGCAAACTATGTCATCTATTTATACATTCTGATTATTGGTCTTCTGGTCAGTGATGACACTAGCAAACAAACATTAAATATGTTACATTTAAATGCAAAATAAAGACAAACCAGCACATTCAAATCAGGAAAAAGTGAATCGTCAATATCAATACATAAATATAACCCCCACTTCAATTCCATTTAAACAACCTACTCAATCAGAGTTTAAGATAAAACCCTACTGTGTGGATATCATTTGTAAATCAGCTAAGCCCGACAGAGATATAAAAGCCAACAGATACTTGATTTAGTCTTTTGAAACCATGTTGAACTCACAATCTCCTCATTTCAGATCAAAGGATTGATGCATGACACAACTTCATCTGCTCATAAAGAAGTTCACTGATTACAAACTAAAGTAAATGTATCCTATATGCTATTCTAGCACAAAATGTGGCCTGTCACAATGCCCATAATTACGGAATGCAGAACTAGCTAGCTACCTCAGACACACTGAGCTACAGCATTCAGAAACATCACTACTCAGGTCTTCTTCAGAATCAGCAGCTATGTTCCCCAGTGAGGCCAATTAGGTGCAGCGAATTTTATTCTCTCTTGTGGAAGTATAGAAGCGCAACTTGTTCACTCCTTCTGTCTGACCTGCGGAAATAGAAATATAAGAAATGTAATGAAAGTGGCTGAAAAGACCTACAGCTGATTTCACTCATTCACACTGCTAGGTTGAGCACAGTACTAAGGAGGACTTTTATTATCCCAAAATAGGAAGCTTGAAACTCTTATTGTTTGAAGCTGTTTGTATTATTTTTTAGTTGACTGAAAAAAGAGATTCCTCACAAAGATCTTATCTGAGACTCCCTTGTGCAGGTAGCACATGCAAGCTGCTGCATGTCTTTACAGAAGGTTAAGCATATTTGGATTTATAAGGACCTGGTAATGGCTCTATAGGCTGGACACCAACCTGTAAAACAGATGAAGTTAAGATGTTCTTCACAAGAGCGTGGCCTCCATGTGGAAGGTTCCACACTGGACACGCCCCCACAGGGGCTGGAATGTTGTGAACCTTCGTCCCATTGGCTGAAGTTCATCGGGTCACCGGACATCCAAAACCAGGAGCTTCCTGAAAGTGACCTACCAACATTGAAAGAGATGAAAGAGTTACCTGGGTGGAAGGAAGAATAATGTAGCCAAATATTTAGCTGTTGTTATTTTCACGGTATTTCTGATAAGACAAAGTGATGGACGGACAGATGATCATAAGGACAGACTTGATTGCCTGACAGACACCAAGGCCTGGCCAGTACCTGCGCAGGCCCACCCAGAGGTGGCTGGTTAGTGGGAAGAGGGCACGAGCCACCAGCTCATCAATCATCTCATGCTCTTCTGGGTCCCTGAGGCTCAGCAGGTCCCAGTGAAAGTCTCTGCAGTAGAGCAGGGCGTCTGACCAGCACAGCCGCCTCCCCACCAGAGTGATGTTCCTCCCTATCTCCTGAATGCTGACGGAGGGTGGAGGAGGCCCTAACTCTGGGGAACCAAAAGACAGTGTGGTAGTTAGGGATTTCTACTCTCAGCCCTGTAAGTGTCCCTTTATGTATCTTTGAGCAGAGACCCAATCCCTACCCACTATTAAGACATGTAGCAGACTCTTATACATTTACAAAAGTGTAATTAGCGACACTAAATTGCCAATCAGTGTGGGATGTTTTTAAATGTGTATACAACACCTTCAGACACTTGGCAGTATTTTTCTCTCAGACGTCCCAGCACACTTGAACTCAACTAATGTGAAGGGCTATGAGGTGTCCTGCACCATACAGAAAACAACTTACTTTGATACTTCACTCTGAAATATCACAATACAGAACAGTCATGTAGATCAGTGCTGCCAACCTTTGACTTTAGGTGGACCACTAAATTGTCATTAAGACCTTTCGCGGACCACCTGGTAGAAAATAGATAAATACAAATGCAGTGGCTGACCAAAGAGTACCAGCAAACCCTTTATACACAAGTATTACTGCAGGAAGGCCATTGCCAGTTTGAGACAGTGGAAAGAAGAAGTCAGCCACGCTGCCTTTGCTCCCTTTTCTGTATATTCAGCAAACCCATATCAACACAAAACATAAATTTAAAACCTTAAAATACAAAAATGTAAGTGCACAAAGCAGCTCTTTAAAAAAACTAAAAAAACACAATACTTTATTTAAGGTATTTTAGTATTTTAAATGATCTATATAAATTTTTCTATTATTGTACATGTGACTATTTCAAGTATAAAATCCCACGTACCGCCTGCATTACCCTCATGTACCGCCAGTGGTACGTGTACCACCTGCAGTACCCTCATGTACCACCAGTGGTACGCGTACCACAGGGTGAAAACACTGTATGCAGATTGTGCTTTGGTGGATGCTTTTACCGAAATAGTCTTACAATACTGCCGGTGCAAACATTGTTATAATAGGTAGCCCCGTCTGGGAATCAAACCCCTAACCCTGTTAGTGTTAGTGCCATGCTCTACCTGTTGAGCTATAAGGAACAGCAGCATTTGACTTTTGACCAATGATGGTTGACCAACAATGGTACTGGTAAACCCATCCCCCTTTGATGATCATGTAATGATGGACTGGGTTCCTACCTCCGTACACTTTGACCTCACACAACGCCAAAGGGTCTGTTGCAGCAGAGTTCTTGTAGAAGTTGATAAACCTTCCTTCCATTCCCCAACACTTGACAGTCTGAGTCAAGCAGCCTGGGTCATCTTTGATGATGGCACACCTGAGGAAAAGAGACAGAGAGAGAAGATACAGTAGTCTGGTGAAAGTATCAGAGACCAGATTCCAGTAGCTGGTGTGTGTCCAGGTGTACTTGAGCAGAGCACTGGTTGTGTTCCCTTATTTTCTGAGAGTATAATATTCTATGATATTTAGTCATTTACACTTTTATCCAAAGACACTTAAAAGCAGGTCGAGGTCATTAGGGATCAAACCCAGGACGTTCTGACTGGGAGTCAAACAGTATTTAGCAGAAGTAGGGTAGGTGAAACCAGTGATTTACCTTGGATTGTCATTGCCGTTGTTCTCCAGTAAATTCCCAATGAGTATTTCCACACCATTGAGCCTCTCCCTTTCAACATTCCTATTAGTGACCTGGATCTCTGACACCCTGTATACACCAGGCAGCTCCAGCCTCCACCATGGTATGGCCTGGAACTGGGTATGGGTGCAGCTGTTGTCATTGTACTCAGGGTCGGTGTTCCCATCGATGGCGTGTTCAGCCTCCCCCAGGTTCGAGTAGGTTGAAGACTGAATAGCCGTGCCGCTCAACGCCAGGTTAATGCGGGGTGCAGCTTAATGGAGAAAGAAACCACAGAATAGTTTGTCAAGTAGCATTCTAGTGTTCAAAACACATTGAAATACTTATAATAATAATTATAACTTGTCATCGGCCCCTAAATGGGGCACTTAGAAATACCTGAAAATCCAGGTGACTTCCACAGGAGGATGACAACACCTGGTGATGAGAAATACTATTTACTTAATAAAATAAATACTTCAGATAATATTTACAAGCATTTATCCTGCAACTATTGTATCTATTAAATATTTAAACTACTTGTGTTAGGAATCTTACACACGCCCACGATCACAAAAACATAGGAGGAGGTCAACTGTCAAATGTTATAGCAGGTACATTATTATTAATTCAATATAATGAACTGGATTATGATACATAATGTAGTGCTGTGTGGAATACCTACCAATGAAACTGCAGATGAGACGACTGGACCCCATGGTTCTGGAGAAACAACATGCCCAGACAATAGCTCATACCAGCTACTAGGTATACATTCCTTCACATTAACATTCTATTAAAAGTGAAAACAAATAGATCACTTGAAATGGAGCTATAAGTAACTGAAATATTACATTAATCTTCGGAGTCCAAAAATGAGGAGTCTACCATTACAGAGCAATACAAAACAAATAGTTTGTCTCTCTGACTTGAAGATGGTACTCACCGGCAGAGTCTGTAGGTCCTTCTGTATGAATGAAGCGTCTGAATCTAGGATCAGCACAAGATAAACTTGAAATTGACTGAAGTAATCCAAAGGCTCTTCTTTGCAAACATTAGGGTTCTTACAACGCATTGACGAGTCTCACAGAAAGAGTGAGACACAAAGTGTGAGGCAGACGCGTCCGGGGCTCAGACACTAAAATGAGCAATGCCACGGTCCGGTCGCCAGTATACTCAGTGCCATACCTAATAGTCTATTCAAATAATGTGCAAAGTGATCTGTAGAGACAGACATCAGGGCAAGGTACGTAGCAGTGGGACCATAATCATTTTTAAGTAAGTTACACATCTGATATCTGAGTTTGAAAAATAAATGTTTTACTTAGAATTACACATAATTGGAAAAGGTAAATTCTAAATTCTAAAATGGTACTCACTACCAATTTACAATGAATACATAAAGGAAGAAATACCACCATGTATTTCTCTCCCATGTAATATCTTTGCATATCAAATTGCAGAGGAAGGTACAGAGGCAGACAGAGAAGGACAAGGCCATAGCTAGTAATTAAAACAACTCATTGACATCCCAACCAATCAAAGGGAAGTCAGTTTATTATATTATCAGCATGATAATAGTGCCAGTAGTGGCAAACCATCACCCAATACAATGTGTTTTAGTGGTACCATTAAAGGGATACGACCTGACGATACCATGTGTATAAGTACAAGCATTTCTAGGACCCTAGGTTTTTCAAAGACTTTCAAAGTGAGCTACTCACACTTTGGCTTTCTAAATTACGTTTGATCAATTGATTATTTTTGCTGGTTAGATGGTTAGAATTAACCATCATCATCATTGAATTATCTTAATACGACGAGACCTATGTTATATATTTTGTACATCTGAAAGAATATCTGAAATTATACATTCTACATTCTATTAAAAGTGAAAACGAATAGATAATTTGAGATGGAGCTATAAGTAATAGACAAATTACATTAATCTTAGGTGTCCAGCAATGAGGAGTCTACCATAACAGAGCAGTACAAAACAATCCTAAAATAGTTTGTCTCTCTGACTTGAAGATGGTACTCACCGGCAGAGTCTGTAGGTCCTTCTGTATGAATGAAGCGTCTGAATCTAGGATCAGCACCACATAAACTTGGAATTGACTTAAGTAATCCAAAGGCTCTTCTTTGCAAACATTAGGGTTCTTACAAGGCATTGACAAGTCTCACAGAAAGTGTGAGAAACAAAGTGTGAGGCAGACGCGTCCGGGGCTCAGACACTAAAATGAGCAATGCCACGGTCCGGTCGCCAGTATACTTACTACCTAATAGTCTATTCAAAAAATGTGCAAAGTGATCTGTAGAGACAGACGTCAGGGCAAGGTACGTAGCAGTGGGGCCATAATCATTTTAAAGTAAGATACACATCTGTTATCTGACATGTAAACCAAAACTGACGTTTGAAAAATAAATGTTTTACATAGAATTACACATAATTGGACAATTTAAATTCTAAATTCTAAAATGGTACTTATTAACAATTTATAATGAATACATGGAGGACGAAATACCGCTATGTATTTCTCTCACATTAAATTTCTTTGCATATCAAATTGCAGAGGAAGGTACAGAGGCAGACAGAGAAGGACAAGGCCCTAGCTAGTAATTAAAACAACTCATTGACATCTCAACCAATCAAAGGGAAGTCTGTTTATTATATTATCAGCATGATAATAGCCAGCAGTGGCAAACCATGACCCTACACAAAGTGTTTTAGTGTTACCCATTAAAGGTATACACCCTGACGATACCATGTGTTTAAGTACAAGCATTTCTAGGACCCTAGGTTTTTCAAAGACTTTCAAAGTGAGCTACTCACACTTTGGCTTTCTAAATTACGTTTGATCAATTGATTCTTTTAGCTGGTTAGATGGTTCAAATGAACCATCATCATCATTAAATTATCATAATACGACAAGACCTATGTTATATATTTTGTTCAGCTGTAAGAATATCTCCTCTGGTTGACTGATAGATAGAATGGAAACGTTGCTAGCAGCTGCACCCATTTAACAGGGAAATTGGAAGGAGATTGGATATTTGCAAACATTATTTGTAGAGACCATTAGGTATGGAACTACGTACACTGGCTACCAGGCCGCGACATTGACCCCACCTG